>VZTD01000172.1:280863-316448 GCA_013397725.1 Rhagologus leucostigma | reverse complement strand
CGGAAGACCCCCGAGGGGCGGGCGAGCCCCGGGCCCGGCGGCGACGGCGGCTCCGGGCAGCCCGATGGGCCCGGACACGAGGAGATGGTGAGCGGGGAGCGGCACCGCCTGTAGCGGCGGCAGGGGCCGGACTCGCCGCGCGGGGGGCTAGGGTCGGGGTCGGGGTCCCGCCGCCGGCCGGGCCGCCCGGAGCACCGTGGGGATGCCCGGGCTGCAATGTGCGGGAGGCAGGGCCCGGCAGGCCGCTGGCTCGGTCCGGAAAGGGACTTTCAGGGTGCCGGTCCCGACCGAGGAGCAGGCGTGTGATGGGATGAAGCTCGGGTGACATCCTGGTCATGCTCTGCGTGACACGCCCGGCAGGTCACAGAATCACAGACTGAGCAGATCGGAAGGGCCCACAGTGGGTCATCTGGTCCAGTCTCCCGGGTCGAGCAGGGTCATCCCAGGGCACATTGCATAGGATTGTGTCCAGACGGTGTGGAATATCTCCAGTGAGAGAGACTCTACAGCCTCTGTGGGCAAGCTCTTCCAGTGCTCGGTCACTGCCCAGTAAAAAAGTTCTTCCTCGTGTTCGGGAGAAACTTCTATGCATCAGTTTCTGCCCATTGCCTCGTCCCATTGCTTGGCACCACTGAGCAGAGCCTGGACCCATCCTCCTGACACATTCCCTCCAGATGCTGATAGATATTGATGAGGTCCCCACTCAGCCATCTCTTCTCAAGGCTGATCAGGCCGTTCTCTTTTAGGGTCCCTTAATCACCCTTGTCACCCTTGGCTGGATCTGCTTCTGGAGCTCCATGTGTCTCTGTGGTCAGCCTGTGTGACCCACAGTGCTCTTAGCTGGGCATTCAGGGTCACAGTTCTGCCCTTGCCGCCCAGCCATCAGGAGTAGTTTGTTCCGAGAACAGGCGTTGCCAAATGCGTCTTCTCATCAAGTGGCTGAGCATGGATCTGTGCTGCTGAGGGGGGAATGTACTCTGCATCTGAGGTCTAGAATAGCTGTAAGTTTTATCCAGGAATAGTGTTTTGAAAAGGAAATCTGTGATCTCTTGTGTGTGAGATGCTGGATACAGCAGAGTGGAAAGAAAACACAATCGAGGTTGTTTTAAAATGGAATATGTCCCATGAAAATATAGAAGCCACACAGTTTATGCAGCAGAGACTTTAAGTGTAGAATTTGCCTGAGTAGGCGTGCTCTTGAAACATACATTTATCCTGTTGTAAATTACTGTTCCGAGAACTTTCAGGTAAAGTAGTCTGTGCAATCACTGAAGGACAACGTGAAAGATCGGAGTCCAGATCAGATCCATGGTTCTCTTGTATACCTGTATTTGGAAAAATGCCTCTAAGATGCACTTTTTGCACATCTGCAGTCACAGATGTACCTTGCCGGTCACGCTGCGTTACTGAGGCGAGGTTGCAGTTGACAAGCATGTTTAAAGTGATGGATTTGACAAACTGGTTGGCTTTGATAAGAATATCCTGTACTGCATTTTCGTCTCCCATTCTTGTGCATCACCCAAAATGCTTTGAACTGTTAGACAGTTTAAACTTCTCATCTGAAATGATCAGGAGAGAAAAAAATCACCTTCTGGACACTGGAAAAAGTCCGTTTTAACCTTGATGGTTTGAGTGATGAAGATTGACTCGATTGGGCAGGCAGTGGCAGGCGCCCATGGGAGTGGTGAGGAAGGTGGCAACTTCCCCAGGTAGTGAATCAGAGGTACCCTCGGGCATTCCTGGAAGCACAGCAAGCTGTAAAACCTATGCTGGACCTTGAGGCAGTTACTTGAATGCAGTGATTTGTTCCTTCCTGGGCACCAAACAGTACTGAACAAGTCGTGTACAGAGGACAAATTCGGGCTGTTTACTGTGGTAACTTTGGCTGGTAGCTGCGAGCAGCATTTGGCATATTTGTGGGAGTGTGCTTGCTGAGTGTGAGCTCTGGTTTGCAGGCTGCTCGTGACCTTTGTCTTGCTGCAGTGACTTCCCTGTTGGTGTGTTCACTATGGGTTCTTTGATTGTGTTTCTGAATTCCAGTCATATCCAAGGGTTTGTAGTCATTCTGCAGTTGTAGGAAGGAAGCACTTAAAGCATTTAAAACACTTACGTAGCATTTGATTTAAAATATTGTGTGTTGCTCCACAAATTGAATTACCAGAAGACTCTGTGCATTTAAGAAAAAGTTGAGTGATCCAAAGTTTCTTGAAGAGTGTCACTGCTTACACTGTAAAGAAATGAGAGATATTGCTTAGGAAAGCTGCAGAAGTTCTCAGATTTGACTGATTACATGAGACAGTTGTCTAGCTGGTCAAAATATGGCTGCAGACAGAAAATAAATGTGGCTGCAAGTTCCCTTGACTGCTTTATGTGTGTGTGCAGAATTGTCTTCCTGTTACTCCTATCCAAAGCAATGATGCCATGTAGATTTCGTGTTTCCTCTCATATTTTATTAGTTATGGATGTTATTGGTAAGACCCATGATTGAAAATATAACCACTGAAGATGCTTCACTCGTAAAACAGCCTGCATTGTATTAGTCTGCCTTTCTAGTGTGATGGGGTCTTTTTGGAAACTCAGTTGGGTTTCACATACAAGTCTGCACAGTGAATAAGAGCCAGTAATTCATTTCACAGTTGAAATACAAGAGGAAAATCTTCTGGAAAACACATAGGTCAATAATGAATTTGCTCCCAGCAGCTGTGACAACTAACTATTCTTTTACTCATAAATGTACCTTAGGACTCACACTTTTTTGTGCTTTTCATTAAATCAGCCTCTGTGTCCATTTGATGTTCTGGTCACCATTTCTGAAGACACGACCTTGAATTTTTTTTCTTTGTTCTTTAAAAATATGTAAGGTCCAATATCTTCCCTGTTCTTTATTCAGACTTGTTACTATTTTGCATGCAGTTCAAGCTTTTCTTTTACCTGCTGCACAGGCCTCACATTTTTTTCCCAGGCTGTGTCTGCACCAGAGGATTCTCCTGGCATCGATGCACTGGCCAAGTGTGTGATCTGTGACTGACATTGTGTTGGCAGAAGCCCTTAGCACAGGTGCTATATCGGGAAAAGCTGAACTACTTTTGAGATTCCTTCTCCTGTAAGCACAGCTCCTCGACAGTACACCAAACTGGTATTATTGGACCAGTTAAGTGATGGTGATAAAACTGCGTCAGGTCGTAAAGCCAAACTGCATCTGTTAATGACTGTTGTCATTGTTTCTTATAAAGTAGATGGAATGTGTTTTAGTCACTCAGTAACAGTTGCTTTGTACGTGCTCTCCTGGTTTGTAGGGAGTATTGCCTAACTAAAACATGGAGTGCTTTGCATATATTGCTTTAGTTGGTGCCCAGTTGATTCATTTTTTTTAACTTATTCCATGGTAAATTCTTAGCAGGTTTTATATCCTCCTTGTCTTACAGGAGTGAGCACTGGTTAGTCAGTGAGGTAATGTGTTGGTTGCGCCAGTATTTTTTTCCCTTGAAGTTGGTATCAATTCCTTTTGCAGCTCTGTGATAGTCCGAATCTCACCACTTAACTCTTTCAGCAAGTTCACAGGGTAACCCTGTGTTTGGTGTGAGAGGAGGTCAGCTGGGTGGCCTTGTGTATTGCAGACAAAGCCACTGGGGTCCACGGCAGTTCCCTGTCACCGCACACTTTCCTGTGAGCTGGCTATAGTCCTTGAGTGCAGTTGTGGGTGAACGTGACAAACTCCTCGGCCTTTGTGGTGCCACATATCAGGATCAGCAGCCAACTAGCATGGCTTCTTTCCAGTATCTGTTTTAGTAGCAGTTGCTGAATTCTGCCTCTCTCACTGCTGTGGCATCAGATCAGGATATGAACAAATTGAACCCCTTAGTCTAGATACACTCATGTTGGTACTTACTCTGAACTGATCTAAGCAAAGTAACTAAAAAGTCATTTCTATTGTACTGTGCACCTGTTGCTTAGTAAGTCTCGCCGTCAACCTACTGTAAGTCTTCTGTTTCATGCCAGCTGTAGTGGACAGGTGTAGAAAGCTCCTAAATGTGTGTACAGCAGCAGTAGAACAATTCTTAGACTCTTGGCAGCTCATGTGCAGCTCGCTTATTCATGGAAGGCATGGACGGCAAATTCATTTAACAGGAAGGTGACTGGCTGAGAACATTGGGAAATTGTCCTGTAAACTTTGGCTTCGTTATTTCTGACTGTAATACATCCTTGCTTGTGCTTTGAATTTACTCCTAAAGCTCATGTAAACATACTTTTTCTCATAGTGGTTTTAGTGCTAAGGAGACTTTTAAAACCATTTATATTCAGTTAATGCCTTTGTTTGAAATTAGACTTGAGATGAACCTTAGTCAGAAAAAAAAAAAGTAGTGGTAAGATAGGTATTCAGAAAAGAACAGGATTTTTTTTTCCTGGTACCTCATCTCACTGAGAAGATCCTCTCACTTGGAAAGAACGAAAAAGAGGTCTAGACCAAGGCTTTATTTTTTTGCAAGTTGAATTAAGATGGCTGAAACAGTAGTCGCCCTTCATGTCATCTGTCAGACAAGGGCTCGTGCAAATCCTTTTCAGCCAAAAGAAAACGCTGAAACTCTCTGCTTGTGGTTCTGTTGTGAATCACTGTCATCACTGGCTGGCAGGAAATGTCTTGTTCTGCTTTGAATAAGTCTCCCTCAAATATATAAAGTTCTGAACTGCTAGTTTAACAATATTGCCATTGCTGGGAGTTACTAGGCGTTACTATTCTTGCAGCTGGCAGTCTGTTGCTGTTAAGTTGCTGTTTGCACGCAGTTTTGGAACATTCTGTGAGGAAAGCCCATTTGCTGAGGCTAAAGTAGAAGTTAAAAATATTTTGTCAGTGTTGTCTATACTTTAAAACAGTTAGCAATCTGCTTGTTCAGGTGCCTGGATAACTGATAACTCAATTTCACAAGTTTCCTTTGGCTTAAGCTCTGTTCTAAGACTTGTTAGTGAACAGTTGCTGAAAGCAGTTCTAAGTACTGAGATGTTATTTTTTGTGTAGCTGCAAATAACTTCTGAGTTATTTGTTTTGTTGAGCTGTTATGAACTTACATTCATTTTATTGAGCTGGTTTGGTTGTTGCACAGATTTTGTGACCAAAATGTGACAAACTGGAGAGTTTTTCTTGCTCTATATGGACTTTCACCTTGGGGTTAAAAAATGTCCCATGTGCCCCACATAGGATGGCAATGGGTCAGGTGAGGAGAAGCAGTGTAATTGGAAAATCATGTGTAGAATTATTATTTTGGCAAGAAAATGGAAGAAGGGAGGTTTTTTGATTACTTGTCCGTGAGGTACATGAAGTTTTTTTTGCATAATCAGTTTCTTATGTACACATCATGTGTATGTCCAGTGTAGCAATTGAGAAAGAATTTTTTAAAATAGGCTTAAAAAATTTGTCAGGGTTAAATTTGAGGCTTGACAAACCGTCAAAAACTGACCTTATGTGAAGAATTAATTTTCATATTCTTATTAGTGCTATCACAAAAAGGTATTGCAACTATAATGTAACGTGAGTTCTTTAATATCTTTTCTTTTTAAATAAACAGCCACCAGAAAACCTCCAAACCAACAACAGCAAAAAGCCTCACCAAACCCAACAAAAACATACATTGGATTTGGTGGTGTTTTGGGTGCATACTGAGAGCTACAGCAGAGTAGTTTGAGTAAGGGTGCAGAGATGAAACATCTCAGTGCAAAGCAGTCTAGTTTAAGGCAGCATAAACAAACAAACAAACAAGTTGACTTCTTCCTTGCCTTGGGCACTACTTTATTGCATGAGAGCATGTTGTGCTCTAAGTTCTGACTCTTCACCCCCACATTTCTTGCCTCATGCAATGAGTGCAGCAGGGGGTACCCATGGAGTCAGCAAATGTTCCATGATTCATTTCTGTGTGATTGCTTGTGTGGTCTGTGACCCTGCAACTGTTACTAAAAGTGTACTCGTATAACAAGAGTTACTGCTTTCAATATCTTTGACATCATGTCTGTAGTCTCTGAATTTTTTGATAGCTGTTGTGTGCACTTGCTAGGCTTGTCTGAAGACTTGATGCTTCCCAAAAACCAGCAGAGCACCAGTGATGGCCCCAGACCTACACGTCTTGTTTCCAGTTACAATTCCCACACCTGGCACTGGAGCAGCCGTTGGGAGTTATCCAGCAGTCCTCATCTGTAGCTTTGTGTCTTTACTCAAGGACTGTGGGGCAGGGCTCTCAGAGTGCCTAGGGTGGAGCACACAGACTGCTCAGTCTGGGGCACATACTGGGATGAGAGATCCCTGGGCTGCAGCAATTGGCAGTGATCATAAAGTAGTAATCTAGTTGCAGTTAGGCTTAATCTCTGCAGTTCTAAATAATTTTCCCACTGGGAACACATGTATGAATGTTACAACATGGCCCATATTGTGTGTTTTTTGACTCAAGTTAATAGGAACAGCACTGAATTTTGTAAGATTATTACATAAAGGCATTTTTAATGTGGTTTGTTCTAGAAATGCACAACAAAAAATTCAAGCTGATTTGCATGCATTTAAGTTTGCAGCATATGCATAACCCTTCCCTTTGTTAAAAGAAAAGCGTTGTTGTATTTGGAGGTAAATTTAGGACCTGCTCAAAATAAATTTAACCTTTTGAGACTTTGATTAAGTTTTAAAGAAACAACTTACCAGATACACAGTTACTTGGCTCTCAGTAAAAATATTTGCACTCTAATTCTGGCTTATGTATCCGTAGAGTTACACACAGTGTATGGGGTGAAGTTAATAATCTTTTATCAAATTAAATTCAAAGCCTTACAGTAGAAAAATCTGAAAGCCTAGCAGATTTCCTTGTTCTGTGAACAATGAAGATGGTGCAGATTGATTTCCTGTGAGCCCAATGATTAATGACTTGTGAGAGAAGAGCTTTTCTGGCAGTAGGGATATTTAAGAAATTCTCTCCCTTATATGGTTTCACTTGTAAGTCTCCCCTCAGGAGAATGCCTCTAAGATACTTTTGTTCTATTTGGATGCCTGCTTTTATGTAGGAACTAAGGCTAGTGCCCATTATCTGATTCTCTGCTGCCAGGATAGGGATCCAGGCCTTAAAAGACAGGTTGTAGAGCAAGTCCTGGCTTCCCCTCAGTTTTTCAGTTTTAAAGTAAATCACTTAGATGCAAAAAATGATCAAGTTGGAATGAAGTGAGCAGACATTAAGGGGAATGGGCAAATGAAATGCAAAGTTGCTTTCAAACTTGTGTTACAGCTGTCTGGTTGTAGTTTGGCCCTGGCAGTGGATAAGTGGGGAGAGGAGGCAGAAGTATGGTCAAAGAGCAGCAGGGACAATTCCCAACAAATCCTAGATGATCTGAAGTGCAGGTGATATGCAGTGAATCCTGCAGCTATTGTTAAAGGCACTCCTGTCCTCAGTCTGTAGTCTTTCCCTCCTCAGAAAGGTTGGTAGAATGGCATGTGTGATCATACATCTGTTCATTTTTGTCTGGCAGAACGGCCCCAAAATGTTGTCCATGAAGCAAGGCTGTGACAGGGGAGCAGAAATCCAGGAGATCAATGTTAGAATCTTTTGCAGCTCTTTATTTGTTGAATGCGGGTCACACCCCTTTGATAGAGAGAGCATTTTTACATCTGATCCCTTACAAACCACAAGATTTGATAACTGATTTGTAAATCCAGGGGTTGCAAGTAGCAATGTTAGTTTCTGCAGAAATACAGATCATCAACATGTGGTGCAGAACATAAAGATGCATTTAGCAGGATCTCAGACCAGTCAGCAAAGTTTTCCATTCCCTGCTAAGATGGTGATGGTCCAACACTTGTCACTGTGTGAAGCAGAGTGTGTGAAGCTGTAGAGGAGTCAGCTATAAAGTTGATTTGTGTAGTGCATGAAAGGCAAACCAGCTTTATTTTCCTTACAGGTTTTATTTGTCTGGTTCAGTAGGTCTTTCCACAAGATGTTTTCCATATTTAATTCATGGTCTGATGAGCCACCTCTGGTCTTACAGGCTGTATGTATTTCAGAAGGAAACTCTTCTGTCTGAATTGCTTTGAGGGCTTTGTTGTCTTTGCACATTTAGCCTTTGGAGAAACAACTTAGCTCATTGGTTCTTCTGACCACCAGCCGTGTAAAAGATTACAATCTGTTTGGCTTTCCAAACAGAAATCGCTGCATTGTTTATTAACATTGTAGTGAATCTCGTGAAAAGGTCGTCTCCTGTCTGATACACTTGCAAAAGAAAATTATTGACTGTTTCCAGGAAATGAAATCAGTGAGATTTTTCAGAACTCAGGGCTACAGTTTACAACCCAGATCCATTTTTATATCTTTGAAGATGAGCCCTAAAGTGCATAGCTTGTGTGCTGTGATGCCTTTTTAATTTGAACTGACCTATCACTTTCTTTTTCAGAGCCCTCTTGGTAGAGCCCAAGCAGCCAAGAACAAAGGAAACAAATACTTTAAAGCAGGAAAATATGAGCTAGCTATTCAGTGTTATACTGAGGCTATCAGCCTGTGCCCTCCTGAGAAAAACCTTGATCTTTCTACCTTCTATCAAAATAGAGCTGCTGCCTATGAACAACTGGTAAGAAATTAAAGATAATTATGTGTTTATTGTAAAAAGTAGCATTATCAATTTTGTATTTTGTCACTTTCACCCACTGAAAGGTTGCAAGTGATAACATCTGCTGCTTTCACAAGATGCTGTTGCGGCTTTTTTCAGCTCATCATACTTTTCTACATATAAATAAAATTATTTTCTGTTAACTACTCTCAGTCTATCTTATGTAATTCTTATGCATCCTTTTCTTCTAAGACAAAGTTTTAATTTCTTATTCTCTGGAACAATTTTCTTGTGTGTAAGTTAATTTTACTTATCTTGAGTGTTTAACTGTGAAAGAAAGGTGAAAGGCCAAATATTTTGGAAGGCTGCTACTTCAAAATTTAAACAAAAAAATCACAGAGATCTAGTAAAGGCCAAGACGTAAATTTTGCAAATGGAGAAGTAACATTTACTCGACAGCTGAGTATACTTGGTGTTATTTTAGGAGTCAACCAGTGTTGGTTATTATGGTATGATGGATTTGCTTATGAGGTGGAGTTGGTGAGCTGTATAAAGGAGTGGAAAAGTTGGCTTTGTACAGTCTGAAGTATCAAGTGAGGGACTGTGCTTACATAAATCTGATGTTAGAGGAGAGGTAGAACAGTTCTTGTCTAACACAAATTCATGCCTTAATGAATCCCAAATGTATGTGATTCCTCTATTAGAAAAGCATGTTTTGATAAATTTAAATAGGTTAAAAAAAAAAAGTTATAGCACTTTGGTAAACTTGTTTGCTTTCATTATATTTCCATCTTTTTTCTTCTAGTTGTTTTACACCAGTCTTTTAGTCCCAGTGTTCCCTCCTGCAAGCATCTTTGCATCAACTCACTATGTTCTCCCATGGGATTTGTACACTGTCTGGTTTAATACTTCTGTAGGAATTCAGTTTCTGTTCTGTGGCTTTTCTGGAGCAGGTGGTTTGCAGTGGTGCCCAGGCAGTTTCTCCCTGAGGGACTTGCAGAAGCAGAGGCAAGCAGGGCGAACCGGAGCGCCGGGAGCCGCAGCCGCGTTGGGTGCGCGTGACCGCGGAGCTGGCTGTGGGAAGGCAGCACAGGGGCCTCTCTCACTGTGTCGTTTTTCTGCCCACAGCAAAAATGGACAGAAGTGGCACAAGATTGCACAAAGGCTGTCGAGCTTAACCCTAAATATGTCAAAGCTCTCTTCAGACGCGCGAAGGCCCATGAGAAGCTAGACAATAAGAAGGAATGTTTAGAAGGTGAGTGGCTCATGCTGCGTATACTTAAAAGTGGAATTAGCTCTGCTGCTTTGGAGATGGCAACTTCTGGAATTGTTTTGTTTTTACTTCTGTAGCTACAGTAATACAGGATTATTTATTAAAAACCATTCATGGCTTCTGCAAATACATATTCTTCTCTCATCAGAAGAAACCTTTTCACATTTCTCAAGCTCTCTTCTGCTTACATCTGAAATAACTGCTGAGAAATTGATGTTACTGTAGCAACTCAATGTATTCTTTTTCCAGGAATCTCCTTCACTTTAGAATAGATTTCATCTAACATGACAACCAGGACAACAGTCATTCTGTTTCCATGCAGTAAACAGACTTTCTTCTTCTCTGTTTTAGAGAAATTATACTACTACTACAGAAATGAGGGTGTTTTTGCAGGTAGAGATACATGGTCAGAAATAAAAGTATTACAGTAATTTAAATGCTGTGGACAGGTATTAGAGGGAAAACAGCTTCAGCAGCATTTTGTTCTGGTGCATAGCTTGTGAAAACCAGAGCAGATTGAATTTTTTTGTAATATTAATACTATGTATTTGGCAGAAATTACTGTGTCAGATCCCTCTAAGTGCTATTCCTAAATAGAATACGTTTTGAACTGTCAGGAAGATGTAACTGAGAAGCCATGGAAGTTAAGAACTACAGGTCAGATGTGTTGTCTCAGGGCGCTTTTGAGCTACAGTACACTGCTTGAAATTGCCCATATAAATTTCATCAAGTGAAATTCCTGCTGATGTTAAGTTAAAAGACCAATGAAATTCTCAGCTGTGCTGATTATCAAAGAAGGACAGAAAATAAGGCAGTGCTTTGGCTGGCAAATCTAACTGTTAAATTAGTTTCATTATGTGTAATGGCTGAGAATTAGGTCTGCCAAATTAGAAGGTAAATTAGATGTGGAAATTTTATCTCTCTGTTTATCTGCTGACAGAATGCCTTTATGCCCTTCAAGACCACAGTGACTAGAAAAGGACAACTTAGTTCCTTTAGTGCGCTCCTTTGCAACCAGTATGTATCAACTGCACTTCCAGAGTGCTGTAATAAAATCTAAGCCTTATGTAGCTGCCAGGTGTTAAAAGCCCCAGAAGGATCAAATGTCCTCGTGACAGTAGGACAGTTTTAAATGTTTTTTAAACTTCTTTTTAGTGTTAATAGCAGTAATGTTAGTGGCAATTATTTTCAGCCTTGATTTGTATTTGATTTTTCGCTTGCAGTTTTTTCAGATCTGAAGCTTTCTTGCTTTTTTTTTGAACTACACTGTTTTTCTATAACTCTCCTTTTACCTGCGGACCACGTATGGCCAGAAAATCCCAGGAAGTAGGGTATGCCCATGTAGTGGAGGAGAGCAAAACCAGACAAACCTCAAAACCCCTGCCACTTCCAGCAGAAAACTCCTCCAGTGATCCCTGGCAGTATAATTTGGGAAGATGTTGCTGCTGCAGCCAAGCCTGGAGTGCAGCAGTCGTTGGGCAGAGTGTGTCTGTTGGGGTTGTATAACACGCTCTTTCTGGGGGTACCGTATTTTCCCAGGGACCCTGATGTGCTTCCTGACCGTGCCAGAGCTGCAGTGAGTTTCTGTATAAATGATGGCTTAATAGTGCCTCTAGCAGTGTAGAATTACAGAAACTACACTAAAACTCCAGGGTAAGACATTTACTTTTCAAGCATATTCAGACAGTTCACTGCTTGAATTTCAAGTCCAGGCTCTGTTCGTCTTCACTGATGTTTAAATGAAAACTAAACAGGGAAAACCCTTGGTAGCATTGCATTAAGTGAAGGATCCAGAGAAACAGTGTGTGGTAAGAGTACATTTCACACTGCGAAGCTTCACTCGGGCAGCAGTGGGTTAACATTTGCAGAGGTTTCTCTGTGTGAATGAAAGCCATGTGATAGGGGCTGGCACTTTAAACAGGCCAGCAAGGTATTTCTCCTTGCTCCCTTCTGAAGTCAGAGAGGTGAGCAGAAAAATTTGAGATAGAATATAGGAAGATTTCTTAAACTGAGGGCTAAGTGAGATGTGATGGGACTGAATGTGAATTTTAGAAGTAGAAAATAAAGACCAGTCCCAGAAGAGAAGCTGTGTTAGCACTTTCAGTGTGAACATCATATGAACGTAATTAATCTCCTCAAAGTTTCAAAGTGGTGAAAGCCCCTGATGTAGGTATGCATTTTCAGTGTTCATTTAAGTGTGTTTGTCTCTAGATAAAAACATAAAGAGAAAAATAAATGTAATTTCTTTTCCTTCACTGTCACGAAGTCCTTTTATCCCAGGAAGATCATTTTGGAGACAAATTTGTGTCTTGAAAAATACAGTAAATACAGCAAAGTGGAAACAGAGGCTTTTGCCTGAGAAGAGGACATGTATTAGTTTGGCAGTACTTCATTGTATTCGGTGGCACATTTTAGTGTACTCCAGTGATTATCAGAATTCTTTTAATCTCACTTTTGTATGTTGTTTCCTAGATGTCACTGCAGTCTGCATTTTAGAAGCCTTCCAAAACCAGCAAAGTATGTTATTAGCTGATAAAGTTCTTAAACTCCTTGGAAAAGAAAAGGCCAAAGAGAAGTACAAGGTAGGACTTGTGATATTGCTGAGTAATTGTTATTTCACCTGACCAGTTGCTGAGAAGTTGGTTGTTGGCATTCTGTCAGTTGTTGTAAACAAGTCACTGTCTTCGTCTGCTGAAGTGTAAGAGGCGACACAAACTGGTTTCTACAAAGCTGCCATTGTAACAATGTTATTTTCCTTTGGGACCTCTCCAAAGTTTTTGGAACCTCAGCAGGGAAGAGAGATCTACTTCTAGCAGGTGTTTCCCTTTAATAATGAAATTTTTTATGACATTCAGGAGACACCCTAAGTTTGTGTGCTGCCCTACATAGGGCTCTTCTGAACTTGCAACTTCATAGAAACTGGGTGTGTTGGAACAGACGTCTATGCATGAATGTTTGGAAACTGCAGAGGAGAGAACTGTGGAAAGCATAGGGGTAGACAGGAGCAGTCATTTTAAGTGGCTGTAGGTTTACAAAAAGGTTGGGACAGGTATTAATGCGTTCTTGCTTGTTATTAAAGCGTTCTTGCTTGTTTTTTGATGGTGGTTGAAGTACTGAAATCCATGTTGGTTTTGAGATGCTGAATTTCTTTCCTACAGAAATGCATGTAAATATGTAGTGTTGAGGTAACAACAAATTGTGTTATGAGTGTGGTGGACATAGCAACCCAAGATAGGTGGGCTTCAGAAGAGTGCATTCATTGTTTTCCTGCAGGAGAGATTGAATTGTAATTCTTGTGTCCAGTTTATTTTGAGCAAGAAGTATTTTTTGGCTGTAGAAAAGACTCAGTACCTGAGAGGTGTTGCTTCTGGTACTTTAAGTAAAATGTGTGGTGTCTGGGCCAAGTTCCACACAGAATTAGGATATTGCCTCATTAGTCTCCACTGTAACAGTGACAGCAGCTTCTCTTGGACAAGTTGGAGAAAAGAGAAAACTGCCATTCAGAATCTGCTTGAATTTAAGCTCATGCTGAAATCACCACCTTGCATTTTTCACCCAATTTATGTGCACACCCAATGCCTTAGTACATCTCCCCAATGTCTTATGATATCCTAAGAGTCCTTATTTCTAGCCACATATGTGGAAAGATACTATCTCCCTCCCCCCCAAATACCGTCACTTTATTTTCACTGGTGATGGGTATTGCATTGTGATCTGAAGCTTAAAGTATCCCTAAACATCAAACTGGCAAATCCAAAATATCAGGCTATCAGATGAGATAGTGGAAGTCCTACATTGATTCTTCCATCAGTTTTTTTTAATAATCACATTTGTTATCCAATTCTGTCGTTACAATCTGATCTTACCACCTAATGACTTGGAATTACCTTTCTCTGTTTCAGAATCGGGAGCCGCTGATGCCCTCACCACAGTTCATTAAATCCTACTTCAGTTCTTTCACAGATGATATAATTTCCCAACCTTTGCTTAAGGGTGAGAAATCAGATGAAGATAAGGACAAGGAGGGAGAGGCTTCCGAAGTAAAAGAAAAGTGAGTGTACAGTACAGTTGGGAATTGTTTGGTATTGGAATTAAGTTTTCAAGGATTTGGACATTCTGCTCAGTGTAATGTGCTGCTGTTTGTGTAGTGCTTGGCATGGAGACTCCTTTGATATAAATGGTATCAGTACTGTAAGTGAAACCTTAGTGAAAGCTGCCTGGCTAGTTCCAAATTTGCACTAAACAAGAGAAAGAACAATGAGATTGGGAAAATATGCTGAATATTTGCTACAGAACCACAGTAAATCTTAGGAGATGGGAGAAATGGACAGGCTGAATAATGCTTCTCAGGAAAGGGATTTTATACTGAAGGAGCATTTCCAAGGAAGAGAACAAGTTAGCCTTTGGACTGGAAGGGAGAAGATGAGCTAGGAAAAGGAGATTTTAAAATGAAAATATGCATTTACAGCAACTGAGGCTGAAAGAGTGTTTTATATTTCAGGAATCAAATTGCCCATAAATGAGAAGTTTGTTCTGGCATAGAAAAACTCGGCTTTGTGGTTTTGTTTTGGTTTGTTTTTTTTTTTAGTGGAGCCTGAGCACCACATAAATGGTTCTTTAACTTACTATGCTGCTTTCCAGATTATTATTGGAAGATAGCAGTGCTGTCAGTTTGGAAACCATTGCAAACAGCATTATGAATTTTTTTTTTAAGTAAGAGAGAATGTCCTGATCTACAGGCAGATTCACTGAATCCAGGACACAGCTAAGAACAAGGCAGTGCTGTAATTTTTTGCTGTTAAATCCTTTTTTCCACATATAGGCTGCACATTGCTAGGTTTAATATTTCGCTTTCCTGTCCATGAGTTCCACCCTTTTGTTTTAAAGCAGAGATTATTTCTGTTCTTCATGTATAAAAAAACCTCAAGGGACAAATGAAGTTCACATTCAAAAGCTTTAAAACATTTTTCTTCTTTTTTTCCAATGTAATTTAGCCAGTTTTTGTGCAAATTGTTTTCCATCTATGATGGCTCCATGCAGGAATGGATGTTCCAGTGGAACTGTGCTGGTGTTGTAAAAGTATAGCACAAGTTAGTATTTGTAATGATTTGATGACACATCTGAATGGAAATTGCAGTGTTCAGTGAATGCATGTATATATACCACTGTTCTTACATTATTTACAGCTCTGGCTATTTGAAAGCAAAACAATATATGGAAGAAGAGAACTATGACAAAATTATCAGTGAAAGCACAAAAGAAATTGAAGCAAAGGGAAAATACATGGCAGAAGCTTTGCTTCTGCGAGCTACTTTCTACTTACTTATTGGCAATGCAAGTGCTGCCAAACCAGACCTAGATCAGGTCATCAGCATGGAAGATGCAAATGTGAAGGTAAGAATCTCTTGGAGCTGGATTGTAGTTGGGATTGAGAAGTTAGATGATAAATTTGCCGTATGCTTCAAAAAGTTGTTTTTCTAAATTTTCAGATGTTTTAATGGGAGTATTCTGGTTTACTTACTGTTTTGTTCCTGACAAATTGTTTTTTTCAAGGGCTTGTTGATTTTTGAGACAGCTGTACTGAGCAGTGCAAACTAAAGGAGATAAGTAGTACAAACTAAAAAGTGAGGAAAGTTGAATGAATTGAAGGCTTATCCACTCTGGATAAGTGAAAAACCTTAATTGCACTTGTATATTCAGTTGCTTTAAAAAACATTGATGTATTTGTAAACACAAGGATTTGGGGAGGGCTTGGAAATCAACTGAGACAGAAGCATAGGCTGACATTTTGAAAATTAAGTAAAGGAGCCGATTCATTTAGGGTCAATATGAAACTTGTTCCTGCTTAGAATAATTGAAACCTGTCAGTGGGAGAAACTAGTCAAATGAAAAATGTACTGTGATTGTAATGAAGCCTTAAATGTGGAGAAACACTGGAGTGGCTGATGTTTGTCTGATCATTTTTTGCAGCTGCGAGCCAACGCTCTGATCAAACGGGGCAGTATGTACATGCAGCAGCAGCAGCCTGTGCTGTCCACTCAGGACTTCAACACGGCTGCTGACATTGATCCTCAGAATGCTGATGTTTACCACCATCGAGGACAAGTAAGAAACCTTAGAGATTTGGTCCCAACACTTGGCTATTTCAGTATATACTAAAAGGAAAAACGGTGTCGTTGGAGACACTTTATACTGTTTGTGGCAGAAAAACATGAACTCCTAATTGGGAACTTTAGTGAGATAAACACACAGTCTACTTTGGAGGTGCAGGTCAGGCAGAAGCAGTTTATTTCTACAGCTGTAGGAAAGCCCTCTGTCAGTATAAACTGTGACTTACAAGTACTGGGGCTTGTGTATATTTAGAGCAGATGAAAGCTGTTCTATGAAGGGGCCTGGATGGCAGAGCAGCATCTGCACAGCAGGAAGCTTTGTTACAGCGGAGGTAACGTGTCCCTGATAACACCTGCAGTCCTGTGGCCTGGACTTGGATCTGTTCAGCTCATCCCTCTCTGCGTTGTGACACTGCTGTGTCCTTCACTAACTTCTAGCCGTAGAGAAGCTGCTGCCACAGACCTGCAAGATGAATGGTGCTGGAAGTAAAAAAGGAACACTAGTATATGCAGATAGGCTAAGTCGTATTTGTAAGGAAGACTTCCACGGATCAAGGGTCTTTCTCCATGAATTTGTTAGACCTCTTTAGTGCTCAGAAATCAAAACGGTGCTATGTGTTGACTGAAGGGAATGAAAGTTTTCTGGAGATTGAAATTGGGTGTTTTACAGTAGCTTCACAATAAAGTAAGAGAATGACAAAGTGAACTCTGCTCCTGTGGAGGAATAAGAATGTCAGAACAAAACCAGAAAAACCCCAACCAAACAAAAGAAGTTGAAATGCAAGCTGGAAAAGCTGAAATGCTTCAACGTCCAGATAGACCACAGATACTGGCTACAGAGAGGCAAAACAACTTGAGAAAATATGGCATAATTTTGGAGACTGGACATAACGCTGAAGCAGTGATGGCAGCAATCTAAAATGCAAGCATTCTCAATCCCTACACAGGGTCATTGCCTGCTTGTGCAGGTAGCCAAAATTTCACTAGTGGCTTTGATAATATATTATGACAATGATTTTTAGTTATGGGTTTTGTAGGTTTCTAGACAGTTCTAAAACTGAGCTGGAGATTATATGAGTAACTGACGCTAATTGAATTATCATGTAAGTGTCTGAAGCACAGATGAAATAGAGAAATAGGATTTTCTTTCATTGTGGCTAGCTGAAAATCCTGCTTGACCAAATTGAGGAGGCTGTGGAAGACTTTGATGAATGTATCCGACTGCGACCCAATTCTGCCTTGGCGCAAGCACAGAAATGTTTTGCTCTGGTAGGTAACGTGCTGGGGTTAATCTGGGTGCTTTTTCTTTAAAGAGTTCTGGAAAAAAAAGAGTTCTGTTTCTCTGGTTTATTCCAATTTAACAGGAAAGTAGGGCAACAAACATCTCTGTCTTTTAATAATAAGGTAAAGGAATAATGCAGCAGTTTCTTCAGTTGGAGTATGGGTTTGCTGCTTTCCTTCTGAAACATGCGTTGTTCAAACAGTAGAACATTTTTTCTGTTTTGTGGGAGAGGAACAAAAATCCTGATTCTAATTGGAGCACATAAAATTGATTTTAATAAAGCTTTACTATTGTGGAAAATGGGCATCATCAAGAAATTGGTAACAAACTATTTCAAGCTAGTACAGTGACTCAGTGTGCAAGAATCTTGTCAGGACAGCTTTGCATGGTGTGAACGAGGAGGAATGCCAAGTTTGGAATTTCTGAGCATTTGAAATACAGGGAGTCTATCACAATTATCAGTCCTTATGACTTCCTTCTTTCACCCATTTTCCTCTCCAAGTCCAGACACTTGGACATGTGGTAGGTTCCCAAAACCAGATTTGGTAGGATGTACAGGCTTGTCACTTTCTGGAACTTAGCACAAAATCATAGAATGGCCTGGGTTGGAAGGGATCTCAGAGATCATCTCGTTCCAAGTCCCCTGTCATGAACAGGGACACCTTCCACTAGACCAGGTTGCTCAGAGCCCCATCCAACCTGACCTTGAACACTGCCATGGATGAAGGCATCCACAACTTCTCTGGGCACTGTTCCAGTGTCTCACCACCTTTACAAGAATTTTTCCTCATATCCTAATGTCTTTCAATTTGAATCCATTCCCCCTTGTCCTGTCACTATGTGCTCTTGTAAAAAATCCATCTCCATCTTTCTTATAGGCTCCCCTCAGGTATGTGAAGGCCACAATTAGGTTACCCCGAAGCCTTCTCTTCTCCAGGCTGAACAATCCCAATTCTCTCAGCTTATGTAAAATAACTTTGAATTATTATGATGCAGGCAACCCTTGGGGAGGTGGGTAGAGGCCTGATCAGCCTTTTTTTAGTCTGGTGATGGTGTAATTTTTTTCTTTTATTTTTTTTCCTTGGAATAGTATCGCCAAGCTTATACAGGAAGTAATGCTTTGACTGTGCAAGCAGCCATGAAAGGCTTTGAAGATGTCATTAAAAAATTTCCAAAGTGTGCTGAGGGCTATGCACTCTATGCTCAGGTATGTTTTTCTCTCTCTTAAAGAAAATGCTGTATCCTCTTGTACTTTTTATCTTGGCTGTAACATAACATTTCTTCAAATAATAGAGGAAGATTTTTGACACTAAGTTCTGAGATAACACATGCTGTCTTGAATAAGCTACTTGCATTTATGGTTATGGGTGTTCTGGGGTAGAGGAAGCACAGGGGGAATTGGTGGAGCAGGGTGTAAGTAATGAGAGTTGAGGGTGGTTACTAGGAGACAGAGGTCATGCCTGCATGATTCCCCCCTTCCTCATGTGTGTGGCATCTCAGCTGATGGATGTCAGGGATTCTCTGGGTAATTTGAGAGTCAGATGTGTGGAACTAGGGTGACATTTTTGTTCTGCTACCAGTGGCATGTAGTGGTTTAGAACTGCTGTTCAGAGTACACTTGTAACAGAAACTGTAATTTCTTCTCTAAGAACATACTGGTGGTTTAAGTAGGAAGCATGAGACATTCTGATTTTAAGTAGGTTGGCAATATTTATTATGCATTTCCTTCTGAAAGAAGTGTATTTGAAAAAGGAAGAGTTGAAGCTTGCAAGTACAGACTTTTAGAATGGTTTTTATTTACAACACACAGCATGTTGCTTGTGGATCTCCCATTACAGGTGACAGTGTGGTCAGTAATTTGTGCACTTAAAGCACAGAAGCTTTCCAAAAAGCCTCAATTTTGAAACTTAACTCTGGTGACTGATGTGCCTGGCCTGCTCTACCATAAATGAACTACATCCAATCTCACGTTGTCAATACAGTTTTAATTAGAATTAGCCGAGTGCAGAGTGCATGCTTTGGTTGCTTATTGACAAACAGGTTTCTCTTTTGATTCAGGCACTAACTGATCAACAGCAGTTTGGCAAGGCTGATGAAATGTATGATAAATGCATTGACCTTGAGCCAGACAATGCCACTACGTACGTTCATAAAGGGTATGTATTGAGTTTGCAGTCCTTTTGGTCGAGAGCAGTCGGTGTATTTAGATGAATCAACCTGAATTGCATGTTTACGTTTAGAAGTTTAGCCAGGAAAAATAACTTTGTGAAAGCATATTCGTGCTCCTAAATGTATTTCTATATTTTGTCTTGACTAAGCTGCAAATAAGTTTCAGGAAAGTTTCATCAGTGTTCATTGCTAATTGAGTATCTACTTGAAGTATACCTGACTTTTCCTTTAGCCCTATTAGTTTCAGCTTTGTGTTGAAGTTTTTTTTTTCATAAAACATGTACCAAGTCCTCTTGGGAAAAATTTGCCTTTCTTAAGAGTCATTAAAGCAGTAACATGGCTTATTGAAAGTGACTTTCACATAGGTGTTTTTAAAAGTTGTGAAGTTACTAAGTTACTGTCTACCTGCATTAGAAATTAAACACATTATACATTTGGGATGGTTTTGCTTACCATGATAAGGGTTTTGGGAGGAGTATGTGAAGTCTTTTTGAAATTTTCTTTCTCTTGTAGTTTACTTCAGCTCCAGTGGAAGCAAGATTTAGACAAAGGATTAGAACTCATAAGCAAGGCCATTGAAATTGATAACAAATGTGATTTTGCATATGAGACCATGGGAACGATTGAAGTGCAAAGGTAATGCTGAACTGCAGTGTTAAAAGTTCTTAGTTACTTCTGAAGTTATAGTAGTTTTTTACATTTCCTCATGGATCCTCAGTCTTGAGATCTTCTCCCTGGTGTCCTGTAAGGCCAGCTCTTGCCCAGAGTCCTGATTTCTGTTCTGTAACTCTTAGGTAAAGCCTTCCATTCTCTGTGGCAGAATTCTGATTTATGATCGTAACTTCTCATCACCAATTTCATACTTAATGGACAACATGCAGATGAGTCTGTGTATGTTTAAATACGTCTCTTCTGCATTTAAAGTGACTTCCTTAATCATTACCTGGCTTTGTGTGTATCTGATGTTGTCCTTGGACATCGTGGGTTGTTTGTACTGAGGATCCTGTGCTGTTTTCTCCTGCAGCCAACAGGACTCTAGTTTGCAGTTCTTGGGGGAAAGAGGAATGCACTGCTCTGTAACATTGTATTGCAACTGTGCAAAGGTTTGGGGTGTAGCTGACAGTACAATTTAGTCTTTTTTTTAATTTGTCTAATCCTCTAAAGAGCAGACAAACTATTGCCATGAGAAATTTTGCAAGCATTTCCTATTTAAATAATGTGCTTCTGTCTGTGCTAGTTTTCTTTTGTATACTAAGTCCTTTCAGGGGAGATGGAAGTTCATTCTGTTGCCCAGCATTATTTTTGTAGTGAACTTGGTGTCCTGTGGAGAACATTTTATCCTGCACCACCACCCGCCGGGGCTCTCAAGAGGGGGGCTGTTTAATAGCTGTCCTAGTTGCTTAGGCTTGGTGACAACTTCTCTGAGTTTACTCAGCATCACCACAAGTTCTTGTGGTGGTTCCTCCCAAAGTTCTTTTAAGTTATTAATGGTGGAGAGTGTAAGTCCTGAAAGAAAAAAGATGTTTCAGAGATGGCAAGATTGCTTTGGCAGTCTTAACTGGGCTGAATTTTTGTTTATTTCAGAGGTAATCTGGATAAAGCCATTGAAATGTTCAACAAAGCTATCAACCTGGCCAAATCAGAAATGGAGATGGCCCACCTCTACTCACTCTGTGATGCTGCCTATGCCCAGACAGAAGTTGCAAAGAAGTATGGATTGAAACCACCAACACTGTAAAGAAACAAGGAGGAAATGACCTTCCAAAGTGAAGTTGCCCACTTCAGCCAGCCCTAAAGACGCTGTTGCAGACCATGCTGAATGGTGGAACTTAGTTTTTTCCCGTTCGTGGTGTTGTCATTTGCTACATCTGTTAAATGTTTAGGTGTTGTGGGAGTGGTTGTTCAAGGAAGTATGCAGTGCTGCATCTTGTTCCTTCTGCAGCAAAAACCTTAGAGTGTGTTAAGGGAAATAAAGTTGCAGGGGAACCAAAGGAACATATTTTGGCCATGCAAATAAAAACTTCACACTGGTTCATTTTGGGTGATTATGTTGTGGGCGATTTTTGCTTTATCAAATAATATTACAGCATGTGGGGTTTTTTCCTGTTGATTTTAAAGGTAATACTAGTCAGTGCTGTAAAATAGGTTTCTTTTTTATATTCAATTAATCCTTGAGGGTTGATTTTAATTTTGCAAAAATTAATTTTCAAACTTTAATAATAGAGGGTTTTTTAAGTCAGTAGATGTGGAGAGGATCCCTGTAAATAAATGCAAGCATGCACAATCTTCCCTTAAATCCCCTTCCACCCTCTGCCTAACTTACTTAGAAATAGTCCTGTGGCAGCTATTAGGGAATTAATTTGATAGTCCTTATTCTCACCCCAGAAAGCCCTGGAGTACTGCATAGGAGAGCTAGAATAAGGTTGGCTGGGGAAGGAGGTCAGGTAACACTGCTTCAGTGTAGGCTTTGCTGGAAGAAAGATTGTATTCCTGTGCAGCAGTCCTAACTTGAATGTCACGGGAAATTGTTCTGGAGGGTTCAGAGGGACTTTCAAGAACAGAAAGCACTGCTCGGAGTCAAGCTCCAAAAGGTAAGGTCATGCTTGCATATAATCTTTGTAATCTCTGATGCTTTTGCATCAATGTAGCAGCTGATAGACTGACTGAATTCTCTTCAGTCTCTAGAGACTGCTGGGTTACGATCTCCTCCTTTTAAGAGCCCCTTGGCAGGATTCAGTGAGATAAGGAACAAAGCATAGGCTCAAACTTCCAATACTGGATTTGGAATCTGCACTCATTTCCTTGTTCTGTAGACCCTGTCTTGTCCAAGATTACAAATACTGTAGAAAGGAAGCAATTGTGCTGCTATCAGCAGATGGGCAAATTATGAAATAGTTTTCCTCTCGTTAGGAACTTCACAGAGGGCCCTCTTGCTTTGGGTTGATCTTTCTGGTGTGGAAGTCAGTCAGTCCATCTTGCCTTTCCCTGGATTGATGTGGCTGGACAAACCTCATGCTAATGACATAGCTTAATTTATGACACACTAGTTTGGGCTTCTTTACATCCTGAAATCATAGATTTGTTCGTGGTGAATTGTCTAATGTATTTAACCTTTTAAAGAAATGAATGATGCTGTAGTCAAACTGTCTTGTTCTGTAGTTGTGCCACCATACAGCAGCAGCTTGCATTTTCAACTTGACCTTCCTTTCTCCCAGCAACTACAGTTGAGTATTCAAATGGTGGAGAGTAGACATAAAGATTTAATCGTTATTTTAGTTGTTAATTAGGTGATCTGAAATCATAGCACTGGTGTAGAATTGAAGATATGGGAAGGTGCTGGCAGCTTCTAGGGGCACTGAACATAACAAGTGTCAAATGTCTTCTCCAACTTCCAATCTCTGCATCAATTACCTGAGAACAAAATTATGCCAGAGTGATGAGTCCTGTTCTCCGAGGAGTTTTTATTCGCATGGCCTTATTTACATTGGCATTTTCTCCTCATCACCCCACCTGTACCCCATTCCTTACCCCACCCAATCAATTAAGGGAAAAAAGCATGTGCTGTCAATTACTAGCATTCCAAATCATCACAGACTTTTGCCTGTTCTTGAACTAGTTTGAAACTGCACTGAAAGGATGCATTGTCTGTAATTTTTTTGTAAATGACATATCACCTGTAAACTGAAAAAATAAATACTACCTTCAAGTATCTCTCTCTGACATGTATAAGAACAGGTTCTGATGAAATTGTTCTCTGCAGTGATGAGCTCTGTGCTTATGTTGTTCCAAATCTAGGAAGAACTGATAACTGACCGACTCCTCGTCATCTCCTCTCACTTCAACCTTTAAGAAAGAAAGAGGAGGAGACGTGGAATCAACAACTCCGGTCTCTGCTTGCTTCCGTCACCCACAGAGCTGTGATCTTGAGAGCTGAAGATTACAGGGGAAAGGAAGTCGAGCCAGGAAGGCTGGGAATCTGAGTAGCTGAGACGCTATTAATGTGTGTATGCAGGTGCATCCCTGTGATGAAAGGGACTTCTTTTAAATGGCTGATACAGATGAGGTTTTATTTTAAGCCAGGTGTGCATGTAAACTTTGAAGAGAAACAAGTATTACTGCTATTAAATAAAAACAAAAGTTAAAATTGTGTAGGAAGCTAGTATTGAAGACTTGGATAAAGCCTGTGTATCCTAGAGGGATACTCTGGGAAGTTGCTTCTATATACAGTTGTCTAGCAACTTAATTCTCATCATGTATGGTCCCTGTTGTTCACAGGGACAACGCTCTCAGGCACACGGCCTGATTCTCGGGATGTCCTGCACAGGGCCAGGAGTTGGACTGATCCTGATGGGCCCCTTCCAACTCAGCATATTCCATGATTCTGAGCTGTGACTTGAATTACTAGGATCTAACTGCAGGTTGAAAGGGAAGAGGGAACTAACACACACTGAAGAGCTGTACTGTAACTTACTCTGGAACTATCAAGAGCATCTTAGATGCAGCTTTAACCAGCCCAGCAATCCTACCACTGCCCAATTTTCTGCCATTTCTTTAAAAATAATTTAAATTCTTGCAGGCTGAAATTCTGGAACTATTTCAGGGTTGTTACTGATTAGTTTCTTATACCTACAGAATACTGGTACATATGTGTCACATGGATACTTAAAAGTGCCTGTTTTCTACCAACACAAAGACTGAGAATGACTGCTTCAAGTATTATGGCTAAGAACTGACACTGTACTTTTTTTCAGTGAAAGCCTCACAAATTCACAGCCCCATTTTTATCACTTCTGAGTGGAGCACACTGGAGACCCTACTAAATACCCTTCTCAAACAAGGTGCTCAGAGGTTGGCCTGATAGAATGAAGAGAACTGAGCTCCTGTCAGCTCTTCAGCTGCGTTCACCAAAGTAGCTTGTAACAGATTTTCATCCATCCTCTCCATTTGGGATATTCCAGGGGAGGAGAGTTCAGACCACAGATTCTGTTACCTGTTGCAGACTGCGCTTTGCATTTCTCAGATTCAAGTGGTCAGCCCATGAGAGTCCTGCACTACTTTAATCCTCCAAAGGTAGTATTTAGTGACTGCTGCATGTTGAACGAGTAGAGAGAGGGGAGGGAAAGAGGTGAAATAGTTGTCATGATTGAGAAGTTGGAGCCCAGCGATGGCCATCATGTATATGGGTTGTTGAGTATGTGGGAAGCACTAATCTAATGCAGGAGACTTGGCTCAAATGGGAAATTGTTAATTTTTTAATATTTATTTTTCAACAAATAAACCTTCATTTCACCTTGTGCTCTGTGGCTTGTTTCTTAAGAGTTCCAGTGCAGTTTGTACACCAAAATGCAGTGAAAAGTGCAGACCAAAAATACTTGCTGCTATAGATAATGCCACCAAGTGGAACGGTGGCACCTGGCTTTTGAGGGGAAGGATGTGTTTTTTATAAAGCACACACCAAGCTCATTGCAGAGAAACCAAAATAATGTTTAAAAAAAAAAAAGAACCCAAACAAAAAACCCCCCCAAAACCAAAAAACTCTGGGAAGAGGAGGATTGCTGAACATGAATAAAAGGTAAGATGGTTCTGGGGGAACTGTGGTTAGCTAGAGCAAGACAAAACCTTCCCTCCCTCCCATTTTTGTATTTTGAAATTTCATTTAGCCTTACTGCTGTTTTATGATGCTGGAAAACTAAAAGCTTATCAGTGAAGGCTGGTGAGTTGCTTCTTTTTTTCATCCCAAGGAATTAAAAGCATAATTTGTAAATTCTTTTTACATTAAAAGATGTCTTCCTTCTAAAAAAAAACCACCCAAAACCAAAAGTGCAACATGCAGGGCTGGTTTTCAGTATTTTAAAGCCATCTTTCACAATCAGTTTGTTAGTCTCCAGCAAAAGCAGCACAGTAAGGGATGTTTTCTCTGCAGTGGATGGGAGCTGCCCGTGGTAGCACTAATGCATTCAAACATTGAGCAGTCTTCTGGGACACTGGGCAGAAGGACTTGCCAGTGCCACAGGTCTTCCAACCTGAGTGACACCCCTCAGCCTTTTCCAGGCAGCAGAATTAAAACCCACTCAGACATTCCATTAAGGAAGCAGTGTGGAGAGCAAAGGTGCGGCAACACGTGAAGTGTTGTAACAACACAGTAACCCATGTCACCTCAGCAATGAACAGGATTTGCCATAAGGAGAATTTAGTGCACATATCTAGGCAAGACACATGAACCAAAAACTCTTACAGATTGTACTATAGTAGCAGCTCTGTCTGGCAGCTTCTTGTGTTGTCCTGAGTAGTGCAGAGCAGAATTCGGCCTGTTTTGCTCACTGTGGTAAATTTTAAGCTTTCCAAGTTAGAAGTAGGGTGTTCAAAGACCTTAGTTAAGACATGTACATCTAAAAAAGGACACAGTGAGAAGAACCATGCTTCTAGATTTCCTGATAATTCACTGAAAAGTTCATAATACCAAAGCTGACTTAAAAGGGAGTTTCAGAGAACAAGATTTCCATTTCTGTGTTCTACAAAAAAGCCCTCAAAAGGTAACTAAAACATTATGATGCATAAAAATCAATGTTAATCACTGCTGTGTTAAACTGATTTCATCTCCATCTTTATCCTAACTGTCAAATACTATGAAATACTTAAGTATGAGAGGAGATATAAAAGTTGTGTTTGAATCATTTTAGAATTGCACCGGGTTTTTGTTACGTGGTGGTTTCTTAACTGGCACATTTGGCAGTAAATTGTGGAGTAACTACTAAGGAAATCCTTCCAAAGATGAAGGCAACAGCTGAACCTTCCCTCTTCACCCAGCTTCACTTTTTCATCTCTACACCATAGAGATCACAACGCTTCTGGCTTAAAATAGGAATTTGCTGACGTATTTCTGCAAGTTTCTTTAGATCTGCAGGGGAGAAAAAAAGAGTTAAGAGAACAGCAGGCAAAAAAGAAAGCTCCTGACTTGCTCTGAGGTAAGACAGGGAAAGTAGCAGCTTTGATGGAGATTGGCTTGGAGGGCACTGCAAGTGAGCAGCCAGGGCTGAAGGAAGCCTCAGCTTTGCTCTACCCTAAGGTGGCACCTTGTTCCTAAGAAGGTGAACTAGAAGGGTACAGCTATGGAGTATTGTGTATAGAACAGTACAGCCAAGTGCTGCTTGTCCTTGCTTTTCCCTAGCAAAGGTGGACAAGGCAGAGGAACTCTGCGTCATCTGTAGTTGCATGTGTAAGGCCACAGACTTAAAAAACTGTCTCTCCTTAGTGTCATGACCTGTATTCAAGAAAAAAAAGTGGGGAAAAAAGCCAAAACAACTTTTCCCTTACCTATATCTGTGTATACAACTGTTTCCTCAGCCCCAGCTTTGGCTATGACTTCACCCCTGCAAAATTAAGCACATTTGTTCACAGGATTAACACACTGGTCTCAAGGCATCAGTCCAGTTGCTGCTGTTTGTACAAAAAGGAGTTCCTACCCTTGGTGCCTACAGCTGTAAAGACAGGACTGTCCTAAAAACAGCATCATAATCCATAACTCTGGCATGACAGAAATGGCTTCCAGGCTTTATATATGGCACATTTTATATGTGACATATACACACTTAACGTAAGTGTCTTTCAAAAATCAAGAACCATGGTAAAAGCCACTTAGAGAACTACTGCCTGTGAGAATGCAACATACCTCAAGCGGAAAGGAACAACCATACCAGCAAAGATAAATGCTTTCTCCTTTGAAGATCCTACTGGCTTTTAATAGGAGTGCACTTTTACTCTGCATGAACTCCTGAACATGATTTATTATCATGCCTCCACAACGTGTTCTGTCACTGCTTTTATCACATAAAGTTAAAAGCTCAAGACACAGACAAAGTTTTTCTTACTCTGCAATCATCTGGAAGAGAACTATCAGTAGATTTATCTGAAAGAAAAACAACTGCCTCAAGATTTCATCATTTTTACCTCCTTGTGCACCTGCATGACTTCTGCTCAAGTCAGAATCTCTCTTCTCTAGCTGAAGACATTCTTCTTGTTCTTTCTTAGGTCAAAGCAGTGTTGTTCTTTGAGGAAATGAGATCGTTCTGTGTGAGCCGTTTAAGATGGTTTGGTTCTACACAGAGAATTACCATATGCATAGCATACAACGGACTGAACTTCAGGGACAAGTTGACAAGGTCAGCAGTTCAACTAATGCTAAATCCTAGTACTAAGTAGCATCTTTACTACCAAAATGAATACATATTCAAACTAGTTCTAGTTTATTTCTTGTTTTTCAGTTTGACTGTTTTAAATGATGATTTTGAGAATGAAGGCTCAAGTCTCATGTGCTTTTTACCAAGAATTTGCACTTTTGAGTGTAGATGGAAATGTTGGACTGAGGTGTGACTGTCAAGTACAATATTTTTTTAACCAAAAAAGGTGGTGTTTTTTATTTTATTGAACTCACCATGGATTTACTACAGTGCTGTGTCCCCAGGCAACATAGGATGCTTTTTCATCTCTAGCAGGAGATACAGTAGCTACGTAGAGTTGATTATCAACAGCTCTGTGTTCACAGAAAGATGAAGGAAAGGAGGGAAAAAGTGAGAAGAATTGTTTTTTACAATACCATTTAATTAAGCAGAAGAGAAAGAATTCACTCTGAAGGACAAGCTACATATTCTCTAAATGACTAGCCAAAACTGTGAATGATACAAAGGTCAGAGAAAGAAGAGCCTGGAAAGACAAGTCTCTAGCACCTGGCTCCAGAGTCAGTGCATAGAATATCATGTAATTCACAGGTTCATTCAGTATGTAGCAAAATTAACTGAAGCTGACCAAATGAATAAATAATACTGCATTCAGGAATCTCAGAGTCTAGTTCTACCTGTAATTAGAGCACTTCCCAAATGGTTACTGGCTCCCCTCTCTAGAATTTGTGGGTGAAGGGTGCTTATAGAGCCATGGGAAAAGGTCCCTGAAAAGGCATAACAGGGGCTGGCAGAAGTAAAGGCTGAGAATTTCCTGCTTTTCTCCTTCACAGTAAAATCATTTTGGTGTCCCATGCAAGGCTTGAGGGATGGTACAGCTCCAATGGCAGAGTGGCCCTGCAGCACCACTTCTGATGCACAAGTGTCATTCGGAACACAAAAAAGTTCAGGTCCATGCACCAGAACTCCTCTAGAACAGGAGGATAAGCTGTTACTGTGATCTTACCGTCCCCTTTGTAAGAGTTCCCAATGAGCTGGTCCTGTTGTCATGTTAAACGCCCCTGGATATATCAGCAGCTGGCAACCTTTGTTAAGAGACAATTAGAACCCAAGCATCATTAAGGGGAGATGGTTTACCCTGGAGTGGCCCTTCACACTGAAACCCAAGGTGAGGTTTCTTTCAATACTTCCCAGCCTCTGCCCAAAATGGAACCAGACAGAGCCTGTCCATGCATAACACATTATATCAGCCAAGAGCTGTTGTGGGGATAGCCCCAGCTCCATCACTCCACCACTAAATGTGGATCAGGAAGTGATGGTTACTTTACTCCATGAGAGGAGTTACTCATCTGAATAAGAGTCTTTGCCACAGCATGCATTTTGTGTTACTGGATGGGGAGAAGAATGCCTGATCACACGGATCGAGGAATGCCTGATCACAGGGATCACCCAGCACGTACCACCCAGAAACAGCCCTGCCTAGGCCTGGCCTTAGGGCTGACCATGCTCCATTAGGCAACCCAGCCTCACCTTTCTGGCCGTAGATTTGAGCCATCTCAGCAAATCTCATATCATAGCAGATGCCCAGGCCCACTTTGCAGTACGCTGTTCTCAAAACACAAGCGACAGCAGTCATATCACTAGCACAAGTACACAAAACAATCACAAGACTCCCTGTAGCCATCCTGCCAACTGTTATTTTACATGGCTCACAGCAACAGGAGGAGCTATATTTAAATGTGTGTCCAACAAGCACTGGCTATTGGAGGGGGAGAATTCATGCTTTATGATGAGAGAAAGACTGTGAGAAGCAGTCTTATCTACCCTTTAAGAACAGCCATTTCCACAAAATCGTGTTGTGTCAGGTCTTTGTGTAATATCTTCCTCTCTCATTTAGCTGCGAATTTTTCAATTCTTTCCTTTTCAATAGAAGAAAGCACTCCCTACTTTTTATGGAGTAAAAATACAGTCACGTACTTTCTTAGAGCATGCAGGTTGCAAGGAAGAGAAAGTGACTGTGGTAGGCAAGACTCTTTGGAGAGCTCAGTAAACAAACCGTGTCCATTTTTGAGCAATTTAGGGTGAGGAGGAGTAGGTATTTTGCTTTTATTTATCTGATGTGGTTGATTCAAGAAGGCTGGAATGGGATTTCTGATTTAGTTAATTGTCTCCATTATTATATCTTCCTCATGTGAAGCAATGTAGCAGTGTAGCTGTTACACACATTCTTTTCAAAGCCAAGTTTTATAAGAACCATTTTCAAGCTGTAACTGCTACAAAAAATACAGTCACTTCTCTCTAACAAATCAACAGGACCATTATTTAATAAAGGCAAGTGAGGTGATATATGTTTCAACCCTTTCTACTCCTCTGGCCTTTTGCAACCATATTGCCTTTTTAAAAGTTTCAGAAGTGACCCCAAACACTTGAAGCAAACTTAAACTATATTTGCCATGGTTATCAAATGCCCAATCTTATAGTCTAAAAATCCACTGCTGGGAATGAGGAGGGAGAAGAGAACTCCAGAGTGACTGTAGTGTTACTGTAGTAGAGCTCCTTAAAGAGAGGGCTTGTCTTGTACTCACGTGTGTCAAACATGGAGAAACTATTCCCTGGACTCAGTGTTTCAGACTCTTTGAACTGTATCTTCCCAGGAACATTAATGTCAAACAAATGAACCTGCAATTATACTATGATTAATAAAAATTAATAACAATTTCTCTGCTTGGTATTTGAGCCTCTCTAGGCATGTGTTTTCTACTGTAATCTAGACTACTCTTTCGTGAGGATCCAAAGTAAACACTGCTTAAGATTGTTAGATTCCTCAAAGATGATTTAAAGCATTTTCTTCTTTACAGAAAGATACATGTCTAAAGTTGCAAAAACCTGCATAACAGCTAGATGTCTTGATCTAATGATTTGTCTCTAACATTTGAGTCCCATTCCTGCAAAACTTCCCAAGAAAATACCTTCACCAAGTCATAAAGTTCGAATTACTTCAGCTATGCAGGTGCCTCTGGGGGCCTGGAGCAGTCTTTATTCCTCCCTTGCAAGGGAAGGTGTTGTTCCTGACTGGAGCTTCCTAACAACAGAGCTGGTTTTATTTTATCATTCATTCATACTTAGCAAAAGCCTGCACTCCTTCTACAAACAACTCCTGGGTTCTTGCAGACTGGTGTGCTGTGACAGGTGGGAGGCAACACAGAACACAGGTGGTGATCAAGTAAGTGAAACTAATGCAGAATCAGCAAACAGAATAAATTAATACCTGCACCACCAAGGAATTTTGCACCACCTCATTTGTTCCAAGTAACCCTGCATTCTCTTTTTAGCTTATCCTTGAAAGAAATAAGCACTTGTTCACCCATGGAGTGATCCCTGTGTGCACAGTCCCACGAACAGAAAACGACCCTGGAGTTACAAATGAGAGTCAGTTTTCCAGAAGGTACAAAAGCAATGCTGAGGTGGAAGATGACAGTAAGCAAACATCTACCACAGGCAGCAGTGATGGCTTAACTGTGGAACTTGGACTTTGCATGTCTGCACTAATCACATGTACAGCACAAAGTATGTAAAAAACAGTATTTACTATAACAGAAGGACTAAATCCATTGGGAAGCTGAGGGAGAATCCTGATCCCATTCAAGTGGCACTGTGTTTTAGACTTAGGCCAAAGTACAGAGATATCCGAGCTGGATCAGGTTTTACTCTTTATCATGGCTTTCCCGGCATATGGGGAAACCCAATTATACCTTCCAGTATTTTATCATCCTTATCCAGAACAAATTCACAACCACCTTTTGAAGTGGTGTTTACAAGCCCCAAATAAAAGTTACATGAAATTTCATGGGTGATGGTGCACAACTTATTATTAATGCAAGATTCTACTACTTTATATCACCTTTAGGTACACATGAAATAATTCGTGCAACACTGCTGAGAAAACTTTTCAAAACAGTATTCTGCCATCTTACCTTCCTATGCTTTGCCAACAGAGCACCATCAGGCCCAAAGACAGTACATGTATTATAGAGCTTTCCACCATCCTCTTCTGGAATGGATCCTTCATAAAGGTGAGAACAGAGATTTTCCCCACTGTATTATTTATGTAATTTTGATCCAACGGCAGTAATAGACATTGCCCATTTTTCCCTCAGTGAGATGGTCACTAAGAGTAAACTACCTCCAATGAGATATATGCTGCACTCCTTTGCAACTTCTGACAGCTTTTGTGTTGATTCCCCAGGGATCTTCTCTGCATACTCCTTAAAGTACTGGGTTCCATATGGAGAATTAAAGCATTCCTAAAATTAGATGGGGAAAAAAAAAAGCTAAAATTCAGTAACACCACTACAATGAGATGTACCTAACTTTTTAAACCCCTCTCTAACAACATTCTCAAACAACCTTTGGTTACAGGAGTTTAGTTTATAGGAGCTCAGTAAGCAAATCAGAAAATGTCAGGAAGGTCAGAGAGACTTGAACAATTGTTGAAAATGCAAGAGGTGTGTTTGTGGAGTGCACGCCAAACACAACATGAGCTAGGACTGTCATGCAAGCTGTAAGGCTAGCACATTCACTGCTCTGGGCTTAGCAATAGCCCAAGGGGTGTTCACATCAGAATGAGGAGCCAAGTTCCACCTGGCTCATTTGACAAGTTACAAACCCAACAGATCCTCTCAAAACTGTGAAATGCTCATGCTTATCCACAGTCCATGATTTAATTTTTAAAACGGCATTTGCAAAAGCATGCCTTTCTCAAAATTACTTATAGTTCTGCTAAAACAATCCTTTAAACACTATTTCCTCACAACTGAACAGTGTCCTCCATCTTTGGCCCCAGTTAAAGATTTGCTATCCCTCAGAACCAGCCATGCAATCTTTACACAGTCAGATTAACAGAGTAGTTTAGGTGCCTAAACTAAGTGGCCCAGTAATATTTGAGATCCCTAAGACATCAAGAACTTTCACTCTGCATTACACTTTCCAGCTCTGTGAGGACGTGAGACACCCCACCCAACACGTTTTTGTCCCCTGAAGGAGGACAGCTGGAGGCCACAGATAGGTTATCAAACTGTGGTGGCAACTTCTCTTCAGTGAGAAAGGGACTCCCAGCCCAGACATCTGCCTCCATTGTTCCCTTTGCTCATCAGAAGCAACAAACACATCCCCAACCCCGCAAAGAAAAAGGGAGAAAAAAAATCAAGCTGTGACTAGCACAATAAACATTTCTGCTTCATCTGCTCAAGCAAAATTCTTATCAACGGAGGTACGTTCTGCTGAACTGGAATAAATGAATCCAAGCTGGAAGGGATTTTTTTCCCCATATACAGGCACTAGGCCAGCAGGTACCAGCTAACTCACTGCACAATCTGTAGATGGAAGAAGCAGGAAGGGAAGTCTCTGCAGGCTGTCAAAATGAGCTTCCCAGGCTCTTGAAATCTGGGCTGAACTCCAAAGAAGGGAAAGCAAAGCCAGCTGCCTCCATCTTCATATATTCAGTGTGAGTTACTTTTCTTTATATAAAGTTATTAAAACAAACAACAAACCCCCAAAGAAACAAAACAGAGGGAAGAGAATATTTCATGCCCATGTCCTAATGCCAATACAAAATGTATCTCCCAAAAGTCTATGAAATACCTTGCCCACGTTTGACAACTTGTATTCTAAAAGCATAAATTATTGTTGGCAAAGCGAGCATCTCAACTAAATAAGTCTGGAAAATCCAGTGTTTGTGCACACCATGAAACCAGTAAATAATAGGTAATCTCTACGTAGGACGCCCAGGCAGAACACTCAACGGCCACATTTGCAACACAAGAACCATGTTAGCACAGAGAGGCTGGGAAGGTTGCTCAATGCTTCCCCCATGACAGCAGGAGAGAAAACACTCTGTGTGTAAAACTGAGACTCAAAGTTCACCTAGAGACGAACTTTGCACTCCTGTGTCAGATGCTGCAGGGCACAGGAGTAACACAAGTACGCCCATGAAGAGAGAAGAAAAGCTCAAAGCCGCACTGGGAAGGCCACCCTGTTACCAGCACACCCATTGTGTGAAAATTCAGCAAAATAACCATGGCTGAAGTTCAAAAAATAAGTCAGAAGTGATTGATAATTTAAAGTGGCTATTTATGTTTCGACACATGGAAATCACAAGAGAAACGTGTCTTAATCATAATTCAGCCCAAATGACCTGCTGGAAGTATGTCTTAAGTCTATTTTGTTTCTCATGTATCTGGAAGGCTTACAGCAAAGAGAGTTACTGTGTACCTATCTTTCACCTCCACGTCAACATTTTTTAGCTGAAGATTGCCTTTTTCTACACTTCTTCAGCAAAGATTCAAATTACAGTCACTTACATGAATTTAGAATGTATCAATGATGGAATTGCCTACGATTTAAACCAGCAAAAACTTTACCAGAATCTTATACTACAAAAAAGACCGATCTGTTTTTTGTTTCCCTTTTCGTTCTCCCACCTCTTAGTGTCCTGCCAGATACGACCCCTGGGATTTTTTAATTTTTATTTTGAAGCTTCATACAGTATCTAAGATATCCAGGGAGAAAGAGGAATATATAATGCATTAACAATGCTAGAAAGAGGTTTTGAAGGGTTTGAGGCATAAGTGCTAAGTAGACCACAATCTTTACTCACAGGTAGAGCCACAAGCTTTGCTCCTTTAGCTGATGCCTCTTTCACCAGTCCACAGGCTCGTTGGAGATTATCTGATTTAACAGCAGATACATGAAGCTGGATAAGAGCAAGGCGGAAGGCTGATGGCAGAAAAGAAAAAAATTATTCATCAGAATTCCCCAAGGAAACTCTTCCAAATTTGAATTCAGTAACAAGCACTGAAGGAAACAAATGAGTTAATATATAAATATATACACAAACCACTACCAACTCATTCTGCAGCCTATGACTCTGGAAATAGTCCCTTAACACAGGGAGAGCACTGAAACCCAGGATTGCTAATGGCCACCACCCTGCAAAGATCACAGAGCTCCTATGCCAGTAACACCCAGTCCGTGTTCTAGGGGAAGGGGCCATGTTACAGAAAGGGAGAGCACAGGTCCCTGCAGCCCCTCCTTCCCAGGCTGCTGCACACCAGGAGCCCATCATCTTGTTGCACACGTCGCCTGATGAGCGCTTCAAGTCCTAAAACGTCACTAGCACACTAAAGGACTGGATAATCCCAAAAGCACCAAATAAAGGAATTGTTTGCTTTTATCCCTCAATTCACACCTAGTCTGGGAAATGGCTATAAAACCCAAGAAAGGTTATCTTTCTGATCATTTCTTAGCAATCTGGTTTCTGGCCAAGTTGCAAGTGTTACCAACAGTTTCCACACCCACTAAGAAGGATATACATTTGCAGGCTTTCCAAGTACCCAAGTTTCATGCACACCCTTCGGACTTCCTTCCATGAATCTCCGAGTACCCCCGCTGTAGGAAAACACACCCTGATCAGGTAGAACTGTTTCCTTTAAAACAAACCAACCAACCAGTCAACCAATCAACCATCCATCTCTGGCTTTATAAAGAAAAGTATCCCAGGTTCATAGCATCTCTCCTGTCCGGAAAGCTCCCTGATCATACAGTCAAAGATCACAACAGGAAAAAGACAAAGCTGGAACCACAGCCCCAGTGGTCAGGGAAACTGGAAGAGCTGATTCAAGTGAAGATGAGACTGGGTCAGGAGCAGTCGAGATACATCTTTTTTCCTACCTAATTCTCACTTCAGTAGCTAAGCAGCTAATTTCTAGAGGTTACGCAAATGATTAACTGCTCCCTTTGCCACTCTTCATGTGAGAGACTTTTACTGTTGGCTCTATTGAGCAAACAACGCTTATCTGGTATTCTGAACAGATGAGCCATATTTTCCAGACCCACCGAGATAACCATACTAGGGATCTGTCAGAAACTCCCCAGTATTTGTGGAATGTGTTTTAGTTCCGAGAAGCTGGGCACTTAAAGATTTACATTTCAGAGTAAAACAAAAAAAAAAAAAA
>VZTD01000172.1:173775-280838 GCA_013397725.1 Rhagologus leucostigma | reverse complement strand
AAAAAAGTGCACCATCTACTAGGAAAAAATCCCATAATTTTTAAAAGACTAGGAAATATAATTAATTAATCTTATTTTCCCTATGTCTCAGGTTTGGAGTTTGTTAAGGCGCAAAATTGAAGCTCAGCCACAACAGAACATATGTATTTGTGCAACAGCTTAGTTTATAAATATTCAGATGTGGAAGTAACAGAAATGCAGAGAAATGTGCAGCAGTGCTGTAGAGACCTCTGCTCCCAGCCTTGACCAGCTGCGTCAAAAACTTCTTTTAAAGCAATTCGCAGGATAAGCCTAAAGCAATTAGGCCACAACCAGGTAAAAGCGTACCGGAGTAAAATAATGGTTCACATTTGTACCATTATATTACAAAACACGCTTGGTTTCTTTGTTTTTAAACACCGGAAGCCAAGCACGCCCGGTTTGTTGGCATTTCTTGACGAGCTGAGCCCTGCAGGGCGAACGCTGTATCCCGGTCTGTGCCCAGCGGAGCGCCAGGGCAGCTCCCTTATCCCTGCACTGCTCCACACCCTCCGCAGGCTCTGCCAGCGTCCAGCACCGCGGCCTTTCCCGGTCTCACCGGGGCCGGGGACTCCGAAGACGCGCGGGGCGCCCGGGGCGAGCCCCTGCGGAGCCTTTCCCGACCGGGAGGGAGGCCGGGACCGCGGGAGAGAGAAGGGAAAGGCTCCCACTCACACGCCATGGCTCCGCCGGCCGCCCGCATTCCCGGCACCGCCCGGGCGGGGCGCGGCCCGCGGGGGCTGCCGGGACTCGCAGTGCCGGCCGCGGGCCCGGGCTTTATTCAGAGCCGCCCTCGCACTGCCTTTAACCGGCCCGGCTGCTGCCGTGACCCGCGTTCCGAGGGCACCGCCCGCGGATGAGGCACCCCTGCCCCGCCTGGCCTGCGCGGGTGGCAGCGAGCGGGCAGCGCTTCCCCGGGCCCGTTCAGCGCCGGCAGCAACAGCGGAGCCCCCGGAGCTCCGGCTGTGCCGAGAGCCTCTCTGTGCAACAACCCCTGGCAGCCTTTTGTCTGCTACGGGCTCATCCCCAGGGAGCTGTACCAGTTTACAGGTAACTCATTCACCTGAGGCATCCACGTCATTCTTTACAAGAACAGCATCTCCCAAGGTACAAACATCTCCACAGTGCTCCAGACGTGGAGCAGTGTCCAGGCTCCTCAGTACTAGAAGGATAAGGAGCTACAGGAGAGGGTCCAGTGGAGGCTACAAAGATGATCTGGGGTCTGGAGGATCTCTTATGACTGTGGGAGCTGGGCCTGTTTAGTCCAGAGAAGGGAAGACTGAGAGGGGATCTCAATAAAACATATAAACATCTCAAAGGCATTTGTCAAGAGGTTGGTGCCAGACTCTTCTCAGTGGTACCCAGTGACAGGATAGGAGAAATGGCCATAAACTAAAACACATGAAGTTTCACCTCAACATGAGGAGGAACTGTTTTTGAGGGTGGCAGAGCACTGGAACAGGCTGCCCAGTGGAGTCTCCCTTTCTGCAGACATTCCAAACCCACCTAGACAAGTTCCTGTGTCACCTGCTCTAGGTCACCCCTTGGCAGGGGCCTTGGACTAGATGAGCTCCAGAGGTCCTGTCCAACACTGACAATTCTGTGAAATCAACACACTAAGTACCATACTGCTCTTCCTTGGCTTTAAACACCAAGTGCTCCCCTTTACTCAGCACAAAACATTGCTGTCTCATGTACATATTTTCCAGCCTTGGGCTTTTTAGAAGCATGTTTGTAGAACTGTAGATTCATGTTGTGTAGAAGCAGTATTTCTCACACAAGATTATATGCTTAAGCTGAAATCACTTGATGGCAGAACAAGCAAAGATAGAATGGGTAACCCAGGGTGATCAATCTCTTACACACCTTCCCTTTCAGGAAACACGCAGAGAGATAAAGGACAGGAAGTGCACAACCATCGTAAAATGCAGAGCCACTACTGCTTGCAGCAATTACAAACCCTCCTTCAGAGAATGCTCAACCTGCCCCTTGGAGCAGTAAACCCTATCTGACCAAGCCAAAGGATGGCAGAATGGACAGTGCAGCAGCCCTTAGCAGGCCTCCCTCCTTTTTACACATGCCCATGGTGGTAGAAAGAGCATATACAACTTCTTAATTTTTTTTTTCCCCAGACATCACACTTTGCAGGGCTCCAGGAGCAAAGAACAGCTGTCTCCCAACTTCTTCCCAAATAAGAAAAAGAATAAAAAATGAAGTAGTATCATCCCTTCAAGGTGCAAAGCACAGGCCAAAAATCCAGTTTCCTATGGGTCAGAGAGATAAAATGTATTTTTCAAGTTTCAAAACAAAAGTATCTGCAAGCACTAAGTATACAGTAGAACAAGTTACATAGTCCCACTCTTTTCCTTCCCTAAAGGGAAACTTTTCACACCTTCAGGAGACTATGCCTATATCGAAAAAAGCTTATTTGACAGTACCTGAAGTTTTAAAAACTACAGCTGACATGTAGTTGGAAGGAAAAGATACAATCACAGGTGAGACCCATGTGTAAGGGCTAACAGGAAAAGGCAATTAAAAAAATTGCAACTCTGCAGTTGCAATTACACACTAACTCTGCAGTTGCAATTTTTGGTGGGTAATACATGTAAAGTTCTTTACAAATTCTCATACAAATCAGAATCTAAAACAATTTGTGAGACAAGTGAAGAGCCATCAGTGAGCACAGAAGTACCAGCTCTCACTATGAAACAAAGGTAAGAACTTTCATTTGGCTGGGAAGTTTACTCCAAGACCTACTTTTCCTACTCCAGACCTTATTTCTATCACTGCTGCATCGTAACAACTGTCACCTTATATTCAACAATACACAGTGGTGCATGCGGAATAAAACAAGAGCCTACATATCTCTAGCAAATAATTAAAAAAAAAATCCTTGATGCTGAAAGGGACAGTAAGTAGCATACCAACTATTTTGATTTTTCTTTTCAAAAAAATGTAACTCCAGTGCTATAACTGGAATTTCTGCTTAGCAATACAAGTTTTGTAACAAAAATACTAACTACAGGTATGTACACTCCAAGGCAACAGTAGCCCTTAAACTGTGGGTAGAGATGCACCAGCACCATTGAAATTATTCATAGTTTGGGCTGAGCTCGGTAAGATAAGAGGTCTGTTGGTAACTTCTACATTGCCTTAACATTTACAAATAATTAGCCTCTAAATGGCTTGGATTATGTGTTTCTACACAGAAAGAATTTATGAACTGACTTTCTGTTGCTTTACTTGCTGTAGATCTCAAAGGTCTGCTGCATTTGCTGTCCTCAGTGAAGCATACACATCAGCCGTGTTCCACATTTAATACTCAAACACACCTGCTTAACAACTGAGTGTCATTTTCACTTCTTCCCCTCCTGACTAGGAAAAATGTGTTGTATCGTTCAACATTTTCATAATAAAAATATGATGCTGAGAAGACTGGAATTTATGCAGAAACCTTTTCTATAACTTGATTATTAGTTAATTCATTTTGACCTTTCTGTGAATGCTTACTATGGCTCACCCAGAAGTACTTAATGAAATTAACTTAAATTCTGAAATACTTACATTAAGAAGTTGCTGGCAGTAGCTCCCTATGATCCATAATCAGCTTCTTCCACTCCAAAGATCAAATTCACTTCCATTTACAAAACACCTTTAGGAAGAACTTCTAATTGATTCAGAGAATTTACACAGCATGCAACTCAATGCCTTCTGACAGAACAAGTTATGTTCAAATTGTACTGGTTTATTTACAACTGTAGTTTATAAACAGTAGCACAAACATCTTTACATGAAAAAATCTCATTGCTGAAGTAGGCACAGAGTCAGAGACTCTTGAGGATATTTTCAGAAGGGATTAGGAAGAGGAAAATGTAATACAACAGCTGCTGGGCAAAACTATAAATACATGAGCATTGGCCCAGGTGCAAGTTCATGCAAATATCTTCAACAGTTCAAGTTCTATTGGTGTTTAGTCAGATACTAAGAAGAAAAAAAAAGTAATTAGTTCCAGAATGAAGGTGCCCTAGCTTGATTCCTAGCAAAATAACTTAGAAAAAATGTTTTTTATAAAGGTCAGTTTAACTTATTTTACCTTCTGGTGACGTACCAAATCATAGGCTTTGATTGAAATACTCAGAAGATTTCATGCAGCAAAGCTAATCCCCATTATCTTTATTTCACAGTTTTTGATGATTTCCCATCAGTCTACAAAGATGCTCTGCCTTGCCCATAAGAACATTCCTGTACTGAGCTTTGAACAAGAGAACCGTTCCTGAACAAATGGAAAGCTTATGACGAACAATCATAGAGCTTCCATGTCCCAAATATTTACTAATTTAGAAGTTGTTACTCAAAAGAATATAAACAAATGTTTGAATCAATGAAGGCAACCTGTTAAGAATACATTTATCACAGGTATACAGCACTGGAATTTCTTCCCTGGTTTTGTGTGCATTCATCTTGCTGAACACACCTTTGGTTAGCATGTACTCACTTGCTGCACTGAAGAGTTTTAAACATCTAAATTTCTTAGCTATTTTGTTTCTGAGGAGCAAGACCACTTGTTTCCAACTGTCATATTCTGTCATGAAACATTCATTTCAATGCACACACTCATCTTTACAAGGGAAACAGCCTCAACCTATCAAACGTAAAATTTTGCATAATTAAAAAAAACCACAACTGCGTAATAAAAACTAGTTAATTTCAGTATTTAAAAATAACCCTTACCACCAATTCCAGTTATTTAACCTAGTAGCTGGTAAGACTTTAAAAAAAACCCATTTATTTTACAAATTGCTTGTATTTTTTCCTTTTATATGCAGCCCAAACTGGACTTAACCATTTTTAATGAGAAAACAGTATTTTTTAAATTTGCATCTGCTCTGCTCGCAAACCTACATTTTTTATTAGTCTTTGATACTACCCAGTAGGCAAAAATCAAATTTCTAGACTGTAGGCAATGGAGACATTTTATTTGCAAGGGATAGTAATTTAAAAACCACTGTGTTTTCAACTGCTACTCTGTATCTCTCAGTCCTTCATACCTTTAACACACTTAATGTGAACCCAGCTGCATCTGCTCTTGCAAAGACGCAGATCAGTCCCATTAATGCTGCATTAAAATGAAACAAACTGACCTTTATAATAAACACTTCTCCAAAACAAAAAAATTATAATTAAAAAACAAACAAAAAAAAATCCTGTTCAGAAATGGATAATAATTTACCCTATCTTAAGCCTGCTACTCAGGCACTCCCATCAGCAAACAGAAAAATTCTCTTAAGTTAGTATTCAGTTGGGAAACAGTCAGCTTGTGTCCACATACAGTATCTTGGTTGCTTCTTCTTTACAAACTGGTCTCTACAAAGTCTTTAGTTATTAACTCTCCAAGGCATCCAATACTTTCATGATCTGTTGTTTTATGGCTTTGGTAGCATCACCTGCATTTGGAATCAAATACCTTAAAAAAATTAGAAAAAGCCATCATTAATTCACTATAAAATTTTTGAGCATAAATTCCATAATTCTTTTGATTCTTCCTCTGTCTAGGAGGAAGGGAAGAGGGGAATATATTAAAATGAAAAAAATACTAGGAAAATAACATTTAATTCCTGATTATACCATGAAACATTTCCTGGTTTTGAACTTAGAACTGTTGAGGAGTACTTCACAGGCCATCTTGGAAAGAAAAACTGACAATGGGATAGGTCAGGCAGTTCAAGATCTCTACAGATAGCATGTCTGACTGAAGTATAGCAGTCCTTGTTTGGCTTTCATTTTGCAGTTTTGGTTTTTTTGGGTCTTTTAAATTCCTATAGATAGCTCTAGATCAATCTGCTCCAGTCCACAAGGTGGTGATGAAGTGATTCAACAAGCAGCAAAGTTCTCTGCAAAATTTATCTTTGTTGACCTACTCCGAACCCAAGGAGCCCACAGGCATAGAACAATGTCCCTAGTTAGGCAGGAAACTCATCTCCTCTCTTTTGTGAGAACAGAGCATCCACTGTACATAGTTCTCTCCAAGGAAGAGGATGAGAAAACATCCAGCTGGTATCAGCAACCTTCTTAAAACAGTGCCAAGAAACAGGAGGCTAAACCAGAGGAAAAAAGCCTGATAACACTCCTCCATCTGACCCCTTCCCCCCTCTTAAGCATGCAAATACTGAGCGTGGCAACATGTAACTTCCAGGAATCAGGTTTCAGGGAATCAGAGTTTTGAGTTTAGGCTTCTGGACCCCTCACACAACACACAGAGAGACTCAGATGTCAAAAAAAAAAAGATACCGCAGAAGAATGACCACTCTCTTACATCCCACTCTTCACAAATCCATATATCAGCTGCAGATAGCTGTCTACTTCATTTAAGACATATTACAAAAAGAAAACACTTGCACACATCCCACCAACAATTATAGTTGCAGTTCTCATTTCTGGGTCTCATAAACACTTCTTGTTTTGCTGGCAGATCTTTTTTTCTAGTTCACATGTGAATTATGTATTCCTAAATAAAAACTATTACTTTTGAACTCAATTCTGGGAATTACAGCATACACCTGATTTCCAGTGTACAGCATCCTGGATATCATTTATACTTTTATCATTATACTCTGCTGAGATGGCTTACCTTTCAACTGCCAGAATTTCTATGCCTGAAGTATTGCTATTTCCATATTTAAAGGTGATCAGTTCTGGGTGTTTCTTCTTGGATGTGATTTTGACTACAGAGTTGAGTGCTTGTCGAGACTGTATGTAAGCCAGTCCCTTTCGTGATGGAATCTCCCTCAAACAGTACATATGAGTTGCGGTTACTAGGAGATGACTTGAAGGAAAAGAAAAAGACAAGTTAGTTTTGTTTATGAACTAAAGATCAGCTATTTAGAAAGTTAAATTCTATGAATAAACTACATGAAGAGAGCTAGATAATACAGTTACCAAATCTAAGAAATAGTTTTAATACTGTCATAATATCTAATTAAGAAAGCTCTATAAAATACTTCAGATTTTCCTTGAGTACTGTAGCACAGCCATTTCTGAAAAGAAGCATGGAATCCCCCCCAGCATACAAAGCCAGAGTGGGCAGTTCGCATTGTCACCTCAATGCAACAGCCTTTGCTCTCTCAGCAAAGATCACAGCCACCAGCAACGTGTCAGGTCACGCACAGAGAATGCGAAGTGCCTCCAGCCTCTCCCTCCCCCTTCAATCACATCCCAACCCCATCCCTCCACCTACAGAGGGGCAACATGGAGCATCAAACTAAGTTAGAAGGATGTGCTGGCCCAGGAACTGACAGTCTGACCCACTGATCTGCCCTCTCAGCGCAGGACCAACTTTTGCCTTCTTCATGGAAGGAATGCATGTTCAGCTAGCAGTGGGAACACACTCGCTGAGTTTCAATTCAGTTTGAGAAACCATACTATGACTGATTACATACAATCATATACCATAAATGATAAATCTAATGGGAAAATAATAATAAAAGACAAGAACAGACCATGATGCAAGAGAAAGCCCATCATAGGTTTCTGTTGTCCAGATTCAACAGGATGTGCACTCTTTGGGGAAGTCAAAATACAGCAAGCATCATGTTCTGCTCTTTGCAGGATTAGCAGGGCCACTGAATCTTAGGGGCAAGATGGGTGTGAAGTACAAGACACGGAAACAGGTAAATAAGAAAAAATGGAGTCATGGATACTTGGGTCTTCCTGGTCTTGCAAATAAGCCTATGCATACTGAAAATATTTTTCTTACTATCCTGTTCTTCAAAGCAAAACTTCACACCAGGTTTTATACATAATTACCATTCTGTAACACTGCAAGTACAAGAATGCAAATACAGTAACATTTTGTTCTACATTGTTTCACACTTTCATTTCCCCCTTTAATATAAAGGATAACTTCAGTGACCAATATTTTTTTAAAAAAATGCATATCAAGATGGACATTTTCATTAAACTTAGGATGAATTTCAGTACCTGGGAAACATATGCCCATTTTCTTTTACTTCATTACATGGAAAGTTATACTTGACATCAGGTTTATTTATCCATGTCTGGATGTTGACGACCTCTTTTCGATCATCGTCCGACATTGAGGAGCTATCAATTTCATCTGTTTTGAAGGAAAGCGGTAAAAACGTTAAAAAAAAAAAAAGAGAGAGCATTTTCACACACCATCAGCCAACTTTTCAATTTGCTTAGATCCACTGTAGCTACACTGGTTCAAAGCAAGGTCTGCCTAACCATACAGAATTATTGAGAGCGAGGAAAGAAAAAGGAAGCCATATTTGATATTTCTCTCCCAATTTTCTCTCAGCAAGCAAGTATTTTTAGCTCAGGGGATATCTTAAGCTGGTTCAATCTGTCCATTCAGTAAAGTTTCATGGATTCCTTTCACATGGACTTGTCTAGACTTTCCTTGAAGCCATATAAACCTTTTGCATTTAAACCACTAATATCTTTTGGCAAGGAGTACCAAAACCAAGCCAACTACAGTTCAGGAGAGTCTCCTCTCACGGCTTCTAGTTTCTTTTACAAGAAGAAATGAACACCTGTTGATGCCTTTCAAGGCCAGGCATTATTTTGTGGATCCCTTTTCCTTCCTTAAAATGCCTCTTTCACATAACAAAACTTCTAATATTCAGCTGTGCCTGTTGTGAAAGTCCTTTCACATCTTTCCTCACCCTTTCCTACTCCTCTGTGAACTTTCTCCTGTTCAAACATTGTTCCTAACATCAAGGGCAGAAGACACACAATATTTAATGTGTGGGTGAACCATAGATTTCTGAGCATTTGCTTTGCTTTTCTGACTGCTAATGAGTACTTTCTTATTATAAACCTACTGCTCCTGGACACAGCAAAATCACTCTACCACTTTGGATCTGAAACTAGAAGTTGCTGGGGTTTTTTTCATGTCTTTCTTGCATTGAATTCATACCGAATTTCACGTGCCATTTTATTGCCCAGTTATTCAGATTAGCAGAAGACTCAGTCTGTCCTTACTGCCTTGAATAAGCTTGGATCATTAGCAAAAATTGTTGTCTTCGGATTCACACCCTTTTTAAAGGACATTTAAGAACATATTTAGGCCCAAAATTTTCAGCCCAGACCTCTGTGAAACACCCAAAACTCCTGCAAGTGTTATCACTTAGTTGCAAAATACTGCTGGTGATTATGTTTATATAGTAATTTTGGTGCTACATTATAAGAATTTAAGCAATCTAGTTATCTAAAACAATGAACTGTATTAACTCAATACAAATTACTCCCAAAAATAACTCAGGACAGCTCTTTAAAGAGCCTTTTTCAAAGTCGGTTTCCTACACTTTGTTAAACTGTTTACTTCAATGCAATTCAGAATTTGAAACACACTTTGGAAAAGGTTTTCACTGAAAAAATACATCATGAAACTGAAGGAAATGGAACAATAATCCACCCTCATGTCACAGAATCACAGAATGGCTGAAGATAGAAGAGATCTCTGCATGGTGCAACCCCCCCTGCTCAAGCAGATCCACCTAGAGCAGGCTGCAATTATTACAGGTGACTCCATTTACTACAGGAAAACCCCAAACACTAAAACTTCGCAAAAACAATTATACAGAAACAGGTTCACTTTTTGCATTCTTCTGTATCAAGATAATATATATGTCACTTCATATGTGTTGGCTTTGCTTATTCAAATTGCACTGATTACCAAGTGTGGTAGTGCTTTTAAAAGGAAATATAAATAGACCTTAGTAAACAACCATTACTGAAAATGTGTTCTAGACAACCTGTCTTTGAGGAGCTGGTTTTCTGAAACTACACAGACTTTGCCAAACACTACTATGGATGCTCAAAGAACTGTGAAAACTTAATTACATTGCATTTGGAGAAATATCTTGTTAGCATGAAAGCTTCTGCCTGATAATTTCACTTTGCTCCTTCACAATTTTTATTGCAGATGATGATCAACTGTTTGTCATGAATGTTACTTAAACCTGTGACTCTCATTAATCTTCCTGAATTGCTTCTTTCGCATGTCAAAGATTCTCAGACTAGTTACTCATTTCTCCCAAATAGGCCTTTTGGCCACAGAAGAGTTATTTGTGAGATGATGACTGGGAGTGGACCAAAACTACCAGAGCAAAACCAGGGCAGCAAAAGGTCTGCACCATTCTAATGTTAGAACTGCTCTCAAAAAAAATTCCAAACAAACCTTTATGAAATGTGTGGTGTTCCAGTTTTGCCTGTAGTTTCTCAGTTAGATAAAAAATTTAAATAAAAATTGCATGTTTTTATTCTACAGCAATCTGCATGTGTATGAAGAGATGAATCAATTATTAAGAGATTCAATGCTGAAAAGCAAAGTCTAAAACACTGCAGTGGTGTGCACACATTAGCCATTTAAAGTCTAGCTCCTACTATATTTCAGAAGTTCAGATCATTACACTAAGTGACAATATTAGACATTTAAACTGAGATACAGCAGCCAAACTAGGTCTTTTACATTTTCCTTACTGTCCTGAGTAATAGAGGCACAATTGCCAATTTACATGTACAAAATCAGTGTAGAAAAAGAACTTTACTACAGAAATAACAAGTGAAGACAAAAGATCCACTAAACCCATCTCTTTCCATTTCCTCCTGTTGGCTGGTGCCTACCACAAATTATTTATTTAATCTGCTACTACGTATTTGAAAAGGGTTGGTCCTAGGCACTACCGTAACACACATGATCAACAATAATAGTTAGACAAATGTCATACTGCAAGACAAAGATGTAAAATACACTCTTATGATTTAGTCCAACTTAATAATTTTGTCTAAATGAGCTAATCGAGGTAAGAGGAAAATCTTCTACTGTACCAGTATCATATTCTTCTTCATCTCCGATGCTGAATACTGGCTTCACACCACGGTAGGGCTTTCCTACTCTGTCACTGCTGCTGACATGTCTGTTGGCAATGAAAAGGGCAGGAGAGGGCATGGGATGGGAGAAAAAACATAACTTTCAAACTGATGGTCTGAGTTCTACAGTAAGGTATTAGCAAAATGCAAACACAGCTGTGCAACAGAGAAGGACAAGAGAATTTCATGAAGCTGCCTGCAAGGAAGACGTGAGTGACCCATCAAGCAACTTGGTTAGTGAAAGCACACAGTTCAGTTACTTCGTGAGGCTGACTGTTGTAACAAAGAAAGTGAAAAGAAATGCTGTTTTGTTTTAAAAAACCCCCAACTTCTGCTCACCTTCTCAAATACATTAGAGACCTGAAAACTGACAACATGCTAAGTTTCTAGCATGAAACTAAAACATATCTGGACAGTCAGAGCAACTTCACAAGGATGCCAAATTTAGATGAAAAAAAAAAAGACTATTAACTATCATGTCTGGAAGTTAATTTTTCTGGTTAATTCCTCAAAAGATAACAAAATGCCTTAAGAACTACAAAGTGGGGTGATTACAAACCATTCACTGTAGCCTAAACACTGACTTCCTCTTCACTATTTCTAGCTTGAGTCACATCTTGAAGTATTTGCTCAAACATTTCCTACTGCTATAATCCCAGCACCATCATGACACTGATGTCAAAAATCACATTTAAGTTATTTCTACAGATCATATTAAATGACACAAACACATACAACTGAGTCTTAATGTGTGACAGTAAGACTGCAAATCCTGAGATATTTTAAAGCTCCAGCTCAGAATGCTGCAATTACATGGTCACAACTGAATTAAAAGCTCTTGCCCTCAACTGCTGAGAATACCTGAAAAATATGAGAAAAACCTGAAAGTTCAGAAAGCCACAAAACAGGCTATTCCTGAAAAAAACCAGTTCATGATTCTAGCTTTTAGAACTAGCAACGCTTAGCAGTTTAAAAAAACACAAAACAAACCCAAAAAACTTGCCTGTCCCTTTCCTCCAGTTAGATAACCTCCTTCCCCATACTGTGCATTTATGTTTCCTACCAACTCTAAGCCTTGGTTCCTGTTCTAAATACATTCACAAACTCCAGTTTGTGCTACTCCAGTACATGCTACTGTAGAACCAAGTTGGACAGGGAACAGGTTTAGTAATAGGCAAATTAATGTTACTACTTAGGGATACCTGAAAGTAGAATTTAGAGTTAGAAAAGACAACAACATTTTCTATGGGTAGAATTTACTAATATAAACAAAATAAGGAAAAGTTAAAAAAACCAACCAAACAGAAATGCGGTCTACAATGGCACAAAAATAAACATAAAATAACATGCTCATTAGTGCTTAAGACAATAAGCATCAATGACACTGACAATTCAAGAGGGCAGTGCTTCTATATAGAGGCTTTTGTAAATATGCTTTAGTAATACATAACCAATTGAGCAAGAAGTAGCACATTTAAATAATGTCAAACTGAATTATTCAGAGAGGATCTAAGAGCAGGTCTCACCAGTGTTTATCAATTGAAGTTAGTCAAGACAAGAGAGTAAACGAGAGTAAAAAGCTACTTTATAACAACCTGGTAACATGTTAAACTAGAAATTGATTCCCTTTAACCTGTTTACATGGAATGCCATCATTACATGGTTACAAATTGAATGTAATGTCCTTTGGTGGCAAACCTGCCAAATGAAACATCCTGGTGATAAAAACAAAGTAGGTCTAATTGAATGTATGCAGAAAAAACGCCATTCTAGGTTTTTAAGAATTGCAATTTTAAGAAAATACTCTAGGGATATATAGTGTGAGCTAGTTCATTATTGCATCTACCCAATGAAAGGAGATATGCAACAGGAGTGAAAGGAATCAGCAAAATAACCAAAGTAAAATCTCAATATATCAAAACTTCTTAGTTACAAATACAGATTCATGCATCTCTGAGTTATCAACAAGTCACCGTATACTTAATTTGATATTTTAACACTTTTTTACCATATTCTAGAAACAGGTCAACAAAATGCGGGGTACAATCTCCATGATCTTTAGTATTTCTAAATTAACAAAACATACTATGTGCTACTGAGCCATTCTCATTGCTGTTCTTTTATAGAATCCTGGTTAACATTACTACTGATTTTGCTCACACAAACACCACCTTTCTGTGATGCTTTCGGGTGAAGCCCAGATCAAATTATGTGCAAACTACTTGAAAGAAAAATTAGTCAAAAATCCTTGAAAAATCACTTTTAAAATTTTCAATAATTCATCCTTTATTAAAGGCTTTAATCTTCATGCATTTCAGTGTAAGAAGGTCAAAAGCTACAGAACCCCTAAAGTATAACCAAAGTTCCAAAGTGATTATGCATGAGCTGCTCTTCAATTATCACAAGTAATTTTATCTTAACTCAGTTCACAAGTTTTATTTCTGAAATAATTATAAAACACTGTGAGGCATGTGTGTATGTGAGGCAAATGTGAAGGGCCTCCACATTTGCATGAAATGCAGTAGTTATGTGAACAAGATGAGGTAGAATTGCAAAGCATATTTACTTACTAGCATTTTTCTTTTCCCAGTAATGAGCATGTCTGTTTCTATCAGCATGTTCTACCACTATGTGGTAAGAAGCATAAAAATTTGAGACTTCCAGACAGAATTTCCATATGGATTCCCTGCCATATCTAAGTTCTGATGATGTTTTATGAACAGTTTACTTTTCATACCTGTAGTCCCTGTTGCTGGTTTTGTGTGCATTCATTTGAAAACCTAAAGCCATAATTTGTTCAGTAATTGCTCCTGGTGTCTTCTACTAGTACAGGTTACTAATAAAATGTATATAAGAAATGACAGGTAAAAAAAATTCCATAAAAAGCAATAGCAAGCAAGAGAACAGAAATAACAAAGCAGAAACTAAGAGAAGAAAGCACTGCCAATACATTCTTTTTTCTTCCTTTAGTCTCTTGACCAGTGCTCGTAAAAAGCAATAGTTTTAATATATCCCAAAAAATCAAATTAATATCAAAATATGCAAGCAATCTTGTCAGTGTAACCAATGCTTACAAACATCGTGATGCCATGCTAAATACAAGAAAGGTGGTTTTAGTCAGACTGCTTAATTAATCAAGCTTACCGCTCCAGGCTTGCTCTGTCTGGCCAGGAAATATTGAAAGGTATTCTACAGTACATCGGGGCAGAGGACAGAACAAAAGAATTAAAAAAAATGTAAGGGAAAAACCTAGATAAATAGCTGAAATTGTCTATATTGGCAATGTATCTTCTTCAAGGAGGATGCTTGTAAATAAAAACAAGGCTTCATGAAAGCTGGACATGAGATAAAGAAATATTTCCAAAAAAATCTACTAAAAGATGCATTTCCCATACTACCTATGGCTTACGTGTAAGCACTACTTGATTTCACAGAATGGCTTAGGTTGGAAGGGACCCTAAAGACCATCTTGTTCTACCCCCTGCCATGCACAGGGACACCTCACACCAGACCACACTGCTTAAAGCCCCATCCAGCCTGGCCTCGAGCACTGCCAGGGATGAGGCATCCACATCCACACCGGCATGTGCCAGCGCCTCACCACCCACACTGTAAAGATTTTCTTCCTAATATCTAATCTAAACCTACTCTTTTTCAGTTTAAATTTTCACATTAATTCAGTTTAATTCTTTGCACAGCAAACGCTACTACCAAATGCTATTTAAGAATTTTTTGCCTCTAACTGTGAAATAAAAGTAATAATTATAATTTTAAAAAATCATTTTCCAACACAAAAGGAAGGAATGATCTGAGGTACAAGACTCTTCATTTGGCATGTACTTTAAATCTGCTATCAAATAAATGCTAGGTCTCTGAGATTCTTGAATACCAGTGTCTTGGTATTCAACATACAACTTCAAAGGCTGGAATTGAAAGAACTACAACAGGCTTTTCATTTAAAGCTCTGACAGATGAAAGCTGTTATTCTTGTATTTAGCTAAGATAAGTATTTGGAATGAAGACTTCCAAATTTGAAGGGGTTCTTCAATGTACTTGCACATTCTCATTCCTAGCTGTACTTGGAAGACACAAAAAACAACGGTGGATTCTGGGTTTGAAAAGCAGCTCTACATCAGGACTTGAAAAAAATCAAGATCTTTAAAACTGTTAAACTCAATTTGACAAGATGCAGCAGTAAAAAAAACTAAAACAGAACAAAACCAACCAACCAAAAAAACCTATCCAGAATTCTGCTGTCATTAATCCATTTCATTACAGTCAGGATGGGGAGGAACTGAAATAAAAGTGAAACCATTGTACACTTTTAGACTGAACATAAAATTGACATATTATAAGAAGTGAAATTAAATGACAAATTCTAGATAAACATTCAAGGCAACAGGGACCCACACTGGCCTTGCAATACTAAGGCAGCACAGTAGGCTCCCTGGGTCATGATAAAATTGTGAGGAGGGCAGGGGTAGGAAACTTAAAAGATGAATATGGAAGACAACTTTTTCCTAATTAGCCCAGTTTTCACACTTACAAAACAGCCACATGAAATAGACTGTCATTGCTCCCAGCTAATGCACAATGAGATATAAATGACGTACCTGTCCACTGGAGTAGATGTATTTTCAATAAAACTGATAACTTTCTCTTTCACATTCACAGATTTAGTCTTCAAAGCAACTGTCATTTTATTCACTAGGGACTTCACTCCTTTTCCATCACCTGAACCATTAGGAGTATCACCCTGTAAAAGGAACTTCTCTCAGGATTAATCATATAAGAAATATGTTATTTCATCTCAATGAATTTATTAAGAAAGGAAACAGTAATAAATAGTAATTTACTTTTTGGTACTCAGTAGAACATTAATTACAGAATTGAGTACTTCTTTAGAGTTCTATCAAATAACAGCAATGATATGTGACTGAAGAAAATATGATCCCATAAAGCAAGCTTCACAAACTATATTACTGAGCACTCTGCTATGAACATCTAGACAAAGGAATCCTATTAATGATATACTGCATCCAAATTAAAAGCTAAATTCTACACATAATATGTCAGCTGTAGAAAAGATACAATTTTGAGCTTTGCCGTGAAATTGTGTGCCACTTTATAGTAACTTATTCCCAGATTGAGTAAGAGCCAGGAAAAGGGTTGTCTAATACATGTATTCTGCTGGAGAATGACTACAGCAAGTTCTTACCTACAAGCTCTTCCCCTCAAGAGGATAAAAACGTTTAGGTCACCTCTGACTAGACAGTGATCATAGTTTGAAACTAAACACACAAGTGAAAACAGTAATGACTTGCAATAACACATTTTACAGAATAGAATGAGGAAAGTGAAGAAAAAATTCAGTACACCTAGAGCTCTCATGCCACTATAACACTTATGCTAAAAGATCACTTACATCAACAGAGTTTATGCTATTTCTTGTGCCTGAGGTACTAGCGATCCAGTGGCCATATCCATTTTCCGGTCCTTCCACATTGATATCTGCTAAGTGCTGCTGGAGGGCTGTTAAAAGGCCATTAAAAAACACTCAGAATAACACTGAACTTAGTCTGCTGATGAAAATATTGTATATACCCGAGACTAATCAGTAACAATTTTTTCCCCACGATTTAATAAAACGGATAAATTCAGATATCACGACAATAATCCCTGGCTTTTCTTTCAGCAGTACAAAGGCATTATGATAATCCTACTTACCTAATGCCTATTTATCTACCTAATATACTAATTATTTTAGTAAACAGTTAGAATACAGCAGCAATTAAAAACACATCACTGCTTTGGTCCTGAAGACAGCTCTTACGACACTGGACATACAGACTAGAAATGCCTCTGTACTCGTATAGTAGCACAGATCTCTCCACTGTTGTAGAGCCTGATTATTTCCAGCAACATTAACTGCAGAATTATGAACTGCTGATTTAAGAAATCATAACAGCAATTAATAGTAATTATGAAGTTGCATCTTCATATGAATCTGCAATCTACAGGGGCTAAAACCTCAAGAACGGTAAGCTGGAAGAAAGAGGGGATTTCCACAATTCCTGCATTAATTTTTCACCACTCAGAAATTTGGGTAAGCCCTAAGAGTTGACCACAAATGTGCAAGTGCACAGTGTTTACTCACACAAAACAAAAACCCAACAAATGAGTAGTTGCTATTCATTTAGATGGTTTTTAGCAAAAGCCTCATAAAAATTCCAACAGTGTTAAGATATCAAGATTTCTCAAGTCAAAGATCATTATTAATAAGCTTACCCATAAAGCCTCCTTTGGCAATGCTTACATACTCCTTATTTTTCTGCAACAGAAAAGACAATTCTGATCAGAGCAAAAAACCTGTGGAATAAGTTTGGCAAGTATGGTAAAGAAACATGGGTTAGTTTGCTTACTAAAAACCGTAAACCTGAGTAATGTAAAAAACAGTTAAGATTTTAAGGGGAAAATGTTTTACCATTTATCCATGTTTTTACTATTTTACCATCAATGACACAAGCAGACATCCTTAACTTTAGCTGTTTAATCAATGGGAGTTCAATCGTACCTGTAAGAAATGTGCTAACACCATGTTCATATACATATCTTCTTCTTCCCTGCCACTTCCCATGAAGCAGAGATGTTCCCCACCAGCTATGGAGCCAGACTCAATAGATTGTTTTTGTGCTTCTAACAGGGATTTTACAGACTGTGCAAATTCTGATGGGTTTTGAAGCATCTGTGGAATGAGCAAACAGAAAGTGCTGTTTGATACCAAGATACTGTAACACAAGGCATGAAAGGAGACAAACTTTGAGGATGGTTACAATTTGTTGAGCACAAACAAGGCAACAGCAGCACTGTACAAGTCACACACACACACACGGAACCTGACCGAGACCTCATGTTACATAAAGAACACTGTGAATGGTCCTTTACTTCCTCACCCACTTGCTCTCCCCAGGAAAGAAACACAGCTAACATTTTTATTTTTGAAGGCATCAAATAATAATGCAACAAGTCTTTGCAACTTTCATGTTGCATTAATTCGGTAATACAGCAGTGGGACTGGTTTCCATATTTACACATGCTTGGGCACAACACATTCAAACTTTGGAGATTCGAAACCCTTTAAATTACCTAGGATTTCTAGGTGCCAGTAAAGTCTTCCTCTTGTTGTCTCCCCACTAAGCTTATTCTTACTTATTTATCAAGATTTGGGAAAAGAAATTACAATTGAGAGTACAAGGAAGTATCTGTGATTTTGTACTCTCAAAAAGTGAGGGCTGTGATATGTGAAGGCCTACTATGCATGCAAAAACATAACTTCTATATGAGAGAGATGGAGAAACAAGGACTTTCTCAATACAGCTAAAATTCTAACCTGTGTTTGTGGGGAAGGTACTTATTTAAACTCATAAGGAAATTTTGACCTGTAACTGGACTGGGGGGAGGAAGACGGGGACCAGAAGGGATTCTCATTATCTAGCCTTTACAGTGGATTAAATGATGAAGGACAAAGTCACAAGTACACAACCTAGCCATCAGAAAGTAAGGCTGAATTTTAACCTGGGTTTTCTTAGAGATAAAGGCTGCTGCTCTATTACACAGGTCCTAAATCTCACTACTTCCTCTATCTATAAATGAGATAGATTCCAAAGTGCTTTCTTTACCCATTGTCTCCTCTTACAATAATTTTTCTGTACTTTGCACATACAAGAATATAAAATGCACTGAAATTCCATTAATGACTTTTCATCACAAAGATTTTTCCCTATAATATTTTCCTAGCATTAAACTTTTAAAAACAAGAATGAACATGGTGATGTTCATCCACCATGGTTCATGAAGGACCCTAACCATACTAACTGACATACGCTGCAAAAGTTAATTTCAATATACAATTTAAATGCATATGAACTGATCACTTCTAATTTAAGACTTGTTTTCATGGACTCCTTTTTCATATATTATCAGCTTTTTGTACTACTTAGTAATTTATAATGCTTATTTCTACTTCACTGAGTATGACATTCAATCAAGGCTAGCAGAACACTCACACAGGACAGGGAAACTTTTTTCCTAAATGATTTTAGATCTAGGTTAAAACCCACACTGTATCAAAGAATCGCTTAGGTTGGAAAAGCCCCTTGTCCAGCCACAAACCTCACATTGCCAACTCTACACTACTAAGCCACGTCCCCAAGTGCCACATCTATAAGTAATAAATACCTCCAGCAATGGTGACTCATGGGCAGCCTGTTCCAATACTTGACAACCCTTTCGAGTTTTTTTTCTAGTATCTAACCTAATTTTCTAATATCTAATCTAATTTTTCCTAATATCTAACCTAAACCTCCCTGGTGTAAGACGAAGCCACTTCCTCTTCTCCTACCGCTCGTTTCTTGGGAGAAGAGACACCTGTCTTGCTACAACCTCCTTCAGATAGTTATAGAAAGCACTAAGGTCGCCCCTCAGCCTCCTTTTCTCTCCTATGTAATTATATTTGTGCATATAATACTGAATAATGCATCATTTTAATTAGAGACGTAAAGATATTAGATGCAGGACTGAACTTAACTAAGGTATAGAAGTCTTCTATGGTGTATATCCATATAAATCATACCATACAGCTTCCACAGCCTGCTTAAAGTAAAATAGTTGAGGGCTAATCTAGAAGTGATGAATACACTGCTGAAATGGAAGTGATTTCGGGGGAAAAAAGGACAGAGACAAATACGACTGAACGTTCAACTAGGAATTCACTATCAAATAGAAACTACAAAATCTTTATTGAAGTTATTCATCCATAGCACACCTCAGTGCCAAAATTAATGCACTTTCATATTGTACCACAAAAATTTTAAAGAAGCAACCAAATCCTTTTCAAGACATATGCCCCGCAAAAACAGACTGTAATAAGAGTGGCCAAGACAAAAAAAAGAGACAAGAAAAAAGTGCTCTTTTTCAAAATTAATTAAACCCTTCACTGGAAATTAGGATGCTAAAGAGATTTCTCCTCCAAGCAATGTATAGTCCTTAGTCTGTATGGGTTTCCATTCCTAACCAAAGAACAGGAAGTCTGGAATCCCAAATTCTAATATCATTAAGGACTAAACTTCTCAGTAAAATGATGGTTCTGCCATCTCCTTTAAAGAAGCTAATTTTTGAAACCTTATCGTCACATAGCTAGACACCGCAGTTCACAGACTAGAGCCTAAACTAAGGATACTTCATTTTTCAAGGCAGACCTTTCTCTCCCCTTCTATCTCACTTAGGATTCAAATACCAGTAAAGAAACAAAGAGCATACAAACCAAATCTGAGTCTAAATGAAATGCTGTTGATAAATGCCCAGCATTGTATTGCTCTGCAGGACGACAATCCACTACAAAGAATCTCACTCCTTCCTGAAAGAGAAATTTTTAAATTTTAAAATTGCATAACTATTGACAGAATTTAATTACATTCTAATACTAATTCCAATACCAATGCTCAAAGGGGCTAAGAGCTATTAAAAAATCTTACTTCATTTGGTTAATCTGAACTTTGTCTACAGTTACCAGATCACCAGTAGTATTCTAGTATCAGCTTTCCACTAATACATCAGTTTGTGCATGGGAAATGAGCATCCAAGTGCAATTATGTAATTTCTACTGAGAGGAAACATAGTGGGAATGAGACAATCCAAGAGTCCACTACTAATCAACACAGCATATAAGGATAGCTTTATGTCCCACCAACTTGGCCAGGATATAAACAGATGCTTAACTTCATTTGGACAAGGAAAAAACCGAAACAAACTATGCATGACAAAACTGGGGCCTGGAAACTGCTACAAGAAGTCAGTAGTCAATAAGAAACACTGTAATCTAACTACATTATGACCCATATATGGGTCTTAAATATTTCTAGTGAAGTCTCCTGAATCTATGTCTGCAATTAACTTCTACTGAAATAGGTTTAATCAATTTTTTTTTTCATTTAAACCTCTCATTGACAAAAGACAGATATTCCTTAACAGCATTCTTCTCAAAGGTAATGAGTAGTGAGTTTTTAATTTTCCTCTACAGTAGCTACATTTGGAAAGGAATTCAAATTGGTGAGACACTCCTTTAAGGTCACACTCCTCAAATTCAAATCAGCTGTCTTAAGCTCCCCTGTGCTCCTTGCTAGAGCACAAGTGCATTGAAGACAGCAGACCTTTACAAGGGAGAAAACTTCAAGACAAAAAAATCTTTCCTGAAATAGCAAATACTCATTTGTGCTGTTAGCATTTAAAACTAATGGTTAGTGATTGATTCTTTTCCTTTTCTATGAAACTGGGGGGGAAGGTTAATTCAGTATACTGACTCCTTGTTGCTGATTTGCTTGCAGAATCTCGGACACAGAAACTGCTAGACAGAGAGCCTGGCTCAAGTCTGTGTCATCATCTTTGAGGCCCAGCAAGCTGCTGCCAAAAAGACTGTGGTTGTCCTAATAAGGCAAGGAAAACAAATATTAACAGAAGCCATTGTCTTTATGTGTGAAAGTTTAAAATAAAACTACATCCACTAAGTCACAAATACTAAGTTCCACACATGCATATCCTGTCCACATAGTAATGAAACTTTTGATCAACTGAAATTATTTCTGAAAATCATGGCAAGGTCTGCACTTCCATTACAAACGGGCTTGTCCACCACTTTGACCACGCCAACACGATGCAGTGCCTCTGGTATTTGTTTTTCAGTTGTTTGTTTTGTTTTTTCCCAAAAAAACCCCTCCCATTCCTGTCTACTCACATCAGAGGAAGTACATAAAAGCCAAAGGCAACGGCTATCAAATACTTTTATTTCATTCACTCACTAAGTCAGACATCATGAGTAAGGAAGAGCTGCAAAAACAGTGCAGGTGATAATAGATTTATCTATAGTAAGTGACTTTTTCCTCTTTGTTATTGCAATTACATCTAGCACTGCTGTGCAGTGTACTACAAGGCAATTGTGTCAACATGAAGTTTAGCTTCATCAGTTCTTACAAGAACCTCATCTGGAAAATGAGGTCATCAGTCAGGAAGTGAGAATATAGCAGGGAAGCTTCTCTCTAACATGTTTCACTTAACCTCAGCTTTCAAAGATCCTAACAGTAAATACCATCAGAGTAACAACACGAAAAAATTGTTTAAAAAAAGAACATTGCAATGAAATGTTCAAAGTTACTGTCAGCAGGAGCTCAAACACTCACCAAAAATAAGGGAATTTCAAAATTACTGTTATTACCTTCCTGAAAGAAGCTGGAGTTTTGCTACAGTAATATTGTGCCAAAGAGAAGAGATCTTCTATATCCTCTAAATCAAGATTGGCTGGTGATGTTTCTAAGAATTCTGAGACAGACAAACAACATAAATGTAACACTATTTCAGCAACATAGATCATTACAAATCATAAAAGAACTCATTTTTAGTAAGGCATAACAATCTAGTGTATTGATTAAACACGAATATTGATCCACTCGCCAGATGAAAAGAGAAGATACAGGAACTACTCCTTATCCATAGAAAACTTAGGCTTTTTGCTAGAAGCTTGAACCTTCTATGCAAATTAATTTTTACCACATTCTTACTTCTGTATAGTTTTAGCTTTCAGTTCTAATTCTAAGTCAGTTACTTTTTCTAAAGAGCTCTGACCACGAGAATCCTTTAAAATGAGTACCTAATCAGTAGTACTGTTCTCTGTCCAGGATAAAACAAGGGTGTAATTCTGCAGTATATGGCAAAACAACAAAATCCCAAGCACTCTCATTTTGAGCTACTAGAGATTATTAATTACATTGTATTATGTACATAAAAAAAATACAAAGGCAAGAATTATTTAAATTTTCCACTGAAATTTAATGCAATTTCTATAAAAACAACGAATTAGGCTAAAATCAAGTGTGTATGAAAATAATCCAGAAAATGCAATAAGTGCAGTAGATTTAAAGGATTTGAAAGCTGTTGCTTTGGGCTTAGAAACATGATGATTGTTTCAAGTACTTCAAACTGAAGTATAAAACTAGGTGTGGGAGCACCAGAAGGAAACAAGGAAAGAAGGTCCAGGACAGGGCAGTAAAAGAACAGTAAGAAAAGAATTAGTGGGTGAAGGGATTCATTAGTGAGAAAAATCATATGGAAATAAACAATCTAGCTTTTTAGCGATTAAAAAAAGTAATAAATGGGGATTACAGTACATAGCAAATATTTCACTAGCAGCTATGTAAGAGAAGTACTTACTTATCATTTCTTCTTTATCTGATTCTTGTGCTAAGATAACGTCTCTGAAAACAGTAAAGTCACAGGCATAGATTAAGTCAGTAAAACCAAAATGACACAAGCCTGGATTAAAACAGTGTCAGCAAAGAACGTCCCAAAGAATTAACTATACACTTACTTTGCATTGACGAGGATGATCAACATTAAGAAATAAATAAAGAATGGATCTGCTTGTTGTAGATATCCATCCCATATTGCCTGAGTGACTTCAGTTGAACAGTAGTAAGAGAAGAGGCTTCCAAGCTAAAAATTCGGAAAATAATGTGAGAAAAAACAATTATCAGGAACACATTTTTAACAGAGATACAAGATATCTAAAAGAAAATAAACCTAACAAAATTACAATAAAAAGCTACATCTGCACAGTGTATTGAAGGATGGTTCTAACCTCTAAAAACAGTGCACAACACCACAGATCATCAGTGAATAAATATGCCTATTGTGAAGGTGAAGTTGGCTGTACACTGCCAGCCTTGCAAATTCAACCACTGATAACACAATCAAGCTGGAATACTGTTTAGCTCACAGCCACTGCTAAATACCAATTATACCAACAAGACAATCGTAAGAGAATATATTTACTCAAATAGCATAGCAATTAGAGCTTTGAAAGGATCCTGCAAACATAATTATTTTTATTTTCCACAGTAGAACTGGGCTAATTGAACATGGTTGCACATTAGTTTGACAACATCACTTACTTAGCATTACATTATGATTCTTTATGACTGAGTAATTAAACATTTGCAAGCATCAGAAAATTTTCATTACCATTTAAGAAACTCTTTGTCTGTTCCCATGTTTCCACTCGAAAATACATCCTCTCTGATATGCAAAGTTCAAAGAAGATAAAAGGTAGGAACTTCTTTCCATACATGCCAGATAACATTTACTGTCACATCTAACTCAGATGCTTACCACCTGACTTCACTGGGGTCTTACTGAACTTGCTGATGCACACTAATTCTGTATCAACACGACCACAGCTTTCAAAAGCTTGGTATCTGTTTTTAAACACTATCATGGAATATTTCAACACTTCCTAGTACAGTTTTATAGCAAAAGATAAAAAGATCTATTCAATTCTGACTCAAATGCAACCAAAGACCAAACATCCACGAACAAGATGTCAATGGCAGGTCTCTGTAAGTTGCTTATACATTTCTATGTACTAGTAATACACCTATATAGACTGAGTTGGTTCACAGATGAAACAGGGAATTTTACTATAATCTCATTATATAAAATGAAGCTTAAGATTTTTTTCCTAAAATTGTACACCAGGAAGCATGACATTGAGGACTAGCAGCTACACCAGCTTACTTCACTATCATCTTTCAGAGAGAAGACCCCTTTTCTCATTAGGCACCAAAATTCTAATAAACAACTTCAAAGAACTTCATATTTACTAAGGAAAATTCTAGTAAAAATGGAAATGGAGTAGCAAAAAAAGACCTGATTTCTCTTTTGAAGGCTCATGACTGACAAAAAGCAGATTTAGAGGATATGAAAATTTTTCCTAGACACATTTTTATACTAAAATTGGCAGCAGCCTTAAAAAAACCCCCAAAAAACCTAAATACAGACCTCACAGTTTAATAATTCATTTCAGTCTTCTTTAACTGAAAACACGCAAACTTGAAAAAGATTTTACATAGCCAATAAGTATGAAAGAAGAACAGAGAGGAGTTCATACATCAAAGTCTTCTTTATTAAATTACAGACTTTGTCTGTGCACGCACAGTATCATGATTTTGTATTGCATATGCTAAGTAGCATTGAAACAAGAATTTTGTTGTAGACCCACTACCCAAACTTTATAAAAAATGATTGAGGTAAGCATCTTCGTAACTACTCACAATTTGAGGCTGTTTTGAAGAGGAAATGACTAATGCTTTAAAAGTTGTAAAATATATGCGCCTAAATTCTAAAAGACATACATCTACGTCTTAGCAGGGAGGTTTTTAAAACAACTCATACTTCAGCTTTAAAAGACTTGTTAGACTGATATTTATCGATATCTACAACATACAGCTGCCCACAACCAAAACTAACATCAGGGCCTCTTGCTTTTTGAGCTGCTCTCATTCTTCCTTACTCCAAGAAGTTCCTAACATCAGTGGCTCAAAAAGTACTCACCCAGTACAATAAAAATGTGACATTAACAAGACCTCATAACTTATGTCAAAGAACTAAAGACAAAAAGCCCACACTATATTAAAACATGCAATTTATTTTAATATATGCAGTACTAATCACTCCTACTACGCTTCCATAAACTGGCAACATGTACTTAAATTTTAACAGAAATTTATTTTTCATTATGTTTCCCTACTTTCACTTTATTACCCAGTTGAGTGCATATGAATCTGGAGTCATCTTCTTGGTATCAAGAAAGGAGCAGAGTTCAGGCTCATGGTACTGAAGCAGCAGTCTAAATAGATGAAAGGGTCTTCCCTTCATAAAACAATCCCTAAAGAGTAGCAATGAAAATAATAAACTCCCCCGTAACATTGCAGTTTTCAGACTTACAGTAGCAATTCTTTACTATCTGTGATTATGTAATTTCATGTACATTGCCCTTTTAATTCACAGGGACTGATCTCGAAGTCAACTTGCCTCAAGAGTCAAAAAACCAACCAACCAAAATCATACCAATAAAAAACCCACAAACACTGAAACTCCCACTAAATTAACAAGGCAGCAAAAAAACCGAAATACTATCAATACTTGATGGTATTATATAATACACAAGTATTCAAAACAGATTTAAATCTCAAAACAAGGCAAGCATGGTACCAGTGGAGCAGAGATTTGCTGTTCTACTATAAATTGCCTATGTCTTTCGTTCTCCCACTGAAGTGAAAAAAAACCAGGAAATAGTCTACATCTCATTGAAATACCACCTAGATTCCTACAGAGAAGCTCAAATACCAGATGCTATGCAAGCCTTCTACAGATGAAAGCACATGAGTTATGTGACCATAATGCCACTGTCCCCAAACAGTTCACAGAGCCCAAGAGTGTTTCAGAGCAGAAAGGGACATGAGCTGAGTCAAGTGACAGGACTGATAAATGCTTCCTGCCACTACAGCAAACATGCACTTTTCATGTTTTGGGCACACACCCATTACCCAGGCTGGAATCTCCTCTCCAGGCAATTAGACTAAGATCTTTAATTACAGACCATCCCTCTTGCTGAAGTATCATGGTGCTCCAACATACATAAAAACTTATTTTAGTGAGAGCACCAACATAACAGCATGAAAAGATCAAATTTAGTATTTTTCATTAAAAATATCTAGCAACTTTAAAGAAAAAAAATTCAGTCCCAATTCAATAGAACAGAGGGAAAATAGCAACTACATCTGAAGGCATTTTGAGACTTAATTAGTGTTCACGAAATACTGTTTCTGAAGGGATAGAAGTATTTTAGATACCAAAAATGCTAGGAAAGGAAATAAAAAACCATTTTCACATAACCTATGTGAATTACTTCATAAACAAAATGTTTTTGATATTGCATGAAAGGACAGTTCTTTAAAAGGCATATTGAGTCGAGATCAGTCACATGTTAAGTCTTTGCATCTTAAACCAACCCAATCATCTCCTGGATTTCAAACCAACAGGTACTGAAATTTATTATCATATGAAAGAACCTGACAACATTGCTACAAACGGTGCTACTCTAGCCAAAACCAGCATGCACATCTTTCAGAGAATACTTCTCACGCCAATAAAAATAGTACATATGGAAGAGTCTTACCTTGGAATGAATTTATTCATGATAGCATAGAAGCAGTTGTACAAATCACTGCGGGGCAAATGAAGGTGCACCAGAGGTTTGAGGAGATGTATCCAGCCAAGGCAAGAACTGTATTTAACATTGCGTGATTTACAATAAAAAGTAATAACAGACTCAATATCCAAAATTAATACTGACTTCTCTTCTTCAGGCACCGACAACTGGTCTGAAATAGGCACAGTAATATAAACTGTGTTAAAGGCTTTTCAAAGAAATTGGATGAGATTATTTCGTAGCACAATTGCACCAACAGGGACTGACCAGAGGAAAAAACCAACAAAACCAGACAAATAAAAAACTGGCAATTTGGATTAAGTTCTTAGAGAAAGGCATTCAAAAAGGTATACAAGTGATTTTATAACCTCAGTAGAGTAAGGCATTTAAATATAATTTAAATACCGCAACAACAGGATGAAAGAAGTTTGGGGTTTCCAGGATCTATATGAAAGGAGGTGGTAGATTCTTTTAATGCACAGAATGCTCCTCTTCTATTCCTATTTGATGTACTCAGCCCACAACTTAGGCTCAACTCTACAGCAAATTCATTTGAATTTCAACACAGACCAACCCACAATGCATACCTTCAATTCCTCAAAAGCTCACAGACATGCAAATTTATCCAAATCAGAAGTTAGAGATCGGCTAGGCTTACAGACTTAAATTTTAGCATTAACTTATAAATCACAATTTCTTACGTCCAGGATGGGGGAAAGAGATATGTACACACTATAGTAACACAGTTGCACTGAATTTCTAGCAAACATCTTCCCCCTTCAGTTACAATAAGCCCATGAGTCTCATTACTGTTAAAAATTTTTTTATTACAAAAGTCCTTAATACTTTCCCATCAAAGCCAGTCAATATTTGGCATTCCTTTCCTCTACCTCTCAAAATTGAAACAGTAGATAAAACTCACATGCCATCTGAAGATTTACTTCAAATTTGGAGACTACTTGCTTTGCTAAAACACTGAAATAGAGACATTTAATCCAACACAAAATTGAAGTCTCTCTATAACCTTCTTTCTGAAGTAACTTTACATTCATTCCCTTTATCAGTTTATTATCATTACATATCACAAAATATTTGCCAATAAATACAAAAAGAGAACTATCAGACACTGAAGTGCTTAATTCTGTATGTTACGAACATAATTGGGACATTTTGCATCTTCATGAAGAGACACTGTGATTAAATAATTTTTATTTAATTAATAATATTAGTTATTATTAACAGAGTGGAAATTCCACCCCCATCTCTTTCCTTTACAGGACAGAGAGAAGGAAAATAGGTCCTACTAGATTTCAGGGCTAGAAAGTGTAGAACTGCATTTCAGAAATGGTAGGCGTGTATGCATGCAGCAACTCCACTCTCTGCCTTAACTTCCATTTGTGCAAGAATAAATAAAGTGTGATAGGTAATAAAATAGAAGATTCTCTTATTGAAGTCGTAAGAAATATCCTAATTTATGAGTCAGCATTGATTCCATCAAGTGATCATTGATATCAGTGCTGTTACACCATGTCAAGGATTTGACCAGTTCTACGATGAGCTGCCAAACAGCTCCTGGGGCAGCTCCTTACAGACATACTGGAGTATTGTTTTCCATGTCTTGGTAGCACCTTGCTTTCACAAACACAGGCTTTCATTTTCACTGAAAATGCTATTAAAAAGTATCTTTCTTTAAAATAATTTTTGAAGTCCAAAATGTTTTGTTCTCTCAAATGTTCTACGCATTTTCATGGTACACCAGGTTTTCAGATAAAGAACCAGGCGTTCCACAATTAAAAACTCAAAGGACACTAGGCAAAGAATGTCTGCTTCAAAAGATGGAGCTTGGAAAACAATTACAATTTTTTCAGCTCACAGTGCTTTCTGACCGTGCAAACTATCACTTACAAGCTAATGCTTCAAACTTCCATGATGTCACCCACCCCACAGTCTGTGCACAGGTAAGATACTATCGTTTTCTTACCGTTTCTTACTGATTTTTATCTGCTCTTTCATCTTCCTCCTCAAAGCTTCCTCCAAAATGTAAACATCATTCAGATCATTTAATTGAAATGAAGCCCTAAGACAACTGAGAACACAGAAGTTTTCAAACTGATGATCTAAATATAACAGAACTTACCAATTAGCTCTTGGCAATCCTTATGGATTATACTCTGCTCAGGTAGGTCCAAAGAGCCATCCCAGGATGCTAGGCTGTCCCCCTTTCCTACAACATTAAGTGCAATCTGAAAACAAAAACAGAAAGCCCTCTAAACATTTTAGTGTCCTTTTGTACTTGTTCAGGTACTGAACTCAGTAATTTAAAATAAAGATAACTATTTTTAAATTGAATCAACACAGATGTATATTAAAATTCCAGTACTACATCTCTTCTGTAGAGATGCCTGGCAATTAAATCTTTTATCTTAAATCAAACAGAACTTCAAGTATTTCCTGCTTCTTGATTTAAGCTCATATTTACCTTCCAGACTTTGGCCCTTAGATCAGCAGGCAATTGCCTTCCTTGAATGATGTTTCTCACAGTTTCAAGATCACAACCTCCTTCTTCTAGAGCGTCTGCAAGATCTTTTATCCTAAAATAATGAAATATAACTTTAAAAATCAATTACACTATTTTTCAATGTTTATGTAGACTGAAGGCTACTGTCAGGCAAATCCCACACATATGCAAAGGTGTAAGACAAATTGGAAATTACTAAAAAACAAATACTTGCAAAATGTTATTTATTCCTCCACTTTAAGAGTGATTGTCCAACTTGTAATTCCATTCAACTTACATACAAGAAAAAAGAAGTTTGCTTTTTTGTTTTCATTGAGTGACAATGTTGCAAAATGTATCATAAAAATGCAAATTTAGTTGCAGTTTACAACTTCCAGCAACTTTCAATTTCAGCAAGTTTTCACACACACAAAGCAAAAACTACACCTAAATTAGAGAGTGAAGTTATTTTAAATAAAATATTAGCTGTCCTAGAAAACAGAACATTTATTTCAAAAGTTTAGAACAGTCAGCTTTTAACCTTACCTTTCCCTGAAATGGGAAAAGATCTTGTAGTCAAACTCAAATGGATTTAACTATATAGTTCTAGTATTTTAAGTGTGGATATATGCACAAGACTGAATTAAAACATACAAAAATGTTAATAATACAGAGTAGCAAAATACATAAATTGACAAGACAAACATTAATGACAGCTGTTGCAGTAAGACAACAAAAGTTTACACGCATCATAGATAGGAAGGTATGCATTCAGGAATGATTACTTTACAATCTCTCTGATAGCTTCTGCAGACTGTTTCAATGTTTCCATGTTGTCAGTAATGAGAGAACCACATCTGATGATTTCAGGATTTCAATATCATGTAGCAGAGCAGTGGCAAAACAGGTTCACTGGAAAAATAGCAATGGCAGTGACACATAGGTCCCGTAGGCAAAACTTCTCCCCTGCTATATCCTCTTAACTCTTCTCTACTTGCTCTGACATCTGCCTTAAGAAAGGCTTTGCTTCATATACCTGGTGAGTCAAACACACATCCAGGAGGTTTATAGTCAGAGAAAAACAAAGAAGATGATTGTTTCTCCAGGACAGATATTCACGTGGGAAGATGCATTCCTGGTGAATAACACATCTATTTATACACATGGAGTAACAGATGTTAAAGTGTTATCAGTGTAATTCTCAATTACTCCAAGACTACTATGTAGTCAATTCAAATAGCCACAGAAAAAGAATGTCAGCTGTTGAACTCTTGTCTACTTAATTTCCATATATCCACAACTAACTCCTTGATATAAAGGTTCACAAGTTTGGTCTCCTAAAACCTTTTTGCAAATTTGGATGAAAGAAAGCACAGATTACGAAGAGCCTGACTTGCCTTATTTTCTCACATTTTTAGTATTATAGAAAAAGAAAAAAAATCCTAAAGTTCATTTTTTATAGGGCTACAGGTTGCACAGGCTGCCAATCCCTTTCCTAAGACAGATATGGAAGGGAAGCAGAATACTGGAAGCACACTTAAACTTCCATCACCTATCCTGTTGTCCAGTTGTGTATGTAACGGTCAACGCCTGAAAAGTTAAACGAATGGATCAGTTAGCCCTGAATAAAAATCAAGTATTTCCAGGACATTTACACAAAGAGACCTCCTAGCCCTCAGCAGAACTGCATAAACTCTAGGATGATCTAGCTTCAACAGAAGCCAACACCAAACCTCAGCTGGAGAGAATGAGGTGCTTTTAGACATATTGTCTGTTTCTGTGAACACTGTGTATGAAAAACAGACTGGAGAGCCAGGCCTTGCATTACAGCCAGGCCTTGCATTACAACACACAAAATACAACTAGTTGTTACAACTACATCCAAGTATTAAACAGGTATGTGGAAATGAATGCAACAACTGTGTGCAGGTTCTATTTCAAGTAGAAAGGTCTTAAATCGCAATACTTAAATTTCATTTCTATGTCACCCAAAGAAACTCTTCTCAGAATAAAAAAGTAATTTTTACTCGAAACAAATGTGAAACAACACTTAAAACTACTTTTACACTAGTTACAGAATCACCTGGCAAAGAATGTTTCACAAACCCACAAGTACTAATTCTACCAGTAACTAGTATCCAGCATTCAAAAAGCTGTGCATGGGTTAATATCAACTTCAACATGTTATCTGCAAATGTGTACTTCTGCTGCTTGACAATATATTACCATTTGTAAAAACTTCTTGCAAGTGCTGTCACCCCCACTTTGTACGCTGTAAAGATGAGAGGCAAATGCCAGTTTTACTCCTTCACCTCACAAAGCAAGACACTGACATAGCCATCTGCCACATGAAGGGATGTGATGCATTGCCAACAAAGAGTTAAATTAAATAGCAGGGGTGGAAAATGCTTTGTTCTGCTGTGATTCAATTAGGTGCTCATTTCCTCCATCAACTGCAAAATTGCTCACAGGCTGTAAGTAAAGACTTTTCGAAGATTAAGTAAATTCTTTTCTAATAAACATTCTATTCAGGCTAACCTGCAAAGTATGAAACGTGAAAGTGATTTCAACACTTTAACACATGTCCACTCACTGTGTTTTACCTTATGTCAGTCAGTATTGTTCTATAAATATTCCACTAAACTGCTAGCAATCTGGATCCTTGTCTTTCATGAGTGAAGAGCAGCTAGGAAGTCTTCTGTTCACATGGATAATTACTACACTTGTTTTGAAAAGAAAGCAGCACTTCCCCCTATGGGCAAACTCCTCCAGACCTAAATACCTGTACTTTCTGCTCTGCATGGCTTCACTGCCCGTTTCTAGGTGCTACTCAAAATTTTGGCTAGATGTGTAGAATTCCAGCCTACACCCAAGCCATGGACTGAAAGGTAAATTTCCACATGATATACTGTTCAAAATGTCATAATACAAAATGTTCCTATTAGTGTATCTGCACTAAACTTCCATACTTACAGAAGGATCTCTTACATTCATGTCAGTCTGGTGACATATTATAATCAATAGGTAACTATCTTCACAGATATTAAACAGGACTTTTTTTAACTTAAGGTGTGAAAGCTGGAGGCAAGAAAAATTGATCAACATTGAGAATTCAGCTTAAGGCATTTTTTCTAAGTATTATTTATATATGACTGAGGTACTTGGTAATAACCACTTACAAACACTAGTGAAGGGATTAAAAGCGTGGGGATGTGAACAGCAGGGAAAAGATAATAGTAAGTGATCAATAAACTACATAAACTATTAAGAATATTACAATCAATTTCATACTTTTACAGACTCTATTCACTACGGTACCTACTTTTAATTCAGGATTTTCCTGACTACCAGGAAAAAGCCTCAACAAGAGCTATACTGAACTGAAATTAATAAGTGTTTGTTCTCTATTGAAAACAAACAAACAAAAATCAATCCCTCACATTTACTTCAAAATAGCCATTGTATCCAGAACACCACTGAATCTTCTTTTTTTCTCCAACGGACTTTTGGAGAAAAACAATTCACTGACATTTTAACCGCTATTTTTTCTTCAAGTGCATTAATTCCATGCTTAACTTGAGAGGATTTTTCTGTTCCTGGGCTTTCAGAAGAACTAGTATGGCTCCAAGTACTAATTAGCCAGACTGTGAGAAACAGGAAAAATATACGGAAACTAGATTCGTAACCCTGTTGTATTAGGCAGTTGGAGTGCATTTTGGGACCCATAAGATGAATTATTCCAGTGCAAAGTTAAATGCACGGGACGAATTCCATCTGTGGTTACAGTTATATTTAGTTACGTCAGGTCCTGACTTTCCAAGTACAGATCTTAAAAATTACTACTCAACCAAGTTTCCTGAAGCTTGAGTATTAAACAAACATCTGCAAAATGTTTTAGAAATTAATTCACAACCATTAATCTGTTTGAGAATCTGACCAAGAAACATAAGGTCCAAATAATTTATTTCCTTGATAAATGAGGCAAGAAAAATCTATAACTTCCAATTACAAACATTTTAACTAATAACACACCATCTTATTTGTGTCTATACAGTCTACTGACTAGATGCATTGCATTGACTGAAATTAGGATTAAAATAAACAAGCAGACAAAAGAAAAAGATATTAAGATTTTACAGCAGTTCGAAAGCAGCCTGCCTCCTTTGTGTTTCACAGCATTCCTAGCTTTGGGCAGATATGTCTTCCAGAATAGTGCTGGCAATTTCTCAAATTAGCTTTTGAGTATATGCCAAACAGCTAAAAAGAAACATTTAGCAGACAAGGTCTGTCTGATTTTGCTCATTTTTAAATCAAAAGTGTTGATAACAACTTTCTGTATTTACTGAAGAAAAAAAAATTACAATCTCATCTTTTTCCATACGTAAGTTTGGGTTGGTGGTGATGCTGGGTTTTTTTAAATTTTATTTTATTGTGCAGTGGCAAACTTCCCTGGTTTTTGTTGAGCAAAACACCAAGCAGTCAATACAGATCTTGAGGGGTTTAACTCATAAGTAGTTTGTGACACTTTCCCCCCACCCCTCCCCCACCCAAATCACTTATACCAGCACTGCATGACAAGTTAGCACAGGGAAAACAAACAGGGAATTTTATGTTAGTGACCACGTCTAGATTCTACACACTCAAAGTGCTGCAACAGTCTCTGAACACAAAATTCCATCTGCCTTTTAATCCTCTTAAGGAAGTGAAGAGAGGATATGGAATCAGCACTGCCAGTTTTGCTCCCAGTAGAGCTCAGGCGTACATACGTATCATTTTATGCTTGGGGATTTTTAAAATTTGAAATCCTATATACTTCAAAATATGATAGTGTAGTAATTCACACGAAAAAGCTCTTTCAACAACATCTGTTCAAAGCACTGAAATACGAACACAAGACAACAGTTTAAATCAATAAATGAAAAAGAAAATACTCCACTGAAACTGGCTTTTAAACAAAAACCAAAACAGGAAAACAAAACCAAAAAGCCATATGAAGTTTCTAAGCAAGCAATCAGGAATGCAGCTTTGTCATTCACAGCATACAGCTCTAGTAACAGGATGCATTGCCACATACTAATGTAGCATTTAAGCATAAACCTCTTGAATTATTCCCATAAAGACTTAAAAAATCTGTTTTAACAAATGCCTTCAAGTTTGCCTTTTCTAGTACCACCAGCATATTAAATTCACTATAGTTTTGAAGCTGCCAGTCAGAATATCAACAGAGCAGGCTGTGCCTTGAAATATGTCTGGAAACACACTCGTCCTCATCTTTAACAGAAATTCTAGAGAAGTTTGTTGTGATCTGGGAGACAGCAATATTCTTCTAATATTAGTAACGGAAGTCATTTGAAGTATTTTTTTCAGAGGTATTTTAACATGTTTCTTATTCAGTGTCCAGGGTTATATTTCAAAGTGTCAAGACTGCACTGTCAGTGAGGCCACCCCTCGCTTTGTAATTATATGGCCCAATAGTCAGGTCTGTATTTAGAAATAATGTGTATGCAACACTTTATTTATAGAAAGAGCTTCATAAACTTTGAGGCTGCAACTAAAAGAAAAAAAAAACAAGAATAAAAAATGACACCAACTAACTTCCATTTTCTAGTTAATGATACTAAGTTGTTCTAGCTGAAAGCTGTGTTTGTAGAACCAGCAAAAAAGAGGTCCCACTTACACCTGCATGAGTATTCTGGCTTCTTTATAGTGAGATAACTAAGCACAAAGAAGGCTAGGCTCAGTTGGCAGGAAACTTTGAATCTGCCACATCAACTAGAGCCTAAAAGCAAAAACATCAGATTGGAAATGATCATAAAAAGCAGGTCTGTAACGTAATTGCTTGAAAAGCGTATACGTGGAAAGGACAAAGAGCAATGGTGTGGCGCAGGGCCACAGAAAGAAATCACATGCAATGCAGAAGCGCAAAGGCAAAAACGAAGTGAAGATGCAAAGGGAGATGTTGGGTGCAGTAAGAATAGCTTCAGTGTTTAAACACAAAGTCTATTTAAGCCTCGGCAATCTTGAGTGAATACACATGCAATAAATACTGAAATCACATCACTGTTACCATCAAAATGATCCTATACACGCTCCAGAAATAGTCTCTATTCTTGTCCTAGAGGTTCAATGTAAAATCCATTATAAGTAATAGCTGTACTAAGGAAGGGTGGTGAGCAAAATCATTCAGAAAACGAGGCAGGACCCACTGTTGTCACCTGTTCCTGAGAGCAGGCACGCAGTGTAAAGAGAAACGAACTGAACAAAGCAACTCCACTCCAGGCAGACTCCTGGAGCAGCTCCTACCGCATATTAAAGCTGTCATTTTAAACTGGACCGACCGCCTGGCTCCAGGCTGGGCACGGCCCTCGTTTTGTGTCTTGCCCGTGTTTTGACGGGGCCCTTCCTCTCTGAGGACCCGGAGCCGCCGAGCGCCAGCGGCGTTTGCTGGGGGCTCCTCGCGGGCTCCCAGCGCGACCCCGCACACGCCCCGAGCGCGGCGGCTCCCGGGGGGAGAGCGGCGGCGGCCGGAGCGTTCCGGCCTCTCTCCCCTCGTCCCCGCTGCGGAGGAGAGGGAGGGGAGCGGGAGAGAGAGCACCCCCACCCCAACAACTCACCAGCTGCCCGGCGGCGGAGGCGCCTCTTCCCCTTCCGCCATAGCTGTTGACGTGCCCGTTCGACCGGCCGTAAAGCGCGCTCGGGAGGTGTTTCCTTCCCGACGCGGCTGCTCCCGAAGCCTGTCCCCTTCCCGGCTGCTGTCCCCGCCTCCTGCGCCGCCGGGAATGAGGGCTCGGGCCGCAAAGCGCGGAAGCCTGGCACGGGGGGAGGGAGGGGACCGGGCAGAGGCCGCTTACTGAGGGAGTGGCCCCTCGGCGCCCCTGGAGCGGGGAGGGGGAGCCGGTGTGCCCGACATTTGAATGTTTTCGGTTTTCATAGAGCTGAAGTGCTTTGCCAGATGTAGGTTTAATTATTAAGTGACTTCCTCCACGTTGTTTAATGTGCCACAGGTTGGACGTACTCGGCGAGTCGGGGAAGTTCACAAGTTTCACGCAGAACTCTGTTTCCAAGGGCTAAAAATCAGCTGGTGACATCCATTAGCAACCCTGGGCAGAACAACACTAATGCTCTCTGTCATGCACGTTCCTCACCCACCTGCACTCTCAGAGGGGAAAAAAAATAGTATCCTTAAATGGAAGTTCAGGAAAAATCATTGGAGCAGGTTATACACAGAATAACAGTGCCGCCTTCTGAGAAATTCCAGTCCTTACACCGGTCTGTTTCACTTCCACTGCTTGGCTCGGGATGTGCTCCAGTAGGTAACGCCCAGGCTCAGAGCGGGACGGCTCCTGTTGGGAAGAGATACAGGACAGGCACGCTTCCCCTGCAGGCTCCGGTCCTAAAGGGCCGGGAGCACTCATTCCAAGGTATCGCGCACCCTCTGCAGGCATGTATCTGTTCCTCAGAAAACATTACATGAATTACCTCAACCAAGAAAGTAAGTATTTTACAATATGAAACCGGGTTGAGGCAATTAAATGAATGTTGCGAAGGAGACGGTAATACTTTTACTTCCTTTCCTCTTTCTCTCTCACTTCTACGTTTTCCACCAAAGAAAAAAAAAGAAATAAAAAAGGAAAAAACCATCCCCAACATGCATTTAAAGGCCTATTTCTCTTTCAGGAGACTATTCTGCAAGATGTAATGTCAGCTGCGATACCAGACGTGCCCAAGGCACCGCCGTCCCCCCGCCCGCCCGGCAGCGCGNCTCCAGGTACGCCTCTCCTGGAGCTCGCTCCTCACGCTGGGCTTGAAGCATTTTACCTGGGAGCCAGCCTCCCACCCTCCTTTCCTGCCCTCCTTCCTCTTCGTTGGATTTTGGTTTTTTTTTCCCGACTTCCCCCCTCCGCCTTTCCCTTCTCTGCTTTTAATTTACTTCTGCAGGTTTTCCACTCTCACTCGCTTTTTTCCGTGTGCCTGCTTTTCCCTGCTTGCTACCGAGGGCGGGTTTGCTTGTAAGCAGAATCTCTGCAGCGAGTTGATGTCCAGTCTCTGATATAAGCCCTGGGATAGACGATGGAGCGGCAAACGAAAATACCAGTATTTAGGTAACAACAGGAGTCCACCTAACAAAAATACATTTAAGCGACGTTTAAAAAGCGGGGCGAGGGGAATGGGAAAACCTCTTGCTTTGAATTCAGAGCTCAGCTCTCCCTTGCATTCATTTACCTTCCAAACTGTATTTTCCTCTTAAGAGTTAATTTGATGAAAGGCTTTTGCATAATGTGTGATCCTTGTGGGTCCCTTCCGACTCAGAATATTCTGTGATTTTGTTTGCCATCACGGACATGAAGTTACTTACAGTTCTGTAAGGCCTTGGAAACAGTAAATCCATAGTAGAGCCTTTGGAGGGAAAAGTATCTGTGGTACTTGAAAAGCATCACCCATGTGCTCACGGGGGTGTGTCGCATCACCCTTGCCATGTGTCACTGTAAAAGGGCAGGAGTTAAACAGCTCTTCTGCAGCCATTGCTCCTTGGAGTATAGTGCTGTGACTGATTTGTCTTTTTTTTTCCTGATGGTTATGATACCTGGTTCATACACTTGTATTTTTTCAATGTTTTCTGTAATGTTTACATTTAATGTGAAAATTTAGGTAGATCTGGGCAACTAAAATGACTTTAGACTTTATAGTGCCCTATTTTATTGATTGTGGTTTTTAAATTTCTTTTTTAATACAATATTAGCAAGAGTTGGGAGTTATCTGCACCTCTGCAAAGACTCCAGTTCTTTGAGTGTCTTGATAATTGGTGCTTATTTCCTATGAAAAGGTATGTGAAGAATAGTTAGAGAGGAAGCAATACAAAAGTTGTATGTGTGTAATAAAGAGAGGTCACAAGACCTAATTAGGTCTCTGAGCATTTAAATTTTATTTTTAGTCTCATGTAGGTTCCTTAAGCAGTCCCAGTTCCCATGGTAAATGCTCTTCATTAGGAATTTTTCTTAAGAGCCTACCTGCACATTCAGCCAACCACAGGTTTCGTTAGGGGTGGATGGTAAGCTGTTACAATGTTGGCAGCTTTCCTTTAGAAATTGGATACAGAGCAGGACTTTGATTACAAACTTTTGACATGATGGATGAACCATCTGACTTTGAGGTGAGACTGTTAATGACAACGTTTCCATTTACAAAAAACTCCTTGGGATTTTCACAATTGTATTTTAAAATAATTCAGGTGGAAAATAACCTCTGGAGATGTCTATCTAACCCAATCCTGTATGCTTTACTCCAAGAACATTCTTTGAGTGTGTTACAAGTGATTACAGGTGAGTGTTGTGCAAACCAGGTACTCTGCTGCCTGTAGCCCACCTTTGTAAACTTGTTGGCAGGTTCTTTTTGTTGGATGAAGTTGACACAAGCTATCAGTAAACATAAAACATCTGTTACTTTTATTTTGTGTAGCTATTTTTCACATAAAACAGGTAAAATCAAAGGTTAACTTGTACAGCATCTTATTGATACTGTAAAATGCTTTAAAATCAGTTGGCATAAAAGAGGAAATCAGGGTTCACAATGTATGATGTAGGCAGCAATACAAGAAAATAATTGCACATCAGTGAGCACCTTTGACAGACTTGGTCAATTTTATTTCTGTGAAACATCAAGTTGTGTGAAAAAAAATACTACCCAACCTCATTTGCTGACCTATTTAAAAATAGCATCTCTGCCATAACTGTAGGTACAAAGCAGAATTCAAAATGTACTTTTAAAATACTGATCTTTTGCCGGATCCTTTAAAATTAACCCTAGAATAAGTTCTGACCTACAGAATATTCATCATAACTCAGCTCTCAAAGATGTTACAGATTTGAGCAACTTGTAGTTAGAAAAGGCTACTTTTAAAATGAGTATGAACATCTTTCATACCCTCCACCTAAAGAGTATGAAAACACAAAATATATATAAATATATATCCTACTGTATGGATATATAAGGAATTCTAAATTTGCTTTTGGCCACATCACTGGGAGTCATTATTTTAGAGTCCATATTAAAGATTAAAGGTAGTTACTCTCACCTTGAGACATGAATGTTTACCCTGCTGCAAGTGATTTATAGGTGTAAAAAAAGCCCAAAAAACCCAAGGAAAAAATGCTAAAGGGATTACCCATCTTTTTACCTTGTCACATGACAAAAACTAAAGAATCTTGCCCAATAACGTCTTCAGCAAACCTTTGAGATGAGATTTGTGGAGGGAGCGGTTAGGGATTATTCTCTATTTAGCAGCGTAGTTTAGTGTTACACATGTCCCATGTCATGCAACTGCAGGACTTCCTTACCTCCCTTTATTCCGGATCGTGTCACAACTTTATCCAGTCTTTCATGTGATTTTTGTATTGCATTCAGAATTACAAGGGAAAGGATAAGGAATTCAGAGGATTTTATTTTGTGCTGGTGAAGGACACCAACTTTTTCCTATTCTCTCCATGAACAGAAATGAGCAATTCTCAGAGCGCTGTAAATGTCTGGATCTTGCCTGTAGCCAGCATGCCACATCTCCCAGTCAGTTTGAGGGAGAGAGATGGACTTCTATTTTACAGAAATTCTTCCAGTTTCCTCCTTTTGTGTTACCACTCCTTGTCTTTCATTCTCCATGCTTTCTGTATTGCCCTTAATCCCGTAGGAGTGTAGTATCCTCATTTGTCAGTTTTAGATCCTGCAGTAGGAGTCGATGTGGGCCATGCCCCTCATAGGTAGGAATTAATTGTGTCATTGCAAGACAGGAGCGAAACTCTTGTATGTCAGCAGCACAAATAGATGAGAAGTATAATATGGGACCATGGAGGATGATTTGGCAGTGCTTATGGGGTCCTTTGTGGGCTCTAAGGCAAAGGATGCTATTGCAGGAATTGATTTCTTTTGCCAGAGGTTCTCTTTTCTCTGTGCATACTGAAGGGTGCCAGTTAACATCAATTTGTAATGTGTTATTTGCAGCTGTTGAGAAGCAGACTCTTCATTGTAGTGCATTCAGTGGGAGGGAGCACTGTTGCTTGACCAGTGCTGAGATCTGTTGGTGGACTCTGTATGAAGAGGTTTGTAGCTTTTTTTCTTGGCTCATCAATGAGTCATCCATCCCTTGTGATAGAACTTGGTCAGTAGTTGAAGATCTTTCTGATAAGCATGCCAAATTGACAGCTGCTTTTTGAAATCTGTGTTTCTTCACATCTATATACTTTCATTCTGTGAGTTGCAATGGTGTGCTTCTGTGAGCTGTATTTGGATCTGAGCATACATGATATGGAGTCTCAGAACTTGACAGCTGCAGATTTAGTGAATAAAACTGGAAGCCTTTCCTTTTTAGTATGGAAAAGTCATTCTTTAATGTCTGCATATTAAAACAGGTATGTCTTGTAGGACACAGCTGAAATAATTTTTCAGTAGACTGATCTTTTAAAACTTTTTTTGAGTACTTCTAGAGAATTTCTTGTGAAGCTGTTGAGGAAGGCATAGGTTTCTTGTGGGTTTGCAAAAACAGTCACACAGCAGTACTAACGTGTTGTACTGTCTCAGGTTAAGCTTTCAGCTGTGAAATAAAAGGGAAAAATCGGGTAACTGAATGCATCAGAATCTCTCCTTGCTTCAGCAAAAGGATTGCAGTTCCGGCTGTGGCACTGTGATCACCACCAGTTTTTGCTTTAGTTAGGAATTAGGATTTAGCAGTTCTTAAAGAAACACCTATGTGTAAGGAGTTTTGCCACATATTATCAGTTGAGCCATTTAGACTGTTGGAATGCACTCTGTTAGGGGAAGAAGAATGAGGGAGACATTAATACCAGAGAAATAAATTAATTTTTGTATTTTAAAATAGTAACTCGTGTTAGTTGGTATTACAGGATTCTTGGGGGGGAGGTTCCTTGCAGTAATAGAAGTATTTTGTTAGTCTTTCTTAATGTTCTGTAGAACAGTGAGAAATTTTCTTGCAGAGCAACAATTGCTATTTTTCAGCAAATTGAAAACAACAAGCATGGAATCTCTTCTAATGTTTTTGTTTGTGTTTTTGTTGAGGTTTCTTTGTGTGTGTGTTGGCTGAAGGGAAACCTTGAATTTTAAGTCTTTTAAAGAAGTTATGCTTTAAGAAAAGCAAAAAGGCAAATTTTCTCATGGATGAACTAGAACTTCTTGTGCAAAGAGTTCAGATACAAAAAAACCACCTTCACTAGGAGCAATGAATCTGGTTACATATTTTAAGTGAATGTGAGCAGTTGAAGGGCAAAATTGTGGAGGGATGCAAGAATAAAATTGCACTTCTGTGTAAGCCACAATTTACTGTTAATCTCGATACTATTTTGATCAGTTCTAAAATACTGTTTAAGTGAACTGAAATCTAAATACTGTAGTGCAAATGGTGAAAGTTGATATAGCTGATGCAAACAATATCCATCTTAATTCTCACATCTGTTTTCCTAATATAACATCTGCATGAATTGGAGTGGAGATAATCACACTAGTTAACTCCTCGAGGAGGGAGTTGCTTATCTTCACATCACGCTTTTAAAGTGATGCTTGGCACAGCAAGGAGCTCTGCATTTCTCTAAGTTCAATACGTTATCCAAGAGCAGATTTCTCCATGCCTCTCTTCCTTCTACCTTTAATGTTGAACTTAGGATATCCATACTGAGACACTTCTTGGCTAGACCAGCTTTGAAAACACGACACATTCTGCAGCCCCTCTTCATGTGGTTGACCACGTTTTTATAAATCTACTGAGGCAACCTTGCTATTGTTATTTGTAGAATATGTCAAAACTGAATTTATAGTAGAAACTTATTTGTGTCTTGTGCTTGCACCAGAAAAAGTGGGGCAGAGAATTTGGCTGTCTCCTGATATCCTGTGATTGGTGCCTGTTGGTGTGCTGACCATGTGGATGGTTTCTGATTTTTCCCCAGTGGAAACAACTGCTGCTGAGATTCAGATTGCTTAAATCCATTTTAATGTCATAGATCACAGCAAATTATTTACCTTCTCCCGCCACCTTGAAGGCAGGCTTTAGACACAGTCCTTACAATGCGTATCTTTCCAGAAGGGCTGTCTTGGACTGGTTTGTTGAGCTGTCCAGCAGGAATTTTGACAGGTGCTTTGGTTGTGCTTGCAGGCTTTGGTTTGGGGATCCGAGTTGGAATTGAACGACGGAACGTATTGGTGATCTGGAAATAAACCGAGAAAATAAATCATGCATTAGGGAGTAGAAACAAACGGTGTTTTTAGCTTGTTTGTGCCTTTTCCACTTTGTAAATCTGAATGCACTGCTGTTAAAACTGTTTGTCTGAACTTCCATTATTTTGTTGGTAATGAGACAGAAGCTTCGTATTTACCTTACCTACTTGATTGGTGAATATCGAAGAATCTCAATGGATTGAAACTCAGAGTATAAATAAGAGGGGGTTTCCTGTCTGTCAGCTGACTAAGTATCAGCCCTAGGAGCTGAGTGAGTGAGGCAGTGCAAAGTCTTGAACTGTGTGGGTTCTCTCGGTGAATAATCAGAGAACTCCCACATGCAGAAGCAAATCTTGATTCAGTCCTGAGTAGCAGGTGATACCCAGCTCGTACTTTACTGAGAGATTATTCTTTGACAGTGACCAGTGTACACAAAATTAATGTATTTGTGAGACAGCTCTCCCTCCAGAATGCATCATAGTCATATTTAATTGCAAAAGAAGTAAATATACCAGAAAAAAAGTTATGTGCACTGAAAAGGGGGGAAGAACTATAAAGGCAAGAAGCTTGTTTGAAAGGTAGCATTATCTGAAACCAGGATTAAACATCCACTACTCATCAGAAAATCTTTTTGCATCACAAGCATTTTTATATACCTTTTTCAGTCAAGCTAAGGGTAAAAGAACTTCACTTAATTTTTTTTCTTTTAAAACGTAAAATGGAAATGGTGTTCAAATGAGGACAGTAGAAAACAGTGTTGGAACTTTGGTTACTTAAGTATGAATAAGAATGAGCTAGATTGAAACGGGTTTTGAGAAAACTTCTTAGTGGCTATAATGGTCTGTCTGGGCTGATTAAAAAAATAAAAATAATCACAAACCAAAAGCTTGCCATTTAGCTGTAGATAATTGTGTATGACAGCAGTTTTCGATAGAATAAAGCTGAGCCAACATCAGATCATTGCATGTGCTCAGTGTGGAGGAATTTGGGGAAAGTTTGCACGTCACAGATGTGCTTACTGGATCATGAGTAAGGAAAAAAAATCAACCTGGGCTTAATTGAAGTATGATAATGAAGAGATAAAATAATAACGATCTCCCAGAACAGTGTGGTTTGTTTAATGATGAGACCCATGTGGGAGGGAAAGACCTAGGTAAGTTTTTAACTTACTGTTATAAATGTGGCTATGTTATATTGTGATTTAAAAAAAAAACTTGATAGTGATCTCTAACAAAAGAATCTCATGAGATCAGATTTTGTGTGGACACTGTGGAAAAACAAGGAAATTCTCAAGGTTAATAAGTGGCAAGTGGATAGGTAGCAGAGCAGTGAGCTGGTTTTTAATAGTACAGTGGAGATAGCATCTGAACCTCACAGACACCTCTGATACTCAACATACTCATAAACTGCATAGGAAGACAGTACTGAAATGATAATATTTGCATATGGTATAACAGGGACAGTATTAGAAGCAAGAGCTGACAGTAATTCATGTTATTGAGTAAAAATGCGTGTCAGTTCAGTGTTAACAATTGAAAAATAATATATGTAGGGAAAACTAGTTCTCGTACAGTAGTGACATTTATTGTCACTCAGAACACAGATCTTGGAATCCTTGTAAATTGTCTTCATTGCTCAGCAACTGGCAGTTGACAAAAAAGGTAACAGGTTAGGAATTGCTAGGAAAAGAATAGAAGAAAAATCCCATCATTTTTTAGTGTGTGAATCCAAACCATACCTACACCGTGAATGTTTTGTCCAAACAGCCCAGTAAAGGGTATGTCAAAATGCAGAAAAGGTGGCAAAGACTATCAATTATGAAATGTCTGCTGAGTGGAGATTAATAATATACACTAAACCTGTTCAAGATTGGCAAATAGATTGTGGTGAGAAAAATAAACAACAGAAATGTAGCATCAGGGTGAATAGGGCAATTATCTAGCATGCCTGAGAGGGCATCCACTGGGCGTGGATTGAAGGTATGTGAAAAGTGTTTTCCCTTGTCAGTGAGCTATGGAACTCATTGGGACAGACAATTTTTGAGGGGATGATATAACTTGGTTTGGAGAGAATTTGTACTGGTTCAGAGCATCCATCAAGGCCTGCTAAACACAAAGATGTGTGGAGATTCCAGCTGTGCGTAGCCATAAGTTGCAGGCTGCCAGAGGCTGGGTTTTCTACACTGTGTGCCTGGTCACTAACAAAGAAGAGATATGTAGTCTGAGTGTCTAAAACTTCCTTCATGTTTTATTTTTTAAAATCATAATGTTTCGATTTGTAGTGTTGGTTTTTTTTTTTTTTTTTTTAATGCTTTGAGAAAGGAAAGAGTTTGGCTTTGAAAGTAAGGAAAAAGGAGATGCGTTTTTCTTTCCCTGTGTTCCTTCAAGATTTTACCTCTAGATGGCAGCGAAGTTTTCCTTTTGCACTGCACCCCAGTATTTTCATTTAAACTTGAATGAAGTTCTTCGTTAAATGCTGAATAAACAAAATTAACATGCATTTTCATGATAGCCTGGTTTTCCTAGTGTTAGTAGGAAAGCAAAAAAAAAAGAATCCCCCCTTTTCCCCCAAATTAAAAAGCATTTTGCTTCAGTTACTAAAGACACTGTGTTAAGAAAGGAATTGATGTTGGAGGGGATAATTGTGTTACTGCTATATGGCTTTCCATGAGTACTGAGTTGGAAGAGTTTGCCTCTGACCATGTGGTATGGCCTGGTAGATGAGGCACAGTACTGAGAGTAAAATGTTTGGGTGGGCTATTACTGGCAGTGCTACTGTCTGATGTGATTGTAGAGATGATAGAAAATGTGTCTGTTTCCTAGCTATAAAAAGAATTAGATTAGCCATCATTTGCTAAGTATATTGAGGTGAATAGATAAAAGTATTTATGTAAAGTCTTGTGTGCTAAAGTGAGATTGTATCTCTAAGAGTTGTGTTTGGTTATTTGGTTTGGGGTTTTTTTGAGAAGTGTTCCAGTTCAGAGCTTCCTTAGGTTACAAAGTGGTTGGAGTATTGTCTGGAGTTGATTGACCAGCCATGTTAGTATTTCAGGAAGTATTTGTAGGCCGAGATTTTTACAGGTTTTCTGCATCTGACTGGTATTCAAGCTCTAAGGTTTTATTGAATCAATGAAAAGTTAGGTGTTGAAATACTCTTGTGCTCTGGCCTATAGTTTGCACCAGTTTCTAGCTCATTAAAACCACCATTGAAAATATGGCCTTCTGAACCATCAGATTTAATTTCAAGCCAATTTGTGTTTGTGATTCCAAATGATGCTGTATTTTGCGGTTCCGAATGACAGTATTGAATACATCTACGTTATTATCATTTAGTGCCTAGAGCTGCATCATAACTGGTGGGCTTGCCAAGGTTGGATCTGCTTACAGAGTCTGCATTGCTCTCTTTTGCTTGTGTCATGTTTGATTGTAGCCACAATAACTGAATTGCCCTAACTCCTGGCATAGGCTCAAACTTAAGGATAACAGCTGTATTATGGGGCTTTTTTTCTCTGCAGATAAACTATACCAGTGCTAAGTTTCTCTGCCAGGACAACTGAACTTGCTCTTCAGTGATTGTACCCATCCAGCTTCTGATGAAGGCAAGGATTTCATAAACTGCCCATCTAGTTCTCTTCCTCCTCATACAGCACTTAAAAATTGGTGGTTTTCATTATTCCTGATATAAATTCTAGAGGGGAAAGACTGAATAACTTAAATTTACAGAAAACACTTACTGACCCTTTTTGAATTCAATTACATGTGTAGCTAGATCAAGGACTAAGCTTTGTTTATTTTCTGAAACTTGTGCTTGACAAATTATGAATCTCAGATAAGAGTTGTAAACAGAACATTTTGGGTCAGTTGACTGGATCAGTGCTTAAGCTGCTGTAAGATGTACCCATAAAGAAGGAATGGCATTATGTGGGAATTGTCTGGAAAGCACTTGGAAGTAACCATGTATAAAATTCTGCATTGGTTTAGTTGTACATGTACTGAAAATCGTTGTGCAATACTCCTAGGTCCTTCCCTACTGCTTAGCGTAGAGGCATGTGAGCAGATACATTGGCTATAGCAGGCTTGTATCTTGGGATGTCTGGTTTGGTTTTTTGACAGACCTGAATGACTGAAAACCCCTTATATATAGGTTTTGGTGGGCCTTTTCAATTTGATTTATAACTAAGTATGGGAAATCCATGTGCACACCATGAATTACTTCAATTCTCTTCAAGTGTATGCATCCTTTCTACCAGTTCATTTTCTCCTTCAAGATGAATGTTTTTAGTCTCCCTTGCTCTTTTTTGAATTCTCATTTGTATTCTGAATTTGCTGGCTTTGTGTTCATCACTGCTGTTTAGTTTTGTCTCCTTGAGTTCCCATCTGTAGGCCACTTTCTATATCTGCTATCTTTCCAAGTCAGAGAAGAGAAAAAAGATATGTTTATTCTTCAGAAAGCAAGCTGAGCTGCCTTTCATGTTCTGGAAATCCCTTGTGAGTTCCCATTAATGCTCTTGAAACACCCTCAGAAACAAACTGTTGCCCAGGAGTGACCTATCTGAGTAGTTATGCAGTTTTCCTTTACTCGATATGTCTAAGTAAGCATCGGCAAATAATTACTGCAACAACAGTGACAACTAACCCCAAAAACATTAAACTGGCCACATATTTCAAATTAGAAGATTATGTAGTACATCTGTCTGTAAGTAGAACAGCACCATATTGGTTCAAGGCATTAGGCTTGTAAAATAGCAAAGTTTTTGTCCGTAGCGCTTAGTTGGAGAAATAAACAATTAAAGCTAATTTTCAAGGCAAGTAATGATCTAAGAATCAAAAAACCTGCATTTTAACTTCATTTTTAAATTAACTTCTGAAGCAGACATCAATTGCCTGTGATAGGAATTGGCAGAAGAAAGGGTGTTAGAGTGAGAACTCTACACAGGGACTACGTTTGTTGTCTCAGTGAATGACAGCAGGTACTTCAGGGATGGGAACAAACACTGGCACAGGTGACAACTGAGAAATTTTCACACATCAATGTGAAAATGGCCCTTCTAATTTCAGGAAGACAACAGAGAAAGCATGCTCTGAAATATCAGGATATGTATTCCATACCCACCTTTTTTTCTCCCCCATGGGGACAGAGGTGGCTTATTTCTCTGGGCCAGCTTTTAACCCAATGCAATGCTTGCTATCTGGGGAATGGGCTAAGGCAAGTGTGTGTGGGAGTGTCAAGGAGAGAAACTGTTTCTGTGCTGTTGAAGTAGTTCTCCTGCTTTTGGTCCTAATCCTTTCTTTTTCCTTCTGAAAGTATGACGTGTGCTTTGCTTCCTGTTTGAACTTTATTCATTTAAATAGGGGGGAGCATGGAGTACTTGTGCTGTAAGTTTTCTTATTTGTCTTTCTACATCATTGTAGCGCTTGATCTAGGAGAAATAACTTTAGCTAAAGTTCTTTCTTGCTGCTTAGATTTTTAGTTTAAGAAATTTGAGTAACAGAGTATCATTTTCAGCTTTAGTGAAAGTGGCCACGGGATGGTGCTGAAGATTCTTACACAGAAGTCCATGTATGTATGTGTGTAAGCGTGCCTCTGCCAGACTTAAGTTTGTTCCTGGATGATTGAATGCAGTCAGAATGAAAGCCAGGTCTGCAAGTGAGAATGAGTTAAGATTAAGTGATAAACTTGAATATTCCCTTTGGTCTCCAAGCCAGACAGCTTTGGCTGAAATTTCTGGTTAGGCATCCTCAACTTCACCGAGCATTCAGATACTTCCTTTTCTTTACTTTTCTTTCACTAGGTCCTGGCATTTGTTTTCTAGGAATCCAAAGTGAGAAGTCTCAGTTGCTCTGAATTCTCTTTTATGCAAGACACCTGTGTGTGTGACTATACTGAGATGTGTGATCCTTTACTCTCACTAACAGTGGTGAGACCTGAGGCAGGCTGGTGCCTGGCTTGGCTCACTGCATTGTCACACCACTATAAACAGCTCGGCAGAGGGAAAATGGCTCTCCAGTCATCTGTAGAGTTGTAGTACTTGAGCTATTAGGTGGAAGAGCAATTGAGTTTGTTTAATCTGGAGAAAACAAAACTGAGAAGAGACGTAATAATTGTCTTCTAATATGTGTTGCAGAGAAAATAATTTTCAAAGTCCACTGGGAGGACAGGAAAGAAAATACTGGAGTACAATTTCAGCAACGTAAATTTAGTTTAGAAATTAGCAAGATTCTTAACGACAAGGGTATTTCAGACCTGTTACAGATTCCTGGGTAACTGTGAAGTTGTCATTGCAGAAGTTTTTTAGAACTGTATGAACTAGGTTTTTGTTTGGAAGGTTTTAAGTCAAGTTATAGTGAGGGAATAGGCTTGAAAATGTCCTGGGATCCTTTTTAAGCTCTATTTTCTGTGTCTTCTACTCTTCTGCTGGTATTTGCTCCATTACAGCCCTCTCGATTTCAGTAATACGGCATATTTGACAGAAAAATCTGTATTAATATTAGAAATTATTTCCATATATGTGACACAATTTTCACTAACGTGCTTAAATGTGTCACTGTGGTCTTATTTCCTGAATGCCAAGTTTAAATCTACTTTCTAGTGGTGGGGAAAAGAAGGGTTGGAGGCAGAAGTTGTATTTACAGTTTCTAAAATTCTGTTAAGTGCCTTACTTTTCTTGGGACATGTCTTCGCTGGGAAGCGTGATGATAATATTTTAAACTTTGGATAACTTAAAGACTCATTTCTAGTAGATAATTGACAGGATGCAGGGAAGGGTAAGGTTATGTTGTGGGTTAACTCCCGTAGGACAAGGTTACCTGGGGCTGTTCATGCAGCTGGAATGAACAATTGTTTGCTGTTAATCTTCTGTTTGCCCCTTAAAAGTCGAAGGGGTCTCAGGCACCTTGTTAGGGCACTTGGGGGTCCCCAGGAACAGAAGTGCGTGGCCTTTTTAGAATACTACACGCGCTGCAATAGCAGTGGTGTCCCGCAGAGGGGAGTGCCGGCACTTACATGTTCCTGCAGGCGCTGAAGTGTCAGTGCTGTTAGAGAGAATACAGCCTGGGTCAGACCAGCAGTCCACTCGGTTTAAAGCTGCACTGCCATTTGCTGAGTTAGATTCTTGGCAGTGGGGTATCACTCTGTACAGACTGGGGGCAGGTAGGGATATTTGTGTTTGGGTATTTCTGTATCAGATTTTACAGGTGTTTGAAACTGCACTTAGACCCCCCCACACCTTTTAACGTGAAAACGTCTTCATTATCAATGCTGCTGTTCAAAAGCTTTGAGTATGTTTTCCCCATGTTAGTCAATTTATGTGGTGAAAAGGTTTACAGAGGTTCTGCATGGAGAAGGAAAAAGACCCTCTAGCTTTTACCATCATGGCTTTTTTCTGTCTGTGAGCAGACTTTTCCTCTAGGAAGGCCACATTAAAAAGTGTGTTAATCAGAGTCCTATTTTCAATATATATTTTTTTCGTAATATATATAAAATGATAATTAAAATAAAAGACTCTATCTTTTATCCAGCTAAGACTGATGTTTCTTCAGGATAAAACATGACCTATAGTGGCTTGAGTATGAGACAATCAAGGATAAGAAAATACAGATACTAATCACGTTCAAAGCTGCCTTGCTCGGATTTTGCACAAGTCAATTAATTTCTCTCCCAAGAGAGATCCAGAATTATGTTAATGGGACTGATGAATGCTTGTTGTATATTCGAAGTGCTTTGTGATGTATTTGCATGCAAGATTGTATCTCTTCAGACAATAGTGTTAGCATCAAAGGTGATGGGACCAGGACTTCAGCAGTGATTGCACCATAAAATGCTCCTTTTTCCTTTTTGCTTGTCCATTCAGTTATGCTGATGTAGCTCTTTTATAAAGCTGTGCTGTGAAATGGATCCTGTTTTGTTGAGGTGGTTTGTTTGGGTTTTGTTTTGGTTTTTTTAAATGAAGATTTGTGGAGTATGGCTTTTTGTTTGCGGTTTTGCTTTTGTTTTTTTAAATTCAGGTTAGTTTCTTGACCTGGTTCACAGTGCTGCCTTCCAGAACAGTGGTGACAGCACAACTGAAAGGGCAATATTTTGTAATTTGGGTTGTGGTAGGGGCAAAAAAGGGGAGGGAGCTTCTTTGGCCCATCTCTGTTTGAAGACCCTCTGATGTCAGACCACTGCATGGCAAATGAAGAGACATTGATTAAAAGAGGTCTTTCCACTTGTGCTCAAAAAGTGTTTCTCAAGAATACTTTGCTCTGTGGTCAGAAGAGAATCATATTCAGTTGGCAACTCTGATATTTGAAGCTTTCTGGGTGTCCACAGTTTGGTGGTTCTCTGGCTAATGTACCAGCTACAGCACAGAGAGAATTCAGCTTCATCTTGGGGCCACTGGCTGCAGATCTGTGAAAACATTTCATGCTGCTTAAATTTTTATGGTTTGTCTTTTTTTTTTTTGAGCAATTTCCCACTTACAGTACTTGGTGTTAATTTTAAAGCATTTTTATACACCCACTTGTGCTGTATTTGAACCATAAGATCTTTTTCTCTTCTGTTTCTTGGTAACATAATGTTTTGGTAGTCTTTGCTTAAGCCTGGAGATTAGGCAGTTGTCAGTTTTTGTTTTGCCTGTCTCAATATCTGTTTCCTAGGGACAAAGTCATCCTGCAGATGGTTACTCCATTTCCATCACCTAACCCTGCAGCATCCATTGAATCTTATTCACAAAATAGAGCTGTACAATTCTGTTTCCGATTATTTTTTCCTTAGTGTGGGGAGCACGCCTTCCTAAGCCTTGCATGAAATGCTTACATACAGACCTTTTTCTTATTACAGCCTTACATTCTGTCCCCAGACACTGTATTGGCTACAGTGCTTCGGATCAGGAAGATTAGCAGTCTGCTCCTGTAATTTTTGTCAGTTCTATTTCTTAATTAGTGACTTGCAGGAGGTCTTTAAATAACTTGAAATACTACCTCATAGTTGATGGATGGGCGCTTTGGTCTCAGATTACCATTATCACTTTGTAGTCTCTTCTTTTTGCTTTTCCTCCTTTTCCCTCCCTCCCCTTATCCATCCTCTCTGTAAGGACAAAAATTGCAAGTATTTCTTCCGAGATATTTAATCACATAAAAAGAATGGCTTAAAAATGCTGAGCACCAAGGTGCTTGTGCTGCCCTTGCTTGGGTCCATTTGATCATTCACTGAAATAAACCCAAAAAGATGAAGGAAAGTGGGATGGTAACTGCTGTCATTTTTAAATCAGTTAATTCTCTCTTTCTTTTGCTGGGAACTAAACATAAAGGGGAAAGGGTAGATTTTTAAACCTTAGAGGAGATGCTTGCCAAGAGATTTGGAAAAGAGAAGGATTGATATTATGATCTGCTGAAAACTGTTTTTATGCTCTCTTTCACAGTTTAATCCCTCTGATATATGCTTCTTATTATGTGACCTTATTTCCCCATAACATTTAAATGAATCATTACATACCTGTCAGACTTCAGGCTTTTGAGCAACTGCTGAAAGCAAAAGTGTTTCAGCCTCCAAATTAACAGCAATACTTACCACTTACAGAGTAGTTGAAATTCCTAGAAAAGCTGCCTTACTTGTCGTATTTTAATATGATTATGCTTGATGTTTTTGTTCAGAGTGCTTGAATCAATGTGCAGATAAGTTATTTAAATTTCTCCTTGCCCTGCTGTTTTCTTACTGTCTGCCAAGGAAGTAGGTGGATATTCCCACTCAGCAAAGTGGAAATATGCTGAAATATGGAGTGGTGATCTGAACAACTCAAGATTAATTTGTAAATCGATAATTTGATTCCTTAAGATATGCTTTCTATTTGCTATTTTATGATAAAATTACAGCTAACTTCTTTCTGTTTAAACAACTAAGTTTCAGCTCTCAGCAAATACATCCAGGTGTTTATTTTCTCTGCTTTGAAATCGATCTGGTGAATTCAAACAGCACGAACCTGTTTCATTGTGCAAACCTTATTTTCAGGCAAAAATAATTATTTGATTTTTTTATCTGTTGGAATGACTGACAAAAATTTTGCTGTGAAGTCAGTTAAATCTACACAGAGGTTGTTTCATCAGCAGGGGAATGTAAGAATCCCCTAATCAAAGTGTGGTTTTTGGAAATGTAGCAATTTCATTTCCAGGCAGTGCTGATGCTTCTGACTTAGGAGTTAATGGTCATGAGTGGCTGCTTCCTTTGTCTTTTGTTAATTAGACAGTTACTGATAAATCATTATGAGTTTAAGACAGGGATTATACTTATAAATGGTGTGAACTCTCATCTAGGTCTTGTATTAAAATCTTAGCTTTAAAGACTGAATGTCCTTATTTGTAATAGCTTGGTAATTGTCCAAAGGACTGTGCGTGATTATTGCTATGTCCTCATTTCCGCTTTTCTTTTATAAGATATTGTAATAGATGGCCAGGTGGTTAATGATCAACACATTTCTGTGTATTTTTGAAGGTAGATCTGAATTTTTTTTTCTACAAGCTTTTTCAGTCTAACTGAAGAAAATATTAGTGCCTCTGGAGGACAAGTGTTAATCCTTTAATTTTTGGAGAGTTTGGTGTCTCTTAGTATGCTGGCAAGTGGGTACTTCAGACACAGTTATTCAGTGCCATGCTTGTAATGTGTTCCTGCAGAGATCTTAGGTATGGATCAGCAGGATATGCAGTGTCCCAAAGAACAGAAGTGCAGAGAATGTATTTCAAATGTACTGATTTTTGGTTTTGACTGAGCCCTGCAGTTAAGAATGTGCAATGTAATGAATGTCATTAGGTAACTTGTTCGTATAATTAGCACGCTCTAAAATTTTTATAATCTTGTTTTGCCTGAGTGCTGGCTGCTGTCTTCATCAGTAACTTTTGCTGAAGTTGGTGTGAGTCAAAGTTTGCTTTGCAGAGTAAGACTATGTACTCCTTCTGACCCAGGTCTTGGTCAGAGCTCACTTGTGCAGCCATGGAGATAGAGTGACACAAAACAAGGAAGAAGGACCTTGTATGAAGCCTAGTAACTTCAGGTTATATAAGCTGGGGTTGTGCAGGTCCACACACAACTTCTCTTTTTGAAATTACCATTGCCCAACTGTAATACATATGTTAATATCCATTTCTATCACATATCTTACGTAATTTTTCTTCTTCCCATTGTTTACTGAGAAAAAGTGTATATGAGTGGTGGACTTTGCTTTTCAGTAGAAACTGTTCTAAAAGCAGTTATTATCTACAGTTATAAACATTTAGTTTCCTGTCAATCAAAAGGACTTAAAATGATAGAAGTCCCCTTGTTATGTGAGATCATGGGCCAAAGTTCTTTGCTGAACCCATTGCTCAGTTATACCACAGAAGTATTTTTTTTCTCTAGGGAATACAGGCAGAATAAAGATAAGGGTTTAGTGGATAGGGACTTTTGCTTACTTGGAAACTTCCTTGTTGATAAGGAGGTTGCAGTTTTAAAGTTTTTTTAAAAATAATACCCCTCACAAAAGCATCATAATTATGGGCATTTAACTTTTTAGAATAAGAACAATTGTTACAATTTAGATTTGGAGTGTACAGCTTTTGCAAAAAAGAAGTTTGAAAGTGCATTCCTGATCTTCTGGACTGATTTACATTGTATGTGAAGCTGCTCTACCACTAGCAATGTTTTCTGGGAAATTAAAATTGACCGCTTGGCACATGTGTAAAGGACAGAATTGATTACATTTCTGTCCTCTTCCTAGGCACAAAACTGTAATTGTCACTGAAATACCTTAACCCGCTTTGTCCATTCTGTATGGCACTCCTATTTATCCCAGACCCAGAGGCCCACATGTTAGGGCACTTGGTCTAGTAATGCTTCTTAATGCTGCCAAGCTTTCTCTGTCTATGAAGTGAAAAACATGAAGGTATGCCATAGTTTGGTAATCTTTTTCCTTCTTCAGTGTACCTATGTGATGTATACTGTTTGTCAAACTGATGGCTATGAGCTTAGTGGATAGAGAATGATGAATATTGTATGTAAATCTGTTCTCCTGAATTATTGTTTAGAAATATAAATGTTGCTGGTTATTGTTTTACAGCATACCTAAATGACTGCAGTTTTTCTGTTGTATTGGAAAAAAACCCTTGTTTGGGGAGAATTTACTCTGTGATAGAAGCTTCTGAACTCGGTTCACTTACAAGCAAAGTTTGCAGGAAGGTTTAAAAAGATTTTTAACCAAACAGTGTTATACAATACATAGTATTTTGTGTGTTTGTGTGTGATGTACTGATAATTACCTGAAATGAAAGGGCTAGAAGGAATTGGGAAATAGCAGGGAAGATAATGAATCAAGTCTTATCTGAAGTTAGCAGGCAGTATTATGGCTTAATTCAAATTCTACCATACATGCAGAAAAATACAAACCACACATAACAAACAAAAAATATTCAGCAAGCAATGATGAAAATAATCAATTATTTACTGTTTTTTTGTAATGTTAAAATATTTTACCAAGGCAATTTGCAGTCAAAAGTAATGTGAGTTATTTTGAAAATGGCAATACATAAAAGATGCATTTATACAAGTGCAAGACTAAATATTTTACATAACTGTATTTCAATGAGAAGATATACAGTAAGTGCACACTTGATAACACTAAGCAGGCAAAACTTAACGTTAGTTCCATATGCTGTTGTATAGTTCATGCACAGATCTTTCCCAAAGTAAAGAGGCTGTTCCAAATAATTCTTGCTGGGATGAAAAACAGGATGGGTTGCTGGTAAGGGTGTCAGCATGGATGGGGGTCAGTTATAGACATTACTTACTGTAATTTGTGATTGCCGTGGAAGAGGAGTGGCTGTTGGTGTGATAGTAATACTGCTGGTGATTTTATTGGTGGGCTTAGTGGGTAGGCCATTAACTAGTGCTGGAGTTCTGTTGTCTTGCACTGCATTGCAAGGGCTGATGGGCTTGGAATTGGTGAGAGCTTGGACGTAAGGACTTCCTAAATGAATGTGGATTTTGTTATCCTCAGTAGTTATTACACTTGATCCTGTACTGTTAGATCTCTGAAACTGCCATGATGACTGCCTGTCTGGGGATACTCTAAAAACAGCATGCTTGGCTCCCATTTCCAAAGGCTCCGACGAGAGAGTTTGTTCCTGAGAACCTGAGCTGGGTAAAGCCAAAGGGGACATTGTTCTTTCAGGAGTTAAAGAACCACATGATTCAGGAGTTTGAGATCTTGCAAAAGTAGTCATAGTAATAGGAGAAATTACATGCTCCGGGGTCACGTAACCTTCTCCTGCTTTTGATTTTACAGGTGTTAAGGCAGCATTTTGAATAATGGTTATTCTTTGCTTTGGAGTGCCACAGTTGGGTATAACTGCTGTGCTTGTGTAGGAGTGAGAGCTTTCAGTGGTAGGACTGGTTATTTCAAGGGTTGCTGTGTTCTGTCCATGGTCTGGAGTTACTTTTATGTGAAGGGGTTGGCCAGGTGTATGGCTTAGCACTAGATCTCCAGTCTGTGCACAGTTTCCATTTTGCTTTGTGTGTATCTTTCCATTTTGCAGATGGCTCTCTTTGGACTTCATCCAAGGGATCCATAATTTTTTGTTTGCGGCATTTGCGGTGGATGAGTTGCTTTTGAAAGACACTGTTTGTTCCTCCTCATTATCACTGTCTTCATAGAGCTGCCCATTTATGACTGTTCGCTCTAAAGGCATGAGGGTTTTGTAATCGGGTGGTTCATTGTCTGCTGGATCTGTCTGGATTTCTTTAGAAAAAACTTGCACATCTGAAATTTTCTTTCCATTGAGACCGGGCCTGATGTTCTTGCTGAAGGATCTGTACCTCTCCAGTTCTTTGGTGAGGCTTTCCATTTCTCTCGCTAACTCCCTGTTTTTGTTTTCTTGCTGGAGGAGTTTCTTCTGTAAGACTGTGTGATCACCTCGCAGGTGACAGATTAGGTCTTCTGTTGCCACATATTCATGAACTTTCTCTTTCAGTGCATCTACTTCTCTGGAAAGATGACTCGATTTAGCTTCCTCTTCTTTAAGTTTCTTAAAAAGGCGCTGCTCCTGATTAGACTCTGCCTTTTCGGTTAATTTATACCTCACCAATTCCATTTTCACAGCCTCCAGCTCCTCTGATAGGAGCTTGGCTCTGTCGCGTTCACTGATGTATTTTCGTTCTAGAGACTCAAATTCATCTTCAGTTCTCATAAGGTCATCTTCTATGGACTTCATTTCTTTGAGCTTCTGCTTAAGCCTCTCAACTTCTTGAGAAAGCTCTTTGATTATGTTGTTTTCCTGCTGCAAGGAGGTGCTAGATTTAGTACTCTCCTTACGTTTATTTTTAAGAAATTCTTTTTCAACATCTTCCAGAGACTGAAGTCTTTTACTTAGAATATTCACTTTGGAAACAAGGTCGCTTCCTTTCTCCTCTTCTGCTTTGAGTTTGTTTTTCAGTTCATCTCTTTCTTTCGTAACACTGGACATTTTTTCCTCTGCATCAGATTTCGATTTCAGTGCCTTTTTACTTTCCTCCATCAGCTTTTCTGTAACCGACATCACTTTATTTTGTTCCACCTGGAGCTGAGAAGTTGCGGCTTGCAGCTTTTCTTCTGTTTGCTTTATTTTTTCACCCATAGTTTTTCTTTCATCCACAAGCATAACTGTTAGACTCTTCAGCTTTGTTAAATCTTCTTTAAGTGTAAACTCAGTTTTTTCTAACTTGCTTTCAATTGCTTCAAGCTCGCCAACTCTAGCTTTTAAACCATCCAGCTCATGGGACAATTGCTTTGTTAGCATTTTTTCTCTTTCTAGGTTGCATTTCAGGGAGTAACATTCCTGTTTACTCTTGTTGAAAGCATCTTCTAGTTTCTCCAGCTCCATAATTCTTTTATTAAGTTTATCAACTTCCCCTTTAAGGTTCTTGCTCTGTGATGCTTCTTTTTCTAACTTTCTATTAAGTTCTCTGCACTGATCTTCCATTTTTATGAGCTCTTCATCTTTTCCTTCCATCTCTAGCAGTCGTTTCCGCAGTTCTTCTACTTCAGTCATAAGCGTGGCATTCCCACACTCTCCCTTATTTATCTTATCCCTTAGGTCTTGCAGTTCTTCTTCTGCTTTTCGTAAAGATTTGTTGGTCTCTTCCAGCTCATCGATTTGTCGGCTGAGAGCAGTTAATTTTAGCCGGAGCTGGCGATTCTGACTGTCTTCACCGGTTAGTTTGGCCATCATTGCTTCTTGGTCTTGGGAAATCGTACTGCTGTGGGTGTGAAGTTCAGCCTCCAGCCTGCTGGATCTCTGTTTCTCTTCTTGAATTTTTGCTTCAGCAAAAGTCAGCTTTTCGTGTGCTTGTTCTGTAGAAGTGGTTAATTCTTGAATTTTTTTACTTTGTTGATTCAACTGCTCAGTGAGTCTTTGCTGTTCATCCACCACCATTAAAGCAAAGGATTTCAGTTTAGTCAATTCTTCTTTCAGTTTAGCTATTTTCTTGTTGTTTTCCTTTTCTTTTTTTGCCTGATATACTGTCTCTTGTTCAAGAAGCTTTTTCAATCTGCGGGAGGAAATAATATGGTATTTTGTAGCCATTTTAGTGGGCATTTAAAAACACACTTGAAATATTACGACATTTCTGCCAGATGTCCATGAACATCCACTTGTAACTATAAGCAGACCTCTCCTTACAGCATCATTTGAAAGTGCCCACTGGCCTTACTTTCTATGCAGAAGTTCTTTTGCAATGAAGGCTTCAGCATGATCATTTAGACTTAGCAACTTCAGTTACAGTGCATCTTTGATTACATTTTCAATTTCTGACAGGGATCAGTGCAACAAAACTATTTTGGTATTCTGCACTGGAACTGCACGTCTCTCAGCTGTTTGCTGAGGCTAGGTATGCGCATGCAAGCTTTGGCTTTTTGTGTGTGTTGTGCTTTTTTTCTTTTAAGAAATGTGATTATTATAATGCTTCAGAAATTAGGTCAGTGCAGCCCTCAAGGGCAGATATAATTTACAGCATCATGTATCTCCTAGCTTTGTTACTTATAAACCATCCTGATATTTTACAATCAAACCTTAAGCATGTTTGAGTATGTGAAGGAAATGTAGCCACACTGGACAGTTAGTCAGGCTGCCTAATGTGAATTCCTAAGCAGCACCTCAGAGCAAAATTAGGTAAGTCTGTCCTTAGTGAAAGTGCAGGCCTTGTGACTTGGTATCAAACACACGCACACAAAAATGCAGTCAGCAGATAAACAAGTATTCAGGTTGTGCCTTTTTAACTTAACAAAGCCCAAATGTCTTAATGTGTGTTAGGCCTGGATTTGCAGATATGCCTAAGTGCAACCCTGTTTTACATGACTCTTGAAGGTTTTCATGACGATTTTCCAAAATTAGTTTTACAAGTTGATGTTAATATTCAGTCTTTATTGGGATGCAACACACTTAATTTGCAAGAGACTTGGGATAAGGTTGTGGGTTTGTTTATGTAAGATCCTAAGAAACCTCCAAATACCTCAACTTCTTCGGTTCTTTTGTAGACTTTTCTTTGTCCAAGGAGATGTTTGTAGAGTTGGTCTAAAGCATGATTAGGTTTGGCCAGCCCATATGCCTCCTTTCAACTACATTTTTCCTACAGCCAAGATAAGTATATTCTGGGATTAAACTAAAACCTGAAAAGCCTACGTTGAAGTAATAAAGTATTTGTATGTTGTTCATATGTATGGTAGAGACTCAGTTTTGTAGATCATGTGAAGGAAATGACTTGGTTATCAAGACTGTACTTGTACAAAATGACTGTTTCAGCATCCATTAAACTTTACTTTTTCCCACTCTGAAATATGATGACAACTGTCTAGAAGTTGCCTCTGAAACACAGAATTCCTGTTCCACATTTGTCTATGGTCTCTATTGTGATGCCCTTGTCCAAGTGATGAGTCTTTACAGCTTCCCACTGACAAGTTCCTGTTGCAGCCTTCCTTTTAGTTCAGGAAGAGCTTAGATAACAGCCTCCTTTGCACAACTTTTAATTAGCTGTTGACTGACTGAAGGCATATTCCTGGGCAATAGGCTGCCTCAGCAGCATCCCCTTTGGAAGCACTGTAGTTTCCTGCACAGTGAGAGGAAGTCCTTGCCATTCTACAACTGTCCACCAGCCTTGTCTGATTTAATGGTGATGTTGTATAGAAATCCATGACAATAAAATTTTCTTACAAGATCTTCATAGTCCCTACTGTTTCTATTTTAGTGCCTAAGGTGCACTATGTTGAATGTAATGAAATGCTTTGTATGAAAAATTAACAGAATGGGTAGTAGCCACGAACATCAGAGACTTGAAGCAGTCACAAATTCTTTACAACAGTCAATTAACATAATGGAGAAAACAGATATGAAAATGTAGAAATGGAGAGGGAGAGGTTTGTGAAATGAGTTTGAAGGAATGCTGCTGGTAGACAGAACAAATAAATGTGGGGAGGACTGCACCATCTCAAAGGCAGCTTTTTACTGTGTTCATGACATATAAACTTTTGTCCACTTTTCAGTGCTACTTTCAGTTCTAATTCTTTTTAGTGTAAAAATCTTTTTTCCCTCCCCACCCTTGTCTCTAAATGCTTTAGTAGTGAAGTTCAATTGACGATTTACCGTTGCCATAGCTATAAAACCATAACAGAAGCACAACTAACAATTTCATTTGGAATGAACTCAGGTTTTGTGTGTGCATGAAGTTAAGACATATTAATATGGTTACTTGGACTTACTAGCATTTGATTTATTTTAGCTTGCTTCACTGTAATTTATTTTTGTAAGGCAAATTTAGCTGTGGTCATTAATACCTTAGGTAATCAGTGTTTTACCCCACACTTCCATATTAACTAGTTGATATCTCTCTGGCCAAGTGAAACACTAATGATCCAGCCACTCACACCCCTTAAATTGCTTTGGAAAGAAGCTCCTAGGCCAAATAATAACAAACAGTTGCAGTTTTCACAGAGATGCTGTATATATATTTTATGATGCAAGTAAGATAATTGTGCATAAATAATTAATAAAATAAGATGACAGTCAAGTCAAGTCTGATCAAGTATGTGTTGCATGAGCTATATGAACAAAAGTCCCTATATTACTGGTACCTGGATTGTTGTATAAGGATTTTCAAGAGAGTCTGTTTCTTTGGTCATGCCAAAAGACTTTGTGTAATTAAAAATGATTCCTTCATTCAAAAGATAAAATGCAGTTTTAAGATTCAGACAGACTCACAAGCAAATATTTGTAATGACTGAGAACTATTTCGTTTTTAAACAAATATTTCTATAAAATCACTTGACTGAAGTTAAGAGCATAGTGCAGCAAGTGGGAGTTAAAGGATTTTAATGTGTTTCCAGAAACAAAAAAGGGATGTGTTAAGCACGATATGTTTTTTGATACTGTGTCATTAAGTTTTTTCACTTGCTTTTGATAACTGTATGCTTAGTCATATATTCCTATATAGAAAATACCCTTAACAGTGCTGAATAAATAGTGATTTCTTGGACAGAGTAAAGATTGATATTGTAAGAAGTCACCTGGGAGTCTCTTAATATTTGCAATGATTTTTCCTTGGCTGTTAAGTTCCTGTTTCATGGTTCAGAAGGTCACAGTGACTGTGTCTGCACATATGCATTTAGGAATGGAAGAAGAGGGCCCTAAAACTTTTGGGTGTTTTGGTGTTATTTATTTGTTTGCTAATTAATTTAAATTAATTGCTTAATTTTGGTCAGCTTTTTTTTCAGAACCTGACTTCTGCGGGTCAATGCTTGGTTATGTATTTTATTTGAATTAAGAAGTCACCTGCTTAACTGAAGAAGTGCTTTAACTGATAATAGCACTTAGTGACATTAGTGACAGGGTGAAAATACTTCATGTTAACTTCATCCAAAATATTGTCTTCCTGAAGAACAGTATCCAGAGTATCTGACAGAGCAATTTCACTGAAAATATGCAAAGGTCAAAAAAGTTAGTTTGAATAAATAATAATTTTTTAAAAAGAACAGGCACTCCCCTATCCAATAAAATATTTTTATTATTTTCTTTGCCAGCTGAATTTCACAATCATGTAATTTTGTATTAGGCAAAGGTAGCTATATCATTTAGACAAAGCATTCACACAGCTCTAAGCAGTTGACTACAGAGGACTACAACAACCCTTTCTGAATTGAGGCCAGTGAAAACAGACATTGGAAATTGTTTTTATGAACATGACTGATAGGTAGTTAAACAGAGTCAGGGCAGTGTCTTATCACTTTTTCTTCAGAGCTTCTGTTATAAATTATTGCTATATTGTGGCTTAATATTGTACTTATTTGCAATACCAGTTAACGGCTCCTTTATTTCCTGCAAGAAACTGTATTTCTCAGCTTTCCTCTGTTCATTGTAGTTGTTTCCCTCGGTGTGCAGGCTACAGTTTTCCTGGTATTAACGCTGCGCATTCAATTGTGTTGTCTTGTTTTCCTCATTTTTTCCAAGTGCACATAGCTTCAGCTACACTACATTATATGTGGCAACATAATGACTGTGTTCTCTACAAGATGTGGAGATTCCCGTAACAGTTCACTGTCCTGGTGTCAGGTCCTAACGTTTTGTCTTTAAGAGGGACTTTCCATTTTCCTGGGGTGACCTCTATTACATGGATATTGTTTAATTTATGTTTTTACAGGATTCTAAGGGGGCGACTTCTTTGAGTTTCACAGAAACCAAAGGAAGTAGGGGATGCTGAGATTGCAACACTCTTGTTTTTTAGTTTTTTTTATTTTGCTCCGGAATGAATAGTTATTCTTTGAATAATAAGAATAAAAATGATGATTTTTTGTGTGTTTGTTTCAGCAATGTTGTAGTGGTAACTTTAGAAAAGGCTGTCTTCTAAGAATGCAAGTGAAATAGATGATGGTTTGTAAAGCTCAGCTTTTGTCTTTCCTCTCACTGAAGTGTTGTGGAGTTTTTAATGTACATATTGTCAATATCTGTACCAGACCATTCTGCAGAAATGACTGTGATTTTTAATTTCCGTGAATTTTTTTTTTTAAATCATAAAGATACATATTTTTAACTAAGTCGTGCTCTTCATCCCTCCACAGATTAAAGACGTGGCTTATGAGAGGTTCTATAGGTTATGACACAAGGGAGACTTGGTTCTAAAGTTTTTGGACAAATGCTTGAATTTCCCCGGTACAAAGCAAATAAAAGCTTTAAGCTGAAAGCTTTTAAATGTGGATGAAGTCATGCCTCTTCCTTTGAGGCACTCTTCCCAGTTAGCAATAAGACATGGTCTGGCCTTTCATAAGAGAAGAAACATGCTTCATCATTTCTGGTAAATCTTACAAGTTGTTGTAATTTTTTGACACCAGTGCAGTTAAATATTTATTTTTTTAAGAAAGCCAGTCTGTGCCTTCCACAGTTCATTGAAACAAAATCTGGGTTTGTTAAAGTATTTCTGGTCTTGGGGTGGCTATGCATTTTTTTAATTTTTTCTTTTCCTTTGCCTACAGTTCTATTTATTTGATGTGCAGTTTTTACGAAGACATATGTTACAGCTTTTTTTATGGCTCTCTATTATCTTTATTAATGCTTTTTTTTCCCCCGTCATAAAGAAAGTCAAAAGCCTTTGAAATTACAGCAGCAACAACATACCATAGCTGTTGTGTAATCTGCTGGCTTTATCTGAATCAGTCAGCACTTCCCAACAGAATGTGAATACTTATTTTAAAATTTGTTTTCCATTACATTAATTTACATCTGTAAATTCCAAAGAATTAGTTTATGCTAGGATGCGAACCTTCACAAAGGGTGTCTCATCTGCAAGAGACTGTGTAAGGCAAATTTCCCAATAAGGAAATTTATTTTATAAAATGAGAACTTTTAATGAGGGGGGTGTGAGTTCTAATTACTCCATAGACTGTCACAAAGTAATTACAGTTTTATCTGATCCTGAAAATGCTGACTTGCTTTACAAGTCTTAATAAAAGTCATAGAAGATGAATGGTATTGCCAGTTCTGGGTTAACAGGCAAAATTTCACATGGATAACCAGATGCATTTAGCTGTGATGCTGAGTAAACATATACAGATAGTATATGCTTTTAAAAATTAATTATTCTGGAACACTATAATGTTTGTGACCATGATTTCACAACTACTAAGCTGCTGAAAATTCTTACTGGTGATATAGGGATATTTGCACTCATATATGTTATGAAATCCTGGGTAAATTCAGTGACAGTAAATGGTGTGAGAAACTTTTAGCAAATTTATATTGGTTAATTTAAGATTTAAGACCGGATTAACTTCCAGTTAATCCAGAGTACTTCCAGAGTAATTTTACTTTAGCACTAAAATTCAGTTTTGTTTTATTATGAAACCTCAGTTTAAGAAAAAAAAAATGCTATCTTGAATTACTTTCTTTCTGTATCTACACGTTCTTGGAAGTCACCTATCAAAACATCAGTCTTGCATAAAAAGCATTCATGCTTTCTGTGGCAGTAAGGATTTGAATGTCAATGTGATAATTATCAATTCTGATGTTCATTTCTAATCTTCTAATGGCAGCCCACTGCAGAGTCTGAGATTATGATAGGGAGGTGGGAGTGGGATTTTTAGGTGGGAGTGAAGAAGATGCTGTCCTGTTAAATTGTTGGCAGGTTTTTGGTTTGGTTTGTTTTTTGACTTGACTGCTTATCCTTTTAAATTTTAAATGAACACTAACCCGAGAAGACCACAATATTAATGAGCTTTACTTGAAGTTAGCCTTAAAAACTCTGGGTCCCATCATTCAGCTTATTAGAAAACATGGCACAATGAATTGTGAGCTGGACTCTGATGTGTCACTGCTTTTGAGATGCACTCTGCTTTCTTCTTCCCTCTTTCTAGATTTAACAGCTATTTCAGGTATTCTTTGAAGTCAGTATCTATTACTGTTGGCATTTCAATGCCATATGATTGTGAATGCAGCATGACTTAATCTTCTTCTGTTCTGAATCTAAATACCTCAGTAAGGTAACCAGCTCACGGGAATAGCACTTGGGGTTTTTGAGTTAGTAATTCAGAAATTTTTTTTTTATGTTATCGTAGTGCATATTCACCACCTTCCTGTTCCTCCCCTATCTCTCTCAATGTCTCCCACCACACTGCCTGTAAAATCAGAAATAAAGCCAGTAATTTCAGATGCAACACCAGAATTTGGAACTCTTCAAATTTACGTCAGCCAGCAAATTATAGTTTTGCAGATGGAAAGCTTTCTGAAGGAAATGGAAAGATGAACCACAAGAGATGTGGTATAGGGGTCAAAGCAACAAGACAGAGGCAGAACTTTTCAGTTACTAATCCAGGTCCGGCTTCTGTCTTGTCTTCATCTTTAACAAGTGAAATTTTGTGCCCGATCCTCAGATTTATTAAAATGGAAAAGCAGTGTTAACTTACTGTAACAGATTTTGAGAATTATTATTAATCCAAGTAGGTTTTAAGTGCAGTAATTACACAAAATAAACCAAGACAGCTACTGCTTTTTATAATTGTGATTTTTAAACAACAGTGTCATTGAAATGATTGCATTTGGTATTTGATGTTACATGCCAACAAGTTAAATTGAAGGGAGAAATCATGTGTCTTTATGAACCTGAATTTTTTTTTAAGTGTATACTTGAGGCATTATTCCTGATAGAACACTATTGTTTGACCACAGTTACTGAGCTGTTTTCAAAATCACCAGTCTTATAAAACACTCACTACTGCAGAGATGGACAGGGCTTAATCCACCCTGTTGGCAGGTGGATGGGTTTGCATTTTCTGTTCGGAGTGCTAGGAATCCATACCATTGCAGCCTCCTACTAGGATTTACCAAGTGAAGAACTCTGACAGGAGTTAACTTAGCTCCTGAAAACTGCCTTCTGGAGCCCTGCCTGTCTTCACTCCCACTCCCCATGGAAAGATTAGGCACAAACAAGGGAGTGCAGCTTGCCCAAGCTGTGGATAGTTCTGGTCAGGCTGCTACCAGCACTGATGATCCCAGCCATGTGTGTTTGGTTTGTGTAAGGCAAATACTACTTTGCTATCACTGCCATGCTGTGCTTACTATTGATGGAAGAGTAATATTTGGAGGTCTGAGGTTTTGTCTTGGCTATTTACTCTCCATCTTTCAGTTGACTGAGGAGTTTGCTGAAGTTCTGAGTCTCTGAATGAGTCAGTTGCTTCAGCTCAGTGTTAGTTTGTAACCCTTAAGTCATATTTTTACACTTCAATTTAACGATACTGTTTTATATTAAGAGAACAGTCTGAGTTCTCTTTAAGCAATTTCTATAGATAAATCCTGTGGTTTTTAAAACTTTATTCTGTATGTAACATCATAGTGTGTAGGTTCAAGGTGGACCTCTTTTATGGAATGTTTTTAGGAGGGGGTGCAGGTGGGAAAATAGGTGCTGTTCTGCTATCTGATTCACCTGAGGCAGTGCTGGTGCTGCTGTCTTGACCAGGATTGGGCATAATTGTGCAAGGATCCAACTTACAGAAACTTTTTTTTAACTTCAATTAGTTAATATTTTTGGTATGACAGAAAATGGCACTCAGCCAACAATAACACATCATGTAACTCAGAGGAGACTGGTTAGTCGTTAATGTCATTTTCCCATAACATTTACAGGAACTGGATGTTCTCTAAAACAATTTTAACCCACATTTTATATAAAAATAAATGTCTGGGGCTGCATTTTCATCCATGGGCAGAGTAGGCACAGTGCCTCTCATGCTAACCATGGCCTTATATTATCAGTCATCAGCAGTGGTAAAATTTAGAACTTTCCATACTGCCATGCACACTTTGTCTTTTGAACTGAAGGCATCCTACTCATGCTGCCAGCCTGGGATAAGCAGCTCAGTGGCCACTTGCTTCTAGACAGGTGGAACTTGTCTGCAAACTTTATTATGCACTCTTCATGCTCAGTGTACAAGACAAGAATTTATGTGCTGAAATTGTGATTTAAACCACACAGATTAAACATAGTAAGTTAAATAAAGATACTTTAGTGCTGAACGGGACTGTCAGGGAAGACTGAGAGTTTGCCATTATTTGGAGGAATGAGGCTGGTTATAAACAATTAGACAAACATTCCTCAGAAATTATATAGGTGGTGTCACTGCTTTGCAGGAGGATTCAAATTCCATGACTTTTTAAGGGTTCTGTTCTGTTCACACCCATAAAATCTTTATTATATACATACAACCTAAGCCCTTTTTCTGGTGTGCTTAATTCCTGAAGTAGCTCCATGTATGTGTTTAATAAACTCTGAGTGTTTGAAACTGGGCTTGGGTGGCACCCCATTCCTCCTCTTTTGTCAGAAAACATAAATCTTAATCGTTACTGCAAATTTAGCTTGAGGTATTTAAATTCTCCTTGATGTTAGGTTGCATGAAGCAGTGCAGTTGAGGCTTTTATCAGGTTTGCTAAAAAGTTGCAACTTTTTCTGGTAGCCAAGACTGTAAATAATAACATTAACAGCGATAGTGTTAATATCAAACAGAAGTTTCATTTGGAAGCTAAATGTGCATCTTTTCCCCACAGACCTGATAATGTGAGGGTGTCCATTTTCTCTAGGACTTGGCCAGCACTTCATGTTGGAGATGCAGGTGAGAGAGATGGTAGCAATGCATTGTGGCAGGGTTAACTAGCTAAACTTGGCTTTGAAGCTACAGGTGATGAAGACTCCTGCTAGTTTCCTGGTTTGCACTCTGTGAGCTTTGGAAATTGTATGGGAACCATTTCTGATGCGTTACAAATTGCTTCTGGGTACAGTTCTAGGTATCGAACTTCTATAGCTCTGGTGACTTAGCAACCTGGGAGATAATTCATTTTCTTGCTTTCTGTTCTAAACCTGATAAATGTTTGGAAGCTTTATTTTCTCTTCTCCCTGTAGGCCTCTGGCCTCATGGACCTGGGAGCACTTGGTGAATTATCTAAAGGTGCAAAGTCAATGCATGTTTTGTCTAAAGCATGTTAATCCTGAGCAAAGGTGCTCTTGTTCAGCATTTGAGTTTACATGGTTTCTCCAAAGTGACCATCTTAAAGAGGACTAATACATTGTTTTAGTCTACAGGACAGGAAACTACATTGGAAACCTAAAGACAGTTTGAGAATTTTTTTAATGGTTATAGTTCTAACCAAGGTTTACTTCACAGATTTAATTCACATAGTTCAATAGCAAATAATAGTTTAAGTAGTTTCTTCACTTGTGATGAATTGTTTAACTGAAGAACATCTTTTACTCTCAGGTCTATTGATGATGATGTGTTGAAGTAAGATTTTTCCTTTTTTGCGCAGCCTTGGTTGTTCACTGTGTTAAAGATCAAATACCCTGCTTAAGAGTAAAAGAAGTTGGATTGTATTTTGTCATATGTCCACTCAGAGTGCCAAGAACAGTGTTTGGGGTGGTTGTGGTGTTTTGGTTTTTTTAGCTACTTGCATGTGTGTTCAGCAGCTGGAGTAACTTGCTTGCTTTGTAAAATAAATGTTTCTCTATTTCCTAGGGAAAAAAACCCTAAATTGTTGGGATGAAAAAAGTGGATTTAACTAGTTCTAGCATTTCTGTGATCAATGATTTCTTAAACTCTTTTAAAATTGGTCTGAGCAGTCTTCCTAAAGCCAAGAGAGATACTTACTTTTTCCATCTTAATTGTTTTCCAGTGTTCTTTGCCTTTCAGAAACTGTCATAGGAAAAGGCTTTTTTAGGAAAGAGGAGGGTCACATGCATGTACGCTTCCCTTGTCCCTTCATATGAAGACTTTGTGTTCCTTGTTCTTTAAGGAACTGTGAATTCAGCTGAACATTCTGTGCCTTGTTAGTGTACCCCAAATTGATTTATAACTCAGTATCATTATGTGACATTTGGCTACATGCCCTACTTGATCTCTTTTCTTGCCTCTTGGCTGATGGTCTGTGGTATTCAGGTTATAGTTTCTTGTTTCAGATGTCACTGAAAATGAAGGAGCTGTAGCATGCTTTCATGTACAGTATGTTTCTGATGTAATACAGTTTAGCTTTTATCATTAATTTATAATGTGGTTTCAAATGCTGAAAATAAAAGACTTATCTGTAGACAGAACTTGCAAGTTGTTCAGTTAACTGCTTTAATCCAGATATATGAGAGGGTCATTTATGTTATAAAATATTACCAGTGTCAATTTCTGATTCCTCACACCCTCAGTGTGAGGACACCCTCACAACCCACACTCAGTTAATCCTGACTGAAATAGGGAAACTTTGCTATCTACGGAGATGACAGTAATCTACAGAGCTCAAACTGGCGGGTGGGAACAAAGCAGGGACAAGCAGACCCTGTCCAAAGTGGCTGCTCCTTTGTATACCAGGTTACATTTTCCTCCCTCCTCCTTTATATGGGTTAGCCAAGTATGTAAGCTTGACTATTCCTGTCAGCTGTTGTCTGCTGCTTTCCCAAAAGCAAAGCAATCTGTGCATCTCCCTACACAAACCTCAGCGTTCCCCAGCGGTTGGTGTCGTCCCCGCACCACCCTTGCAGGCAGCTATTTGTCATCTGGAACTGGCCTGTAGTGAGGCTGTACTTGCTGACTTCAAGGCAGAGGCTTTTATCCCCCTGCTCTGCTTACTCATATGCATACAAATGAACATGCCCATTCATATATTAGGTAAGTCTTTAGAAACACAGATTTTAGAGGTTTTAGGGCTGCCAAGGTTCATGGTGGCCTTTTCATTGAAGGCAATTCGGTATTTAGTTTGGGAATGATAATGGGCTGCTAGTTAAAAGACTTTTTACATGAAAGAGTAGATAGTAGTATTTCGCAAGTTAAGAAAAATGTTTCAGCTTTAAGCATTAACACTCGAGCATTGTTTTTTTTTTCACACCTCCCTACATCCAAGTTAGTGTGTTCAATACTGGATTTCAAATATTTAGATTACGATTGGCTGCCCCAAATGTGGAGTTGTTACACCCTCAGGTTCAAGTGACCAATATAAATCACTTTCTCTTTTTTTGGTATGGATCTGTAACAGAATGAGATGTAGAATGTGCTTGACCAGGGGGTAGCATTTTGAAGTAGAAAACAAAAACAACTGTGGCATTTATTAGGCTTCTTCTGAGAAACCTCTTTGTGGCCAAGTAGAATAAAATCATGTTTGGGCATGTGATGGGTGACATTAGTTTCAGGTAGGCCAAACTTACATGTGATAAAATTTCCTAATTTTCTTCATAGTTAGACTTAATGACTGAAAGCTATCTAAATTGTACCAAAAAAAAGATTAAATCCATTGAAAGTTGACAGAATTCAGTCAGCTTAAACTTGACTCTTAGATAGTTTCGTCCATGTGCTAAAATTCAATGTGTAATTAAAATGTGAGTTTTATGAGTGCATTACTTTCCATTTTTAAGCAGCCAGTTTTATGTGGGTTTTTTATGGTAGTAGCATCATGCTGCTTCATTTCAGTTTAAAAAATTTTTCCTCATTCTCTTACTCTGTCATCGCGATAGTTGCTATGCAAACACTAGATAAGCTTTGTGTCTCTAATAAAAAAAAGACAAAGTTTTAAATCAGTTGTCTGCAATGAATTTGAAAGAAAATGCTTTGAATATTAGGTTTAAGGCAGCTTTTAAGAACTCTATCCATCATTTAAGTGCAATTGTTGTGTTCCTTCCCAGGCCTTTGGAAATCTATAAAGGATAATGAAGTCCGATGTATTGTTTCACATCCCTGACGTTTATGCAAATGAGTGTTTTTCTTGTCAAGAGTAGGTTTTTTTCCCATCCACGTTTTCAGTCACGTTCACTAGAGCTTTGTGTACCCTACCTGACATACGTCTACAAAGGTTTGGGAAGTTTGGGCGTGAGCAGTTAAGTGGTTGTGGGCTCTGGTTTCTCAGCTTCTTTGAGCATGCAGCGTGAAGCAGAATGGCTCAAGTTCTGCTGCTATGCCTCAGCAACCCATCTCTGGTGGTCACCTGCCCAGCCTGAGGCTGAAGGCAAGCCTCTGTGTTACCTCATCGTCATGTGCACGATGAGCTGCAGCAGCAGGGGTGACTTTTGCAACAGGCAGAAAGTACATGGATTTATCAGCTTGAATGTCCAAGGTTATTGTTTTGAGTTGTGTGGAAATGTTACCTAGCAAGGTTGGGTTGAACTTTCACCCCCAGTATTTTCATATTGCTCTTAAAGGAGGGTTATACAATGATGTTGCTGGGTGTTCAGCCAGCATTCACTGTTTACATGGGCATTCACCTCTTCACAGTCACATCAGCTCTGGTGAGGGACAGTTGCTTTGGGAGGTGTTTTTTGTACTGTTTTTAACTGGAGGCCACAGACTGCCTCAGAAAATCTTCAAATACATTCTGCTAGAAATTGTGAACACTCTGGAGAAGTGAGCTGGAACTGCCTGAGAGTGCTCCATTGGTGCATCAGTGTGAGTGCAGCTACTGAACTTCAGGAACCACATGGTGCACTGGACATGCAATCAAAGTGATTTTTGTCTTGCTGCCAGAAAACACAGCAAACCTCAAAATCAGCATAATGTACTGAGAGGTGTTAAGAGTCAAACTGTCCATTACTTCACTTAAATCACAAGACTGGGCACTATATTTAGAATTTTTCAGCAGTGATTTTTACCTTCTTGGAGCCGAGTAATAGTTTAGTGAATGGTTGAACTATCACACTTTAAATGACGTCAGAAAGCTCAACCTAAACCCTAAGGGTGCCATGGCAGAATCCATTTGGTATGAAAGAAAAACCCTAAGCAATTAAAAATTATTGATAAGACATAGTTTCTAAGTTCAAATCAACTTGGTGACAAGATAAAGTGTTGAGGGAAACTATTAATGAGACAGAAGTACAGTTTTATGCAATGGTTTTTAAAGATATGTCTTCCTACATTGTAAACTCCTTGGGATTCTCTGACTTAGATATTTTAATTGCTTTTTTAATGAACTGTATTCAGGTAGTACCACACCCAGGATTTGAGAACAGCTGCTTGTAGGAAAGGTCCAGAAGAGCTGCAGTTGTTTACTTGCCCATGCCAAACTTATGTGTGGTAAAGAATTTTTCCTGAAGAAAACTCAGTCTTTTAAGATCTGCCACAGAGGGCAAACTCACTGGGACTAAAACCAGGCCTTTCTTTTTAATCCCATGACAAGGACAAATTTGGTAATTCATCATAGTATTAGGTAAATACTATGAAAATGCTGTTGCTCAGCACAAATCAAGAAATAATTTGATTTTACTAATAGTGATGAGGAATAGAAACTAAGTTTAAGTTAGATCCCTTGTCTTCTGGATCAAATCTCTAAAAAATTCTGCTGTCAGCAGATGTTTGTCAGTGGAGGAAAGGGAAGTGACGGGAAAGGAACAAAGGGTCAATGCAGTTTGATAGGAAGTTGACTTTCATTTCTGGAGGATGTATTTGTTCTTAAAATGTTTTCACATTAGATGTTGTGAAAAATTACTATGAAAAGAAATTTAGATGAAGAAATACAATTGTTTAAGACTGAGTTACATGATGATTATTTTTTTTCACTGTCTCCTTTTAATTAATAGAAACTAGTGTTTTAATCACTTAAAATTAAGAATACCGATCAATTAATACCCAATACGTGTTAAGAAATCTGATATAACAAAGGAGTGTAATACAGAGGTGGTGGGGGGGAAAAACAGCAGTGAGAGAGTTTAATCATTACACCTCCGTCTAATATTTTGGAGTTTTACCAGTATAAATGAGAGCAAAAATTGGTCCTGTAAGTATTAGGTGAAGAATGGGTTTTTTTCCCTTTTAATCTAAGGAAGACAGACTATGGGAAGTAGAGTTCTGGCTTTTGATAGATGTTATGATTTGTATTAGGCTAGCAGTATTCACAGTACAGCTGGTACTTCAGATACTGCTAAAGCAGTAATTAATGGTAGAAGTTACCCTTCTTTGTTGGATTTGGAGCAGCTGAAATTATCTCTTATCTATGCGGAGACTTTTTTCTTTTTCTGCTTACTGCTTTTACCAAATTTATTGCATATGTAGCATCCCTGTTAATATATTTTCTTTGTCATATTGTAGTCTTTCGACTTCCTCAGTTTATCCTTTCTACTTAGACACTTTTTGAGAACTGTTACTTAACTTTGGTTCCTAACACATCTGTTCATAACGTAGCTACGTTTTTTACTTTATAACTTAACACTGGATATTTAGAAAACTAAGTAATCATTTTAAAACTGCCAGGACTCTGCAGATATGACAGAATAGCGAGCAGAAGGGGCTCAGGATACTGATATGGGGTATTGTTTTTCTACTATGAAATTACATTTGTTCTGGTTGCTAGCATTCTTTTCATTCTGTATATACTATACAGTGCCCTCTTCCCTGATTCTCTCATCAACAGAGGTATAAACTTTGCTTGTTACAAAAAAGATGATGTTGGAAATATGGATGTGACTTTTATCTAATTGCCGAGGTTCATAATACACAAATGCGTGAATTATCTTTGAAATGAAATGTCTCTTTATGTTTACATTTTTAGAAGCATGTTGAAAATAACTGCTTCATATTTTCTCCATATTTAAAGCCAAAAGAAGTTATGAAAAAGTTCACACATGATATTTTGGCTCAGCCTCTAAATCCATGTATGCATGATACTACAACAATGCATATGTTTTTATCAGCTTTGATTTTTCCTAAATATACACTTGAACAAGGATTTTGCAGGATTTAAAACATCAAATAAAGGAAAGAAAAACCCTTACTTCTCTCCTAAAATTTCATGCTGATTTAATTTTGTATTAAGAAAGAGGAAAACATAACACAAAAACGTGTTTTACCTGTAAGAAGAGTTCGAGTTTAAAGGTCTTAAGGTCTAACTTTTCTAAAATTTTAAATTACACATAGGATTCTGAAGAGCAGTGCTCAGTAGTTCCAATTTGCAAGTAGGACAGTACAATTAACTTAATTGCAGTTGTTCCTATAAACAAGGATTTGCCAGGGTTTGGCCCTTAATTAACGGAGAGGACAGTGTAATTTTGCATACTACGCAGGTGTGAGTTCTAAACACACTGAAATCTAATCTTTCAAGGTGCTTTGTGCCCTGTCAGCGCTGTTTTTCATTCCCCGTTTTCTGAAGTTAATAACTGCAATACTGTTGAGCATCTTGCAGAATAAGCCTTGAAGAGAAGAGTGTGTTTTCTGATTCTCACACTCATCATCTGTCTGACCAGGATTTAAAGTTTTTTTCACCAAAATCTGACAGTTCTGCCCTCTTGTGATTTGACACTTGCACGCAAGACACAGAAGAGGGAAGCAGTGTGTAGGGGTTGCAAAGTTTGTTAGTAATTAAACTAGTTGCAATTCTTTCTTTTAGGCATAGCATAATCTTATTGCAAAGTAATGTTTGTGGCAATTTATACATCGCTCTGTAAACTACCGCAGAAGTTGTTCAAAAGTATAGTAAATGCTCAGAGACATGTGTGCATACATGTCGACTAATATATAGCATATGCATGTAAATGCAGCAGAAAGAGAGGCAGTAGCTCTACCTAATATATTACAATACTGTTGGACTCCTTCCACAGCTTTAAATGCAGTCATGATTTTATCCAACCATTTGGAAAGTGTGTGTAATTCATAACTCTCTCCTTCTTTAATGTTACGTTAATTCCTCGCCTGTTGCCTCTGTAGGAATTGTTTTAAAGGCAGTTTTTAAGGCTTGAAATAGTCACCCTATATATGACTAAGCAGACATCTTCTAGATTTCCTGGTGCTGTTTTGGGGCATTTCACTGTTTCTCAGTCCTCACCCTTCTTTTTTTTTGGAAGTGACTTTTAAAAAAAAAAAAAGGTATCTCGATAGGAAAAAGCCAGAAGCGCCAGTGCTTGCTAGAAGAAGCTTGCTTCCCACCCTCTGCCTTACCTTGCGCTGGCGGGCTATAGCACTCCCAGGTGAGCTGGTGCTGCACGGCGCGGGCGCTGCGCGGTGGCATCGGGGCTGCGAGCATTCCAGCGCTCCCGCTAAACAATGAGGGATGGGCGCGCGGCCGGCCCGAGCCTATGCAGCATTACGTCAGCGCCTTGCCATATAAGGCGCGGTGCAGCCCCGCCGTGCTGCCCGGGGCTCTCCGCCGGCGGCCGCAGCCTGGGCGGCTCGGCCCCGGAGACCTCGGTCCCTTCTGGGCAGCTCGGCTGGCCCTGGGCAGCTCGGCTGGCCCTGGGCAGTTCGGTCCCCTCTGGGCAGCTCGGTTCCCTCTGGGCAGCTCGGCTGGCCCAGGGCAGCTCGGTCCCCTCTGGGCAGCTCGGTCCCCTCTGGGCAGCTCGGTCCCCTCTGGGCAGCTCGGTCCCCTCTGGGCAGCTCGGCTGGCCCAGGGCAGCTCGGTCCCCTCTGGGCAGCTCGGCCCGCCCTGGACAGTTCGGCCCCCTCTGGGCAGCTCGGCCCCGGGTGCTGGCTGCGGCTGAGCCCAGCACTGTGTGAAACGCTGCGTTTGCCCACCAGCTCAGGGCTAAGAAGAATGTGCGGAAGGTTTGGGTTAGGGCAGTTCCCCTCTGTCACTGATAATAAAGTCGTTAAAAGTTGTTACTGATTAGGTACAATGTTTTCCACTTAGTCCCGCAGCGTAGAGTTTGAAAACGGAAAAACTAAATTCCAAGTAATCTCTTTTAATTAGTTGTTCTAAGGGAGCTTTTTTCTGGTTTTCTTTTTTTTTTTTTTTTTTTTTTTTTAATATGACAGAAAATGTGACTTTAGCCGAACTCCTCTGAGGGGGAGATGAACTTTGAGCCTTCCTTTTTTTTTTCCTTCTGTAAAGAGTCGGGGTCCTTGGAGGATAGTATTTTATTTCCTGATGATGTAACTACAAAACAATTCTCTTAAGTGATGATGGGAAGGCCAGATGAAATCAGATTTTTTTTTTTTCTCTTCAATGTTTTTTCTACAAACCCCTTTCCTTTTTCGTATGTTTGTGTTTCAGCTAACACAATTAAGCAGTCCAACCAACTATTTTTAGTAAGAAGGTCTTGAAGAAATGAGTCGTTTGTTTTAATATTTAGGAAAGAGGCAGAAAGCCAAAATGTAGGATTTAGATTGAAGAACTAAAAATGTTATCTCTTATATTCCCCGTTCTTTAGTGTACACTCTGAATAAACATTGAGGACAGAAGGAAGAAATACTGGAAATAGGGACAAAATTTGTTACTGAAAATCCACTAAGGGTTAATGAGAGTCAGTGAAATAAACTCCTTTTATGTTGATGGGTAAATTAGACTGTTGAAAGGCATTCCACGCTATTACAGTGCAGAGTGTTAAAGTAGGTGCATCCAGAGTTAATTTATTTGCAGCATTTGAATTTTAGTCTTCATCTCTATAGCTTAAGCTGTTTTCTGCCTGCTTTTAGTGTGTTCTCTCATATTGAACATAATGCTAACGTAAGGCAAGTTACTTATTTGGGCTGTTGTCTGTAGGTATGAAGACAAATGGTGATTAAGATGTTTGCATTTCATTAACAAGACAGACATCTCTTAGCTATCTTGCATATATTTACCCTGAGCATAGCCTGAAAAAGGTACTTATTCTTTAGCTGGAAAATTCTAGGCAACCCCTTGCATAGTTACTGAGTAAAGACTTCCTCAGAACTGTGCTGCTTGTTTGTATGGATGATCCTGCTGTGTCCTCTTTGTGAGTTTCTGAGAAAGTTGAGATTTGGGTGCCTCATCAGAAAACTTTCAAATTATTTAATACTAACCCTTCCCAAATGGTTTTGGAGATAGAAAGCATCTTATTTGAATATACCAATGGACAGACCAGGATAATATTTCATTTGCTATGCTAGGGAGATTTAATAATCAAATCCAAACAAAACCAAAAGAACCCGTTCTTTAGCTAATATTGACCTATTCAGTTGCTTGGCTAATGTCTTTGGCTAGCAGTTTGTCTAGTTTTCCTCAAAAGTATTAAGCCAATATGGATCATTTGAAACACAAGCTCATCCAGGTGACCTTGGCATGGGGAATATCTTCGGCTACAGACTCATCCTTTCTGCTGGGACTCTGTTTAAAATGACAGGACAACTGCAGGTGCAAGGTACTGTCTTAGAGCAGGCTATGGAGGTACTGCTGTATCCAGTTCTGATTTGCAAGGGGAGTCAGGGAAGTTATTCACTGAAAGAGGTAGGAATTAAATGTGAATGCATTCTTTTTTACGTATGTATGTGTGTATGCAAGCATATAAATCCTTATGGGTGAGAACTACTGTTTCTGTCCTGGGTTTGGTTTTTTTTCTTTCCTTCCCTTTGCAATTTTTTTGTTTTTCTGCAACTTTCCCTTCACCTGGACACACCCTGTTTCTGTAGTCTATATGAAAATTGCCTGCATTTTTGTTCTCCCACATGAAACAGTTGTTTTAGGCCATAAGCAGCTTTGAAGAAGACGACTTCTCAAAAGCTGGTAGTCAAAAAATCATCCTCACAATCTAGTTCTGTTCTGGAGTTGCAAGGAACACAGCTCAGATAGTGCTGGTGATAAGTTTATTGGCAGTCTGGGAGCAGGGAATAGGGAATGCAAGTCTTTCTGTTTATAAGTCTGTGTTTATATCTGAGGATGGCCGAAATATGAACTTCTAGTTTCTTAATTAATTCTTCTCTGCAATACAAAAGTGCACATCTGTGACCTTCTGCAAACCAGCTTCATCAAAGAGCATCAGCTGAGTGTGTAATGACCTGACTTCCTTCTCTCATAGTGTCGTGACTTAAATCACAGAGTACAGTGCTATTCCAAGCCCTGTTAAGGAACTATATTATTAAAAATTCCAAGTTCTGGACTACTATAATATGAAAAGCTCATTTTTATCTGAGGCAATGAATTGAGTTGCAAAGAAGCCTTCCTTTACTTCTTTTTTACAGTTTCTTTCAGTATCTGTAGGTGGAATCCTGGCATTGATGAACTACACCAAAGAGAAAAAAAAAATGCCTTTGGGCAGGCAGCTATGCCTGTCTTATTCTCCATTCCTCCCTGAAAATGAATTCTGTTTCCTTAGTTACTACACATAGTTTTGCACGGAATTGGTGCATTTGCAAGTATTGTGACAGCAAAAGGAACTGTGGTTTTGTAGAAATTGGAGACCAAAAGAAAATCTTACTAAATCATTTGGTGCATCTCCTGTCGGTGCAGGGCTGCTCTGTGCAGCTGTTTGAAGTGACTTTTGTCTACTCTCTCCTTATCGTTTTGTATTGTTATTTGTGCCCACATTCTTTCAGGTTTTTACTTAAAAAAAATAGGAGCTGGAAAGATGAGAGATTATATGAGGCAAGCAAAAGATAGGACAAATAAGCTAAAAGACTTGGAGGCAGTTGTTTAGACTTTATCTTAAACTATCTGAATTCCTCCCATTACTTCCATCGTCAAACTACTTCTCTTTCCTTTCTCTTCCCATGGCATTTCATAGCAGCAGTTCCAGTGTCCTTAAACCCATAGCCTATCTTTGCAGTGTTTGACCCCTTCCTTTGGCCATTTTGTATCTAAGATAAATAAAGGAAATTAGAACTTGGGCCTCAGTTCAACAAAGCACTTAAAACATAGCCCTGTGTATTTTTGTTGAAAAAGGAAAGGACTTCAGCAGAAGTCTGATTGTAATGATATATTGACATGCTTGGCTGAATCAGGCTCTTGGTCACATTTACTTCATGTAGATATTGTTGAAGCTTGGGCTTTTGAAATTCTCCGTGGGGTCTAAATCTTTAGGTTACTTTCATATCCCAAAAATAAACATCTACTGAAGTACAAATACTGTCAAAGATTTTATTCGTATTTTACATTACTTAAAACTGTTTGCTTTTTTGGAGGTGGTCTGCTTAAGTTTTGAATGTGATACCTGCAGAACTGAAACATATGCAGAATTGACAAGTTGAATTTTATTGCCTTTCATAAATTGGATCTGATATTTAACGTTTTAGTAACTCATGTGACTTCAAGGATTTTTCCCCACTGTGTGCTCAGCCTTGTCTCTGAAATCTGTGGGAGTTTGGACATTACTCAGTGGACGAAGACTCACTCTAATTATTTCTTAGATTAATGGCATCCTTCAAAATTTTTCTAATTTATTTTTATTATTTCTCCTAGCATTGTGCTTGATGATCTCTTTGTTTTCATCAGTGAAGTGTTTTAGGGTTTTATATCCAAATGTATAGGTTAATTTCTGAATATTGCAAAGAGAAATATGGAGGTTATTATGGCTTATTTACAGTCTGAAATGTACTGACAACTGATAAATGCATGTGGAAGGCAAGGGGCAGAAGCAAGGGAAAGTTCTAAAGACAACATTCTTCAGATTCATGTGTCTTTTGCTATGGACCATGGGCGGAAAGAGATTCATATCTTCATTACTCTGTGTTTTTAATTTTTTTTGGCAGCAGAAGGAAATATTTTTTCAAACTTTCCTATTGTTTGCAGATTCCATTATTCTCCCTTTTTTTGGCAGATACAAATAAAACTCCTAGCCAAATATTAAGGATGATTAGATCCCTTTATGTTGGGCGCTGTATTGGGAAGTTGATGACTGCACCTCTCAACTACTAATGGCTTCCGAGGAGAACTTGCAAGTGCTTCATATCTGCTTGTGAGGTGATTTCATTTTATGTATGGGATGGAGGTAATTTTTTTGTGAAAAAGACTTTTTTTTTGCATGGCAGAGTTTACCCTGAACAAAGATGAATAGAATTTAATTTGTGTGCCTTCCCCTACTGTGTATAAATCATATATAGCCAAGTAAGCTTTTCTCCATGATGAAATGAGATAATGTTCTTTAGTTCATGAAAGCTCTGGATAAGAGTGTATTTTAAGAAGAAGTTTGGGATTGGAGGTTGGTTTTGTTTGTGGTGGGTTCTGCAGTGAGATTTTTTTATAAACCTACTCCCACCCACAAGTATGCCTGTCTAGATGGGCTATTTCTGGAGGGATGACAGCCATTTCAGTATTAATGCAATAGCAAAAGTGAGTTGTAATCTTGTGAAGACTTAGGACCTTGGAAGGTGCTAAGTTTCATATCTGTAAACATGGTTGGAAGTAGAACATATTTTAAACGTCTGTCCTTAGTCATTAGAAAATGAGAAAAAATGTGACACTGTGTACTACTTTTCTTCATCCATTTCCTTTGAATTTAGTCAAAGAGAGATTCTTTTTGTAGAACTTCAGGGAAGTGGTGTGGCTGAAACATTTTGAGCTTCGTCTGACTCCACATGAATCCCTGTCTCTTTTTTATGTATTAATCCAAACTGTGAGTTCAGTCATTTCATTCAAAGTGATCAACTCCTTCTCAGAGCAGTATAATTCTTGTTTGAATGAAAACTGCACAGGTTTGCTGACTTAACTTTTCACACTGCCATGAATTGAACATGGTGCCAGTGGAGGATGTTTCTTTAAAAGCTTTGATGATATGAGGTGAAAAGGTAGATCAAGTTATTGCAGGCTCTTTCAGCTCCTCCATATCATGCACCATCTCTTCCTTTACGCTTTTCCCTTCATGTCTGTTGTTCCTGCACTTGTTGCTGGGTGATGCCATTCCACCAACAGCTTGGAGACAAAGCCCAGCACACAGGTATAAGGGATTTGTCATTCAGTGCATTTGTTGCACGTTGCAAGTTTACAGGAGCCTCCTGAGGCCATTGACTACTTTGGGAGCACTTGTCAGGCACACGCTTAGGTGAATGTGGACCTGAATGCAGCGTCAGAACTGGAAGAAGGCTCAATGGTGCCATTGATATTATACAAAGAGGAGTACAAAGTTGTCATGCTTTTTTTTTCTTTTTTGGTGGTTAAGTAGAAAGAATCCAGAATTAAACTCTATCATGAAACCTACATTTCATTGTTATAGTTCTGTTGAACAGGCTTCTCTTGCCTGCTACTGATTAACCCAGTGAAAGCAGAGCTGTTAAAGAGCTTTTCTGAAAGGGAGTGAGGCTGCAGAAGAATGAGTATGGATGCTAAGGAAGGCAAAATTTGCAAGGAGAGAAAGTATTTTTTTGTTGGGGTGCTTGCATTAGCAGAGTAAAATAGAAATATGCTCTCGGGCCCAGAGGCCCTTCTTTGGGTGTCTAGATGCTGCATTTATTTTACAAAACCTGTGTAATAACAGACATCTTTTCTGTCTTGATAAATCTCCGCCTTAGGATTCCTGGTAAGAAATACATTCAAAAAGGCTTTTCTTATTCTCTGCAATTTCAGTAGCTATATGATGGTTCCTGTTTAAAGCACAGTGCTTCAAGTCATTGGTGATTTTGGTACCTGTTCAAGGAATATGTGTTGAAATAATGCAGAGGCAAATGTATCCTATACAGGCTGTTTTCGATTGCGGATTCCTAGGGATGTAATGTAACTCGTAAAACTTTGATCCCTTTGGGATTCAGAATTGCTGAGCTATCTGATGGATTCATAGTTTAGAAATGTGACTTAGTTGTGCGGTTCAGTTCTCTGGTCTGGAAAAGTATTTACAGAATTTCTTGATCTCCTAGGGTGTAGTCACATGTAGCTCTTTGTGTTAGTCTTGCCCACAGCAGGTACTGTTCAAGGAGTCTCTTGGGCTTGGGGAAATGTATTTAGCAGACTCAGACACTCCGCAGCTCCAGAGTCTGCAACAAAAATTTTACGAAACCCTTGAGTGAGGAAGGGGAACAAATACAAAAGGGTATTAATCTGGCTTTTTTACAGCAGCTGGCATGAGACGTATCAGCCTTAAGAACCATTACTTTCAACTCAGCAATACTGAAGTTGTGTCATTATCTGGGAACACTTTTATTGATCTCATGTCTCCGGGTGTTATGTCAACAGGATGGACTATTACTAAGAAGGTCTTTTAGGAGATGAACTAAATGTTTGAATAGCCTACAGCTTGCTTCATGCTTGAAAACTGAACTAAAGCACCAAAAAAAGTGGTTTAAGGAAATTCTCTTCCAGCACCTGAAGGAAAGGGAAAACTTTCTTTTAGTCCCTAAAATCTTATGCTCTTTAAACAGTCTTCCCTTCAACCTTTCCCACTGCTTTATAGTCTGCTTTATTTTGTGGAGTTTTTTAGTTGTTGAGTACTTTATTTTTAAGCTGTTTTGTTTAGTTACCTATTTTTAGTTGTAAGGATGAAGCTTCTGTACCTTTTAACATTGTTTCCCTTGGGTAACTTGGTTGAAAGCGTTTTGACAGAGCGTAATTTCTGGCTTCTATTTGCTCTGGCCAGTGAACTCAGGAGCTTGTAAGACAAAGATTAATATTAATTAGATGGAAGATGGTTACAGTCCATACAAATTGCATTTATAAAGCGTGTGATCAGGATGAACTGTGTAGAATTGATTAAAGAGAGCAACGTATTGGGTTCTTTCTTGTAGTGATACAGTTTCATGTAAGCGAAATCTGAAGTGGCATATTCTGCTATGAAATCTCATAGTATATTTGATAATTGCTAATAATTTATCTTACAAGCAGACTGTACTATTACTCAAGAAAAAATAAACAAGCCAATTTCTTAAATGGTTTCAACAAAAGAACATAGACCTTAGTACTTTTAAGAGCAAAGATTCTACAGAGCAAAGATTTAAGTACTGTAAATTTGTTGATCTTTGGGTTGTTTACTCCCCTGCCCCCTCTCCAATAAATACAGAATTATATGTATAGGTAAATATTTGTGCATAACTCTAGCCAGTAGCAAGGACAGAGGGAGAAAAGTGGTTCTAGTTATTGTAATGCAGTACTTATGATAGTGCTTGCAGCCTTTTTGCGTTTAACTTTTAAAATGATGTGTAAATGTCTCAATTCCATTTATAATAAACAGAGGCCTAGAACTAGAAAGCTGCAAAAGAACAAGTATATTTCTGAATTCCAAATGTATGTTGTATTGGTTAAATGAGATCCAGTTGTGCATGACCTCTTAGTTTGCTTCAAGTTTGGGACACATGAAGTTTGTTAGTTCTTTTCTGTTTACTCTATTTTTCTGATTTTAATTGTTTTTATTTCAAATTTCCTTAGTAGATGGGCAGAGGCTATCCTCACATAAAACAAATCAGTCCTTGATATTGCTGCTGAGTAAAGTGGAGCATACATGAATCCAACACTACCGAAATAGGAGGAGTTATTTTGCTAGAAGCCTAAGATGTGTCCAGAGCTTGACAAGAATAAACACTTTGAGAGCTATAAAATTCCTTTGACCTTGGGGCTTGGGAACCTAAGTGGAGCCTTAACTTTTAGCTATCTGTGTGTATGTAAATCAAAGCAAGTCATGCCCAAAATTGTTGCTAAGTTTATTTTTCTCAGTGGTCAGCATGACAGATGGTTGCAGTTCTTGGAGCGGTTGTGGTAGGCATAGGTATCCCTGGAGCAGAAACGCACATAGCTTAGAGGCTTGTGGAAACCCTTATTGGTGGCTTTGCTTGTGGAGAGCAGAGTCTGAGTTGGAGGGAATTCTGAAGTGCCTCTGGACTGTTGGGAATCACTGTGAAAAGTTCATATATGCAGTTTTACACAAAGGAGTTCTGGGTGTGTCTGAACTTCAATGAACGATGGTTCCGATGGATTTTGATTTCTTTCAGCTAGTTAATTTTTAGAACGAGTGACTGAGGGCTGTTTGTGATACCGTAGCTTTAAATGATGTCCTGGTCTGTGTTCCACATGTATTGATGTCATAGAATTTGGGTTGTTTAGCCAAACTTGGACTCACTACTTTTGCTTCAATATTGGGCTTTCTTGGAAGCATTTTCTCTGTTTTAGGTACTTGGCAAAAGCAGCAAAGCTGCCCATTTTTGGTAGTGGACTCCTACAGGCTTCAGGGAATAGCATTAATATAAGTAATACAAAAAAAAAAAAGGGAGGGGGAATCATATTTGTGGATCCTTTTGCAAGTATAATAATTTGTTTCTTTTCATAACTGCACTATAATAGAGAGACCAAATCACCTTGTGAGTTGTTTGTTTGGGATCTTTTTTTCTTTAACTGCTGCACCAGCTATTAACAAGTTTTTTCTCTTCTCGTGCTATTCTGTGCTTCTCTCTATTTTTTATGAGCATCTAGGAGCCAAAAGCAATAAAAGAGGCCAACATTTGTCGGGTGAGGTTCCAGTTTGTCTTTGTCATGGTGGAAAAAGAAAATCCATTAGTGGATTATTGGAAGGTGGAGGGAGGATCATGTGAAGATGCCAATGTCCAATGGAGTGACTGGGAAGGAATGGTTAAGGTATTTTTAGCATTTGTACTGGAATGCAGGGAGGCTTATTGATTGCACTTTTATTCCCTGAGGGAGGTCAATGGGAAAGGGAAGAGGTCCAGAATCAGGAAGTAATCCGCAAAGAATCGCAAATGCGTGCTTTTCACTTTGACAGTAATCTGAGTTTAGAAAGGAAAATGCCTGGGTGTTGCATTTCTGCATGGACTTATCTTAGAAATCTTGTGTTTCAAATAGGGGCAACTTGTTACTGTCAGTTGCATGGCATTGAGGACAGTGCAAATGGTCACATCTTTCATAATGAAGAAAAATGTTCACTTTGTTTTCTAGTAGAGCTTTGGGTTTGATTTTTTAATCTGTCTTCATTCTTTTGACCCCGACATTGTTGTATCTCTCTCACTATTCATAGTAATTTCTTAAGTGAGAGTGATTTTACTCAGCTGATAATGGAACCTTCTTGTTTTGTTGTGTCATTTTTCTGGTGAATATTTGAATATTTTACTTTCACTAAACGTTCCTTCTCTTTTAAAAAACACTTCTTCATTGCCCTGACCTATGAAAGGTGCTGTATCTAAAACCCCATCAGGTGCCAGTCCTTTTAAAGTGTATGTTTGTGTGCATGGTTTTATGACATTTATAGGCTATTACTGTTTCTACTTTGATGAACAATGAATGTACTGGGAACGTGTTCATGTACAACATTTGAATGCAAACCTTAAGTTAAAGACCTTCATAACTCTTAAGCTATGGGTATATTGATACAAGTCGGAATTACACATATATTTTCTCTCTTAGGAATTGCACAGATCTCTTAGGTGTTCTTTTGGCTGCTCCCTTTTGGGCATATGCATTTCTTAAAGTTATTTAAAGAGAGCATTTTTTCTTTCTTGTTCATAGATGCAGTTTGGGAGAGAATTTTATTCCATTTTTTGAGAACCTGTAAATTCAAATGAAGCTGGGTTGTTGTGTGTGGTTTTTTGTGTGAGTAGTTTGGAAGAAAATTGTGATTCTGTTCTTGGTGTCAGAAAGTTTGTAAGTGCTGCAGAGCAAGCAAACCATAAAGGGGGACACAGCTCTGGAGCAGCTGAGTGGTTCAGACTGAAAAGTGCTTGGGCTTCCGAATTCTGTGGTTCACAGTGAGCATGCTCAGATGTTTTGTTACTTGCAAAGAAGTATTACATCATCTTATTTGCAAAGTCACTAGGCTATAGCTGTCTTTACATCCAACAGAGTTCTCAAGTGGGATATCAAATACATGCATTACATAATCAGAACAAAGCCTTTATTGGTTGATTGTACCCTTAGGGTGAGATGCTGAATGGTAGTTGCATATGGAAGACATAATCTTGCAGAATTAACCATTTCCTAACCATCCTATCAACAGCTATGAAGTGAAATAATAGCCTGGGGATAGGATTCACTTGGGAGGGTGTAGCTAAAGAAAATAAGATTTTAAATTGGTTTAATGAGTTCATCATCTTTCTGTAAATGCACTTAAATGTATTGAAACAAACAGAAAGAACCAGAAGAGTTTTATGGATATATTTATAGACTGATTTGCTGAACTTTCATGTGGTATAATTCCTGTTGTTAATGAATTCAAAGGAGGTAGACCAATTTCCACTCAGTCTGTGGTTTTAATTTATTGGAAAATGATCCACTTAAAAATACCGGAAATAATTTTTTTTGGTTATGGAATATTAAATGTGTCTTTCTAAGATAATTTAAGCACTTTTCAGAGTTTTTCACTTGTTAAGGACCATATGTGCAAAATATGTGTCTGGTGATTTTAATTGGTCCAGTTCAGAACTGATCTGGTTTTTAATAAGACCTTTTTTTGTGAAAGGTATAATATAGAGCTTATAATTCTCAAGCTACATGAAAGTGATACCAAAGTTTGGTCTTTTATTGATTGTCGTGGTATTTTTTGTCAGTCTAGTTTTAATGAACCTGGATTTCATAAACCTCGTTAAAAAAATTAAATAAACAGGTAAGTCCTTACTCTGTGGGAAACGAGACCACATTAAAAAACCAAAAACAAAACCCAAACAAAACCCCCACATTAAAAAATCTGAGCTTTATGTTATGATGATCTACATGTGATTTCCTGTGTTGTCTTAATGCAGTTTTTATATGTGGCTTCAGGGTAAAATTGCACTGAACTTTCAAATTAAAACTGGTAGTCAGCCTTTGGGTATGTGTACCTTTTAGACTGGAAGGTCTAAAGGAAGGTCTAAGGGAAAATGCTGACTGAACCCAAGGCCATGGGTTTTGTTCCTCTGTTCCCTCTTGCGCTGCTGCCAGACTAAATTAGGCTCCTGTGTGAGTAATCCATCAGTACTGACTTTGCTTTTGAGGTGTATTTGTTGAAGAGTGGGAACTCATTGACAAGTTCTTTTTGTTATTGTGCCTGTCCCGACATATCCTTAGAAATAAAAAATTTGATTTAGTCATTTCACAGAATCCCCCCGGTTCTTCACCAGACCAGTTTCAGATGGACAGTGCTCCCATAAAAATCTTGAAACACGATACTGATTTTGGAAGTGTTGGCCTCAAAATACTCTGCTTCATCCTTCAAGGACCACTGGGACAGAAGTGTATGTAGTACTGAAGACCCTCAAGTGAAAAGCAAGGCATGTATAGCAGAATATAAAACTTCCTTGTATTTTTTATCCAGTCACAGCAGACAGTGTAATTCTTTACCTTTTTTTTTGGAAATGCATCTCCAGGACAGAGCATGGATGAGCACTCAGTAGACTTAATAAAGCTAATATGCAAATTTTTGATGAATGCAAGTTCCAGCTGTTATCCATTGGATGGGCAATAGGTGATGTTTAGCATCCTACCAACTTGCTTTCCTTTTACTTATTAGCAGTTCTGTTTAGAAAAGTGGCGAGAGGGGATGAGCCTGTGTGACATTTTCTACCTGATAGTTCCTCATGTTGCCATCTTTCTGTTTCAGTCTGCCAGTAATATTTATACCAGTTGTGGAGCAGAAGTTGGGACAAAGGATTACTAGTTAATTTGGACGGCTAAACATACATGTGACTGATGTGTTAAGGAAAACGCCACCACAAACACCCTCCAGGTTTTGGTAGGGAAGCATCAAACTTGTAGGATTTCTCTCTTTGACGTTGGAGCTTGCCACATGACCTTTCTGCTTTTTGGCCTCTCTGAATGAATCCTGAATACTACTCAGAGATGTAAGGAAAAGCATAATTCTACATGAATTGCAGTCAGTTTCATAGGACACCTTGTAAGTAACAAACATCAAACCGTGGGATGAAAATTAGGTTTAAAAAACAGGTGAAAATAACCCAGCATGTCCAAGAAGAGTCACTCAATAACAAAACAGTGTAAATAAAAAGATGTGCTGGATAGTCTCCATTCTTAGCATAAACCCATGTCTTTAAGTAATTAACAGTGGCCTTGCAAAATTAAGAAAATACCAGGTTTCAGACTGTGCATCTCCGTTGGTTTCATTATGCTCTTGAGAATTTAAATGGAGGCAAAAGGTAATTCTTTAGTTTCTGATGATGCAGTTTAGGTAATTTTCTGACATTGAATGTATGGTTCCCTTTTTTCCTTTGGAAACCTCTGTCTGCATCTCCTCACAGTAGAAACAAACCAACAATCAAAAAACCCTAACCAAACAAGAAAAAAAACAACCCAAAAATCTGAAATCAATCAACCAAAGAAACAAACAGGAAACTAAACAGGAACAAAAGCAGGAAAGGAAAAGATCTAGTATTGCCACGTGGCAATTGTGATGCTGATAATTGGTGCAAGAGCATCAGAGAAGAAAATAGTGAAATTTTATTTGAATTCAATTTAGTTTAGTAACACTTTTTATTCTATCAAACTTCTCTTGAAGCTGGCCAACATATATACTTCTGTGCTGTGTGTCATTGAGTGACTCCTTTTGGAAACGCTTGGTTATTTTAAACCTGTTTAAAAATTTTATTTCTTGATGGACTAATTACTTCTGTTTACTGATACCGAGGTAGCTGCTCACTTCTCTTTTAGTGGATAACATCCATTTTTTTCCCCCTCCATTCATCTTTTTCTTTTTTTTCCGCCCATCTTTCTGAAAAATTATCTGCATGATTTTAGCTTTTCATGGTCTTCTCTTGACAACAAAAACAAGGACATCTTAAGATGGCATTATGCCAACAACATCTATAAATGTTCTTTGAGGTCCACTGCTCTGGAACTGTGAAGTGTGTGCCCAAGCTGACCCTGGGAAGCAGGAGTTGCAGGGAGAGAGACTGCAAACCACTGGTAAACTGAGCAGTGAGTTTACAAGAAAAGAATGTTGGATCACCAGTGTTGATGCTTGGGTAAGCGATTCACAAAGGAATCTTCCATCTGGAAACTGAAAGGAGAAAAAGTTTATTTAAGGTGGCCTTTAAAAAAAGGAAAGGTAAAAAATTGCTTCTCCAGTACATGGCTGCAGCTATATATTTTGCAGCATGAGTCATAGATGGCTTTATAGTTCTACATCCCCTTGCATAGGAGGAATAAACTTTGGAGAAGAGGAAGTTAAGAGAAAACAGAAGTGTGAACAACTGCTAATGGTGCTCTCTCTGGCTCCATTCAGTCTGCCATTTCATCATACTTGAAGGGGGTAATTCAGAGATTCCTTTCTTGGCATATAAGTGGCAACATATGTTTGAAACAGTGAGTGGAAAATGTAGGAAAAAAATGACAGGCATATGGCAATAGGAAGGCAAGGAAAAATTTGTTGCCCTAATGTTAGCCACATAATTGGTACACTTAACTTCTGAGGGAGTGATTTATTTAAAGACAAAAATGTATGCTCCATTTATTCAGGTTTTCTATACGTGGCCTTCATCTTATAGTGCCTTCATAATTTCTTTGCTCTCTGAGGGAGTGGAAGGTGATAGGAGAGGTTCAGAGCCTCAGCCAAGGAATAGAGGGGGAAATCTGGATGCAAATAGACAAACCAACCTTCATTCATAGTCTCATTTTAAAACAGGAAGAATTGAAAACCTCCTTTATTTTAATATTCAGTTTTGTGCCTTTTTTTTTTTTTAACCATATTAAGTTAGCAAGAATGTTTATGGCTTAATGCAACATAAGATGTACTGCTTAAGGAATAGAATAGCTGTCCTGGAAACAAGCATCATCCAAAATAATGTTTCTAGTGTGAAATACATGCTGAGGTAACCTGCTGACTTTAGTCAAAGAAGGGTTTCTACCCACACATACGTCTCTGCACAATTGTAAGCAAAATGTAGTTTCTCAAACTGTATGTGGTGTGGAGAGAATGTGGAACTCTTTCTGTTTCCTCAGTTAATTTTGTGCCCTGAGTTGAATAATTCCTTTCGAGGGAGAGTGTTGTTGGGAAAGTCAAGGTCAAACCTTATGAGGTTGACAGGTAGAGCTTCTGATGACATGCAAAATGTGTGTTTAAGAACACACTTTGCCCTGAAGCTGAAAACGCTACAATCTAAATAATATATTCTTAGAAATGCTTAGGAGGAAATCAGTCTGTTTTCTTTCTATTGAAAAATGATTAATCAAAACCCTGGGAGAATGTCTCCCACCAGATTTGCCTTCAGAAATGTGGCCTCTTCTCTGAAGAGTGGTGAGGCCTTTGGAGAACTGTAACTTGGCAACTGATTGGTCATGTTATTGCCCTTATTCTGTGAGGATCTTAGTCCTTGCATGGAAAAGGAAAATTGACTAAACAACATTTTAGTTTTGTTCACTCTTCTCTCTGGCCTCGTTTGGCTCTGGGATTTTATGGTCCAGTGATTTAATTTTGAGATGCTAAGTCTTATGTGAGATTATAAATACGGGTAAATTGATTGCATTATGCCAGCAAATGTATCTTATTCCGGGGAGGTGAAGGACAGATGCCTTACCAATGTTATTTAAATTCAGAAAGTATGCTGTGTTAAACTTCTAAAAATAGATAAAAAGCCAGCTCTAGCTTTTTAAAGAAACAAAACCAAAATGATGAAAACAGCCCCAATAATTAGTGTTGTGTTAACAAGTGACACTGAAAACTTGAGAAATCTGAGCTAGTATGTCTACCAGAGTAAATGACATCACAAATACTGTCAGCAAAATGAATTAAAACAAATGTTTTGAAAGTAAACCTATTTATGTTATTCTAGTTGTCACCCATGTTAGCAAAAAGCCAGGAAAAATGCATCTGAAATTTGTAGAAATCTTTGGAGTTAAAAAGGAAGAAAAGAATTTCTAACTATGTGGAGAGAGGAACGTGTACAACAAAAATTATTAACGCGCTGCTTGTTTGGGAGGAAAGAGGAGATGTTTTTAATGAAATTTCAGGAAAATTATTAAATATTCTCTATTTAGTAGCTTCTGTATGTCTTATTTTACTTACATGTAAATGCATTCAATTGCCCTGTAATTTGTTTGGGTTATTTTCTTTAATTGTTGGTTTTTTAGTTTAGTAAATTGACTTTGGTGGAATCACTTCCATGCAAGCAGAATCCTGCAAATGTGTGGACTACAGTGATGCAGGTCAGAAGGGACAAGGAAATGTATCGTTTCTATGAGGCCCTGCTTCCTAATTATGCATAAGTTTGAAGAGTCTGTTTAAAGAGGTTTGGTCCTTTCGTTGCTCTGGTCATGTTTTGGTTTCTGAGCAACTAATGGTTAAGGAGAGAACTACATTTTGTATCATAAACACTTCAGCTGATTGGAGTTTTTCCTTGGATTGGCCATCACACCAGCATAGAGAATGGTGTGAGGACCTGTCATTTTTGAGGTAGAGCTTTTTGCTTCAGTACATTGGCTAAAACATACAAACTATGACTCACTGTCAGGTGTCAGAAGGGAATCAGTGCATGGCTCTTATGTCATTGTACTCCACCACCATGTAACTGTAGTCTCAAGGTGTGACATCTTTATGGTGTGGGAAACTCCAAATGGTTTGTACAGCTTTGTAAAGCAACAGGGTTGTAGCCTGTCTGTGTGCTGTGAGTGGCAACCATCCAGTAGAAGGGCAGATTTCAAAGGGACATGTATGGGCTGCTTGCTGGGTGTGGAACACACGTGCACGAGTAGTTATTTCTTGTGGAATGCTAGCAGTGAATTCATCCTTTTTCCCTTTTCTTTTCTTGAGTTGAACAGTCATTCTACTGCTCCATTTTACTTCAATCACCATATAGTGAATGCTGGAGGAGAGACAGCCACTGCTGTGTCATCCCCTCCTGACTGAAATCTGTGCTTTTAAGCCACCTATCTTTAGATAAGTTCCACCAGGATCTTGTCTTTTCCTCATAAAATGATACATCTTTCTCTAGATCAGCTGAGCTTTAGGATCCTGTTCTTACCAAGAGTACTGGCAATTAGTTGCACTGTAAAAAATCAGTCTCGTTTTTAATGAACTATTAGCTTCTTAAAGAACTGCTTTGGATATTTGAAAAAAGTGTTGTACAGATGTGTAGCTCTGACTTCTGTGTGTCTGACCTTTGCTGGTGCACAGCAGTGGGTATGAACTGTTTTGAGTATAGCTGCAAATTGAGTTGGATTTGGATATCACAGTCATGGTGGGGTTCAATCTGCCTTTTCTAATGCTGAGAAGATGAGATCTTCTCTCAGCTGCAACTTCTAATAGGAGTAGATTTGAGCTTCTTCAAAATTCTTTAAATCCTTTTATCCAGTGTCATTGGAGTTGTTTTTTCAGGCTCAAATATAAGCTGTGTTGGTTTACTGTACGGGGATGAGTTTCTTCTATGGGTCTTGGGGATCAGTATTCTTGTTTACTTCCCCATCCTGTCTGGATGCTGTTGTAGATTGTTGTCCGTGAAATTTTGCCAAGAGATGATTAAGGATTGCATGCTCTGGAGAGCTCTCTGAATAAGCTAAAGAGACAACAAACCTAATGCTTTGGGGGTTTATTGCAAATTATAATTGGAAGTTTGTAAATATTCTAAGAGGAGGATGCAACATGAGTAGAGTAGAGATCCTATGTAAATATTTGGGTTTTAAAGTCTAGAATGTCTTCTGATGTTGTTTTATACCATTTCCTTTTAAGCAGAATGTTTGTATGTTTTTAAAAGATGTAAACTCCTAGGACGTTAGCTTATTAGTGTGGAGAAATTACAGTGTGCAAAAATATCTTACATGTATACTAATGAAATAAATATTTCAACAATGTAAATAGATGACAGTAACTGAAACCTAAATGCACTTGAGATTATGGTCACAGGATAGGAATTCTACATTTCTTATTGATTCCTCCCTATCTGGGAATAGGCGTTACAAACTCCTTTCTCTTTGCTTCCTTCCAGGAATTCAAAAGATCTTAATTTTTTTCCTATTGATTTACGTGTATTTAGGGCACCAACAACAGCCATTGCTATTTCATAGTGACTTGGAAGCAGAGAATAAAAAGATTGTGTAAAGCATGTTAGGACACTTGTTCTAGCATAATATCAGGACTCTTGGCATAGGATGCCTAACAGAAGTGTAGGAGGCAAACTGTAAGGTAAGCATGGACAGAATAATTTGTTCTGTAATAATGTCTCATTTTGATTTCTATTCAGAGATACATTTGATTTCAAAATAATATTTTTCCCTTCTTTTTCATGCATGCTGATGAATCCTCAGAAGCAAGTATTAACTGTTTCAGTGCCTTTGTTTTTTATTTAAAGGCTCAGCAGAATTTCCTAAGTTTTTGGGCTTTGGAATTTCTGGTTGAAATGTCATAATCTCTCCATCAATAAAAGAAATAAGCTTTTTGATATACTTTTAGTTTTGGAGTTACCCTGTTTTTATGTTAATAGAGGCTGTCTTTCTCCATAATGCGAGGTAAACTAAAGAACGGTTCCTGAACAGCCTTCACTCTCCATTCGTGATGCTTTGTGTGTGATGCATTTGATTGTGCCCTCTCTTAGTATATGAAACAAGAAGTCGTGCAGAGAGAGTAGGTGAGTGAATGTATAAATGGGCATGGAAGTTTCACTGACTATGGATGTTTCAGTTGAAAGGTGGAATGCAATAGAGAACATCAGATGTGCAAATCTGTAAAATAAAATGTATCTTAATATACGTATGTGCAAAACTCTGAGCATGTATATATGTGTGTGTATGTGTTTATGTGTGGACTTACATTCAGCTAATGCATTAATGTCAAATTCCCAGAAATGCAGTGACGAGAGAGGACCGTTTTAGCTCATGTCAGGACAATGTGCTTTAGTAATTTCTCCATCCCTGGAGCGCTTATTAAACACTAAACAAAATGTCTCAGAATATAACTGATTGAGTGTTTTAAATTATGCCCTTTCGTTTGGCTCTTGGCCAGCTGCTCATTGCACAGGGCTGTGGCAAACAAAACCTGTAATTTACACTGACAGCATCATGCAGTTCACTCTGCAAGCTTTTCAACTCAGAGCTTTTATAAAGTAAACATTCAAACAAACCTCAGGTTCTTAATGTAAACACATTTTGTAATTCTAAACTTGGCCAAACAGTTAAGAATCAAATAGGGGCTGTATTTTTTCCCCTTCCCATGAAAATGTCATTATATATTTTTCCTTTCCTTTGCTGATAAATAGGGATATCTCTACATGAGTAATGAGAAAAGACAGCAGTAATCAAAGAATTTCTTTTCTTTCTCACATTTCTTTTTTTTTCTAACCAAGTGCCTTTTAGCACCAATTTCCTAACTTCTACTTTTTCCTACCAAGTGTATCCTACTGAGGACTGTCACAAATTCCGCCATACATGGCATATCTGCTTATCACATTCCACTTGGTCCAAACTCAGAATGCAAAATGCAACTTAGTGGACTTCTATGCAGTGTATAATTTTCAGATATTTCTGTGACTTTGCTGTTTGCCTTTTTTTTTTAATTCCCCCAATTTGATGAATTCATTTTCTTTGAAAAGAGTGTTTCCTTAAAACTGAAATGTGAAGTCTAAATGTGTCAGCAGAAATGGAATGGTAAGAAATCTGAATGGGCAGATGCTGTAGATGTGAAACAGACAAGCTGCAACAGAGCCATTGGTCAATACCTGCACATGAGGAAGAAGTACAAGAAACTGTGCTGAAAGTGATTGTGCTATAAATAAAGAGCCCAGTACAGATTTATCCTGCAAATTGCCTAACCGAAGAGAGGTTATGGAAGGAGTAGTGACCTAGCTACGTTATTGACAAGTTATCACTTCTGGAGTGGGATTTTAGTTTGTGTAAGGATGCCTGTCCTCAGTCACTTGAACGGAGCTGTCATGAGTATATTTCTATGGACAACACTGGGATCTTGGGCACCAGCCCCAAAATGGAGGCATCTGAACAAAGTCCCCCACTTTAGATCTATAAGCTGAATCTTGCCTTTAATGCCAAACGTGGACAAGTTTATCTTTCCATTCTGAACGTAACTTACAGCTACAGTCAAAAGCAGGGGGGGGACGTGAGCAGTAGGAGGACAGAACTTGCTCCGTGTTAGACTCACTAGAAGGTGCTGTGATATACCTGTCATAAGATCATCTGGATACCTCTTACAAGAATGGAGAAACAAAAACATAATCTGGATGGGAAGTGAAGGTTGGGATTCTTTTTGAGCTGCAACCAAAACTACATGTTTTGCCACAATGACTGCAAAAATATGTACTCTTTGTAGAGCTGATGACAAGAACAGAAAATGAAATTAAATTGAATTATTTTAATACTAAGGACTGAAGTACTGAGAACAGATGGATCAAACAGAATAAACACATGAAAAAAAAAGAAACCAATGCACAAAACTTGCATATGAATGTCTGCTTAGTGTATACTTTATGAAGTATTTACAAATTCTTCTAACCTGTAGTTGTTTGTACTCTCTTGTTTTATGTGTTTGTTCTGAATGCAATGACAGTGAGTAAGGCTTGGCACCTGTCACGACTTACAGCGTCATCATTCCATTTTATGCAGGAAAGTGAGGAGTTTGTGTCAAGTAAGGAAGGACTTTGTGAGTGTAATACAGCAAGTAATTGGCTTTTTCTTTCCCACTGCAATTATAACAGCTGAACAAACAAAATAACATGAGACGTTTCTTAAATAATTAAGGTAGAGGTCTGGATGCTACAAGGAAGTGGAATGGTGTTTAAATGGTTCAGGAAAGATTTTTTCTGCATTCCTGGTCTTAGTGTCATCTTGTGTTGGGATCCAAATATTCCTGTGTCCTAATTCTTGAAGGTATTTCAATGTCTTAAATATTCATCATATACATTTTGTCTAATTGCTCTTTTATTTGTGTGCCTTCATTTGAAGAGGACTTGTGATACGTTCTCTCCAGTGTTTTTTGAGATAAATGTAATTGAAGCTATTTTTAGTATTTTTCTTTTAAAAACAAACAGCCTCTCCCTGTCTTCTTGGAGGTAGGAGAGCTCAGCTTTATTTGGAATAATTTTTAAAAGCCTAACTGTTCCCATGAGCTCAGCATCTTTATTCTTCTCCCCATTATTTTTATGAACTGCTGCATGCCTTACTTCATTGGGAAGTCTGGCTGCGGCTCTCTAGGAGGATGAAGGCTGCATGCCTGAGCTCTTTTGAAACTATGACGGCACATGCTAGTACTTATTTCTTTAAAATTTGACTAAATATTTCATTATAGGTATTTTCAAGAGACCTATGCATGGGTTCCTATGATCTCATTCTTTGATTTTTAGAAAGAAAAGAAGGAAAAAGTGGAGGTTGTGATATTCTACAGCTATCCAAATATTCAGCTTTTGCAATGGCAAATCAAACTTCCGATATTGCTTCTTCATTTGGGTGCAGTAAGGATAGGTAGCTGTTTGTAAAAACAGCGTTATTTGCTGTGGAAAAAAGCTGGCTGTTTGTATAGTGAAACAAAATGAGTTGTGGAAGTTTGGCTTGTGACTGGATTTGTTTTATTGTCCAATAATGTGCAAGCTACTAGGCTTTCCACCCTGTTGGGAGGAACACAAAGGTTTTCTGCAACGTACTCTTATCAGGGTCAAACTGGACTTTTGGTTAATATCCTGGACACTAAAAGATACCTGTTTTCAAGAGCCCAGTAGAGAGTGAATAATTCAGAAGTCTTCAATTCTTTCTTGCATTTTAGTTGAAATTAGCTTAGGGATGGAAAAATGGGATGATGATGGATAGGTGCACAGGATGGGAAACTCAGTTAAAAATTGGCCTTTGTAAATATCTTTTTCAAACAATTGTATGTAAATAGTCAAACCCTCAAGGGTTTTTTTATGCACATTAAAGAGAAACATACCCATGCTGGGAGAGGGGTAAATGAACTGCTCTAAGCTCAGTTAGTCTTGCTTCAGTTCAGATACCAGGATTAGCAGGATATAACAGCAAAGCATTACTTGAGGACAGGTGGGGAAGGGGAGCAGACTTGGCACATCATTCTGCTTTCCCCTCAGCTGGCTGGAGATTTTTGTGTTCACCAGATATATGCCAGTTCTCTTCTTTAGTATAGTTTCTTCTCTTGTTAAAAGGTAGTGCTGCCTCCCATTTCCCCGTCAGCTTGAAAATAGTTCATCAGTTTCTCATGCAAGTTCTTTTGGAATACTTAAACACCATTTAGTCCTTGGTAAAGTGGTAGTAAGCTTGTTGCTTTGTGTTGTACAAATTTGATTTAAAGCTTTTTCTACTTGCTAGTAGAACTGTTACTTGGATTCTCATGGCTTCACAGATGCCTTCTCCGTAAAGAGTCTAATGTGAAAACCTCCTTGACTTCCAAAACATTGGAATCCAATGCTGTCAGTCAGGGACAAATACAAATAAAAAGAGGTTGTGACAAATGAACCAAATTAATTTCATACTTCATTGTTCAGAGGAGAAAGGTCTCCAGATTCTGATTTCAGCCCTTGTCATTATTTTGGATTGAAGATCAGTAGTCTAGCGTTTATATGATTATCTGTTTATATATGTACTTCAACTCACAGAAAGTCTGGATAGACTTTCACACAGTTAAATACATTTCTCTTGATTTGCTCCACTTTTCTGCTTTTCTTTTTTTGTTGCGGCTGTACAGCTCCTACATCAGTATAATCTGTTCTCTAATTTTGATTTAAATACTTATCAATAGTATAATCATATTTCTCTGGATGTTCTTCTCACATAGTTTTAAAAGTATAAAATCACATTCTATCCGTGGCCATGTTTGCAACAGGACAGACTAATTTTTATGTTGGATTCTTGAAATTGTATAGGAGTTCTTGCACCCTTGTTCTTTGGCTGTTTGGTTTGTAGTTGGGTTTTTTTTTTCTAATTCTGCTTGTTTGAAATGCTCTTTGGTTAGACAGAGCTTTGCTATTTCCTGTCAAACTTCATTAACTACTTAAATGCTTTATTTCCAAGAATACAGAGTTTTAATGATTGCACCCTTAATTGGTGTGTCATCCTGAACTGTGCTTGCATCTGCACCTGCCAACTTTCTGTTAAGTTTAAATAGTCTTCATCTTAATTTTAAGCTTAGATACCAGTAGCCTATTTTTGTTTCATTTTAGGTAAAGTTGTGCATCCTGTTCCAAAAGTCTTCCACATCTAATAAAACTGAACTCTTTCTTTCTGCATCATTTTCTCAACTACTTTATGAAATGTGACTGTAATGCCAGAACCTGTGCTGTGGTACTAAAACTATTTTAAAGATGCAGCCATGGAGACAGTCTTGTTGTCAGGTGGCTAAAAAGCTAATTTTTTTCTCCTAGCACCTTGAAAATTCTTTTATATGATGTTATTTTTATCACGAACAGCTCCTTCTCAGTTTTTTCTGAGAAATTCTCTGGATATCTGCTGTGTATCATAAAACCACCTGTCTTTGCATTTAGTATTCAGAATACCCAAGGGCAAGGTTGTGTGTACTGTTTCGAGACTCAGATCTTTGCATACGTAACCGTTAAACTACACACTTTAATGAAATGCCGGCAGTGAAATCTGGTATTATGCGGAATTAGCTGAATTTTAAGATTAGTTGCAGACAAGAAATTTAGACCGAACTAATCTTAAAATTTGATAATAGTTATAAGCATATGTGGAAAACAGGCTGATAAATAATTCATGTAAAATGAACATTTTATGTTATGCAACTAGTAAAAGCTCTGTTTGGAATGCCTTATTTTCTGTCTTTGTATTGGAATGCCTGCTTTTCTTACTTTGCATCTGAAGTTAATACAGAGCTAAAGAAGATGGGAATTCACAGAGATCAGGATCTTGAATCTGTAAGATACATTCCTTTGATAAAACTATTGGTTTACACGCCGTGCTGTTGCCTATTTGCTATTGCAAGAAATGATGCATTCCAAAGTGGTATTACAAACCTCCTTACCCTCTGGTAAACTCAGGGCTTAGGAAGCTAAGTCAGCTCAGCATTTGTGCCCTTCTGTAGATTCAGTTCTGTATATCAATTATCCTTTACTTCTAGGCCAAATGGTACACTCAGGGAGACCTAAAGCACACGCAGATGATCACAGTAGTTTCCACTGTCTTTTCAGGAGAACTGAACTGTGTAAACTCAGAATTTACTCACTGCTTCTTCAGTCAGAGCTACAGTGTTGGCTGCTACGTTGTGTTCACAAACCACGAGAAAACTGGGTTCTGAACCAAAGAGAATCTATATAGGGTTGATATTTCAATAAGAGTTGTGGATGACTAGCAATTAATAACATGAATTTATGTATGTGGTGCTGTATTACAGTGGTGAAGCTTTGATAAGCTTTGATAAGCATGTTTACAAGGTCCTTGGAGCTTTAATAGAGTGGTTTTCATTAACTTTATTTATAACCTATAGTTTTTATTGGCTATATATATACTTAAATCTAGCCTATGAGGATTTTGGAGGTTTATAGCAAACTTAGAGATATAAAAAGTTAAGTAACTTTGTCCAGTGAGTGCGTTTATCCAAATATGTCGTCAAACTTCTCAATTTCCCTTTTAGAAAGCCAGTTAGGGACAGACTGACTCATTCTCATGTCTGACAGAAAACAAAGACATCCAGAGCTTAGCTGGCAAGACTGTTGAAAAAAAGGGAGAATTTTAGGATTTCAGGGAGTGGGTCTTGCTTCTCAGTTCCTCAGCTGGATGCAAATGAAATTTCGAAATGAGAAACATGTGAAATCTTGTCTAAACATTTAATAACTGATGTCCCAATTTCCTGATGACTTAAACGCAAATTGTAGAACCTGAACATTCCTAAAAGTCATTTTAATAGTCATAAACGGATACGTCAGAATAAGGTCTACAGTGCTCAGAATTTCCTGATAACCCTGACATTTTTAGCAAACAAATCAGAGTGATGGGAGAGGAGGGTGCATGGTCTCCATTTCTGCTAGGTATTATTTCCTTTTCCACAAGGTTGTCTGGTTTTGTTCAGGCTATGAGGAGGAAGGAGGCTAGCATAGTGTGTAAGGAAGTGCAAGTGAGATGGTAACAATTATGGTTTACTGAAATGGAAGAGTAGTTCAAGAAAAACAGTGTTTAGTACCTGTTAGTACCTGATAATGTTTGTGGGGCACATGTCTTTCACCAGTGACTTGAAGATGCTGTGAATCAAAGTGCTGAGGCTAAGGAATTTCCCAGTAGCACATAAAAGCCAAGACCTTGACTGCTTTTAAAAGTGAAGAGCTCTATTTTAAGTTGCAGGTTTTTAATCAGCTCTTGTAATTTCAAGCAAAACGTGTGACTTGAAAGGTACTGGCAAGGAAGTAAATAAGGCAAAGAGCAGCTTTAGTGATGTGCTTTTGCCATGCCTTAACTTGGATGCTGTCTCTGCTGAAGATGCTCAGTGGATCTTGGTCAGACAGTGAGAGCAGACCTGTGCAAGGTATATCTCATCAAGCTCACATTTGGAAACAACCATGTTTCTGGATTCAGTGAGTTTCCCTTCTCCAATTCAAAGGCAGAGTCTGGGAGAAGGTAACTGATGCTAGGCCAAATCTGGCAGACATAAATCACTTAACTGAGTAATTTCAGTGTTATTGTCCCTTTTGAACTTTTAATCTCCTATTTTGGGTAGGGGAGAGGAGTAAAAGTTTTCTGTGGCAGAATACGTCCCCTGACATCTCTCAGTAGTCATCACAACTCTTGGTTTTGGGTCTTTTATCTGCTTGTTGCTGTTGTTGATGATCAAGCTACAGTTTGAGAGCCTTTAGTGCTGGAGCTTTCTCTTGTCAGAATGTCTGTACAAACTTCGGTTTTTACCAGCCATGTTTCCCAGCATAAACTTTTCTGTGGGAGCGTGAAGGGACTGGTTAATTCTCTGCCTGCTCAGTCTTTGGAGTTCCTTCAAATCATGCCTCACAGGGACCATTGTGTGAGATTTTATGCCAAGTGGTGTGCAGCTGAAACCTACCACAGAAGGGGAGTGGGCATTTCTCTGTTCAGAATTGTCCTGAAGCAGCAGACCTTGAGAGGAGGTTTGAGGAGCAGAGCCTCAAACTCTCCTCCTGAGGGTTTTATCTGCTATGGATCTCTCTGTTACCAAAATGGGTGCCTTAAGGTTCTTTTTCAGTCTCAGCCAAGTATTTAGTATCTTTCAGTAGAGGAAGTACTGTATTGAGCTGTTGAAGAGAATGAATTATTGAATGAATAGAAAAGTACAGTTTTGTTTATGACAATGCAACTTTTATAGAACATTTCTAGAGGGATTGAGACCTTTCTGTATTTTGGACATCTGAAATGAGAAGTAAAATTGTCGACACTGTGTTTGGAGAACAGCCCTCTGTTGCACGGGAGAGACTAGATGGTCCAGTAGTTTTTCTTCTATCTACTCGTATTTGCTAGTCTGAGCCATCCACCCGACCTGTGCCTCATCATTACACACACTGAAACATACACAAGTCTGAATGACAAATTTTAAAAACCAGAGTTCATATGTCCTCTCCCAACTTTTAGATAATTTCTGTGGCTTTTTTGCAATCTTCTTTATAGAAAGGTTCAAACACTGAACGTATTTTTTCAATGCATTCACACTCTTGATCTTCAGATTCTAAATAGGTCGTGTTACCTTATCCCAATGTGTGGTGTTTCCCTGAAAGGCTCTAAAATGTGCATTTCAGGCTCAAGAAACAAAATAATGTACTTATGTGAAAATCAAAATTACCATGTGAGAAGATTTTGGTGTTTATTTTTAACAATTTTTTTAAGTAATCTCTGTTCTTAACAGATTTAGTGCTCCTGATCTTTTTATTTATTCTCTGTTTAAAATTACTGTCTCGGCACAGAGACTGAGGCTGAGACATTTTTCTTAAATTGCTGCAGTCTCCCATGCATGGTTCTCTCACATGTATACAATGCTCAGAGGTTTTCTAGCTGGGTATAAATGCATTGAAGCTCACAGCATGCCATGGGAAACTCAGCTGAGTTTAGATCACAAGTCTTGGTAACTGATGTGTGACCTGCATTCTAAGTTCTCATGGCCATTTTCTCCTGCCAGTTTTTAAGATATGAAACTAATTATAGCGCATGTAAGTCACTTAAATTTTTCTGCCACGAGAAAGATCTTAACTTCATTGGGATTTCTCCTCCTCCACATGCAAACAGGAGTACATCTTTTCCCATAGCAATGGGTTTTTTTTGAAAATTCTGGTAGTGTCAAGTTTTCTATCTTAGAGAACAATTTAGGGATTTTTCTGTCTCTCTGATGTTGTGTGTTTGCTTTTCAAAGTTACAGTTACAAAATCCTCTGCCAATTTCTCCCTCTTTCACAGCCCCACCCTGCAATGAATCAGAAGTGCACCCTGTCTTTTTTTGGTCACAGGTCTTGGTACAGTCATCTGCTTCTATTGTTGCTTATGATTAGACTTGTTATGCTGTGCCACACATGGAGTGGTGCACTCAGTCTTATTTGGAAATGTAAATTGGTGACTAGAGCGAGTGCCCCATTACTGAGGGCAGTGCCTCCCCATGAGCATATTTGGCCAGTGCTTCATCACCCATGCTGGTCACTGCTTAGGTGTTGATTTACAAGAGCCATAAATATGCTGAGACTTGCCGTATTAGAAAGGTCAGCTTTCCCTTTGAGTTCTGACTTGAGGGTTGAAAGTGCTGACCAGGGCTACCACCAAGGGTGGCTTTCCACAGTCATCCCTTTCAGAATTTATCTCCTTTTGCAGGGAAGACAATGAGTATCTCTTTCCCCACACATAAGGGGAGAGTGGGTAGCAGAGTAGGAGAATGTCCTTTCGCTAAGGTTATTCATTGTGCCCTCCCCATCCTCCAAGGCTTCAATGCTAGTATTGGTTGCTAAAAGTGATAGTGTGCCTGAAACAACGAACAGACATGTTACATGCCTAGAATTAAAAAAACCCCTAAATATGAGTCTATTTGTCTGTGTCATTCCACCAACGTCAGTGGAGTCGCATGAGAAATGTTTATCATCTAGATCTCACATCTCCTTGCTAATGACAGTAGGTGGAATAATTTTAATTGCACCACCAATCTAGAGAGAATTTCTCAGTTACATTACCACTGAGGTGAAAGCCCTCTTTCTATTCGTGTTTATTCTTGAATTTTTGCATTGAAGAAACATAATGTGACCTTGTTTAACAGTTTTGGGATCTTAACCCTAAATTCTATTTATTTGCTTTAAGATAAAGTATTTTTATCTTCCGTCATGCACAAAGGCTGTTGTAAGCATCTTCAAATCCTTGAATTGTGACAAAGATTTGATTTCACAACATCTGTTGAAAGTTATGCAGTGCAACAATACATAGTTTTCTGCATACGAGCATGAGGTAATGAGTCTGTGTACATCACTTCCTCGAGTCTCTCTTTGTGCCTCAGTGGTGTTATTAGTGGGACTGTCCCATTGGAGTGTAATGTGGAATAAGAATGCTCATGTTGTGCTTGTGGTGGGTCTTTCTTATTCACCTACAGAACACAAGATACCCATGAAAAAGGTCAAATGTACATGGATCTGGCATCCATTTCACAGCTTGCAAGACATAGTCTCCAGCATATGTAATACATATAACTCATTGCCAGAAAGCTAAAAGGAAATGATTGCATTTGAGTACAATGCAATCTACAACAATAGTTCAGTGTGCATGAAATTAAAAACCGCTGGTAACACGTGTAGAATAAATAAGTTGACAGTGTTTATTTTTACTGCACTTCTCTGTAGAGATAAGGTCCTGCTTCTTAAAATATTTAATTGGCTTCATTAAGAAAAATAGCAAATATTAATTATACCCACTCTTCCAGCATATTGAATTTTCCAGAGCTGGACATACAAAATATCATTATTCCAGTGTGTACGTGTGTTTGAATTAAAGTATAGCAATGTTATGCTGGCAACTAACACACTTCACCTTTTAGTTAAGATGGTTCCTTCTTTCCTTGATACCCTGTCCCGAATTTCAAGCACTGTTTACTTGATCTGCTGTGGGTTGCAATTACTTTCATCTGACACTTTAAAATAAACCCAGAACACTTCGCCTAGAGCTCTCAGTTTCGTGAAATTACCTTTCTTACCAACTCAAACCCTGAGCAGTCTTGTAAGAGCATTTAATTTCGGTACAGTTTTAGTGTGATGTTTAGTCCATGTAATAACATTGCATTAGAGGATGAGTGTACTCTGAAGGTACACAAGAGAAAAAACAGCCTTAATTCAGTATTGAGTGTGCATCCAGGGAAGATACAGAGAAGGCTGAAATAGCTAATGTGGAAATGATCAAAAAGTACTTTTTACGTGAGGGCCTGGAAAAGGATTTAATTATTTGGAAGTACAGAAAGATATGTTTGGCTTATTTGTGTGTGTGTGTGTTTGGTTTGTTTGTTCTTTTGGATTTTAATATTCATTTTTCTTGGAGGTGCTATGAAGAAGAATTTGTGAGACTTTACATGAGTAGAAAGGCTCATGTAAAAATGTGTCTAGGTACAACAACCTGAGTGACAAGCAGTATGACCTTGTTACCCCAATTTTAAGAATGGAGGTGTGAGAGAATTGTAAGGATGAAGCCAAGGGCCGAGGGATAAAAGACTGATTCCCTTCTGCTCTCATGGAGTTGGGAATGATGACAGGTTGCTCGTATGGTGAGATTTGTTGTTTTGGTGATGGCTAGAGTGCACTTGAGTCATCATTGTAGAGATGATGTCTGACTTGGAGTTTCTGTGAGGAGAAGCACAGAGAGTGAATGGACGAAGAAAAGACGTAAAGAATGAGACTTATGAAGTGCTGTGAACACAGCAGAGGTGGACAGTGGTAAGTTTCCAACTCAGAGTACAGTGTGGAACACTCAGAGAAATGAGCCCAAGCTGCAGTCAGAAACCGTGTGGGTAAGATAGCAAGGAAGTGCTGAGAGCTCTTTTGTGCCCAAGGCAGCCAAATTATCAGAGAAACTGAAGATGGATTAAGTTCAGAGCTTTGCCAGAGGAGATGTTATTAAGCTTTTATTGAGAGCAGTTTTGGTTGAATACAGGGCAGAAGCCAGACCAGAATGATGCCTACAATGAAACTGAGGGAATGGGTCTTTTGGTGAAGATGCCTGAGTTTGCATCAGGAGCCCAGGTAGCCAGCACAATCACTGATGCTTGGGGATCTTCAGTAATCAGCTGGACAAGGATCTGAGCAACCTGCTCTGACTCTGAAGTTAGCCCTGCACTCAGCAGGTTGTGCTGGAGACCTCCAGAGACCACTTGCAACCTGTATCACTCAGCAGGTTGTTGTATTAACTGACATTGATGGTGGCACCAGTTGGAGCAAAAAGCAGTATTTTGTGGTGTTTTGTTAGATGAGAAAGACTGCAGGTGTGAGACTTCTGCAGATTAGGTTTCATAGAAAAAGACCCTCATATTAGTAGATGATCCTCAACCTTAAGATCTTATTAATTCCTTCTATACCAAACTGCAGAGTTTTGTGCTAATATTTGAATTCTGTGAGCAAAATTTATCATAACTGCCTTTAAAAATCTATTTACTTTGCTTATTAGCAAACTCCTTTTTCTTCCCTGTCCTGTTGAATAACATTCACTTCTTAACAGGTGTATCTTTGTAATAGAGCTTTACCCTTTGTATAGTTGACAGTCTGTATAGGATGTAGAAAGTCTGAAGATGGAACGCACCTATACATTGGGACATTTCTTCCTTTCATCCAGTTTAACCCTCAGGTACTTGTGATTGATTTATTTTCCTCATACCTTAATTCTCTTTCAGTAAATGGAAAATGGGGAATAGCTGTGCTTAGGTAATATTTAAAGCTCCTTGATATTTGCAGTGGAAAAAGACTGTGTAAGTGCTAAACATTTTATTATTTTGCTCTTTTTTTCTTTTTTTGTTTGTTTGTTTAGGGTTTTTGTTTGTTTGTTTTTGTGGTTTTTTTTGGTGGAGAGTACTATGTAAATGCATAAATACTTGTATGCATATGGCATGTGTTTCCAAACTAGGAATGTGCATGTCTGGAAAACCTTCTAGTTTCATATTTTACCCTTGTAAAATGTTTTCTAAACCAGCAGCTTTTATTATTTAACTGTGCTGCAAAAATATGAAATGTGGATAAGTGATTTTGGATAAATGCATACATCCTCAGGGAAGGTACAGTGGACTCTGCATTAGAATCTAAGGTGAGTATCTTTGTTGTCCTTAATCCTGCTCTCCATGTTCCAGCCCCGTGAAATGCAAGAGTTTATAAAAAAGGCCAGTAGCTTTTATGGTGTGGTTCTTCAGGTGCACCTAGTAGTCTGTGTATCTACCTTCTGGACTTTTTACTGGTTTTTTTACATTCCTCTGAACTTTGGTGCTGCTGTTTCTTTAAGCTCCAACAATACAACAAATTTTTCCCTTCTGGACTCTAGTCGGCTTGGTCTGCTACACTACCATGCACAGGTTGTTTGTCTTGGTGTTCCTGTCTGGTCTGCACACACACACGGAATGATTCATATTGAAGTGCAGGAAAGACCTATCCAGTTGTCCATCAGCCTCTTTTTTTCCACAGAACTTTTCCTTACATGCTAGGGGTGTGTCAGGCTTGTGGCTTGTTTGTGGCTCCATGCTTTAAAAGTGTGACTGAAGATGAATAAATACAATGACAGTAACTTAGTGTTATTCTTTGTTTGCTGACAAATGTCTGTTGTAAGGAGTGAGACTGTTCAGTTTGAAGATCAGTCTTTGTCTCTGAACTACAGCAAGACTATGGAGGATTAGTTTTTGGCTGGCAACAAGAAAAATGCTTAAAATGCCTGAAGGGTTAAAATTGAATGCTAATCTGATTCTTATATCTAGAAAGTTTTCACTCGTCCTCTCAAGAGCTTAAACCCCCAAATCTGACAATGTAAAATTGCTGAGGACAGTCTTGTTGCCTTACTGTAAAGTCAAAGCTATTCTTGAATTGGTAAGGTGAAGAGCTTTTACTGAGTCATTGAAGACTCCTACATTTTGCACAATCCAAACATTAACTCTTTCAATGAGAGATGTCATCGATGAGGGGCATAAGGCAATAGAAAGGCCCTTGAGAAGGAGGGTTGTCTAGTTTATGTAAAATATGATCATCTGATAAATTCATCACTAAAATTTTCATTTAAGAATTCTTCAGTTCTGCTCTTCCTGAGCACATAGGCAAGAGAGAGGAAGTGCTTTCTTTCTGCCTTATTTGAAAGTATATCCAGAACAGTTTGTAAGACTTGGATCTAACTAAGAGTTTCTTTATTCTTGCCACAAGAAGTAGTTTTCAGAATCTCAGCATCATTGTCTCATAACATCTAAGTTTTTTTCCTTTTGATTGCATAGTCACCTGTTATTCATGTACCTTCTTTGGTTTGTATACATTCTATATCCTACAAGGATATCTTTAGCATGTACTGTAGTCTTGCTCTTTGATAACAGCAAGGCACTTCTTTGACTAATTGCAAGTCAGGAATTTTGCTTTGAATCTGAAATGCTGTTTGGAGTGCTATATATCCATCACATAGAAGAGGATATTGCTTCTGGCTGAAAACAAGAAGTAAGTTAATTGGTGAATACTTCCTGCTTTTTTTTTTGCTTTTTTTTTTTAAACTTGTGTTAGGGGTAAGCAAAAATTCATGTCATTGCTTTATGTGTGAAACTTTTTATAGAGTTCTAGTTGTTCTTAATCCGAATGCAAAATTTGCATCCTGAGAAAATGTAAATTGGAGTAAGGATTTTGAAGTGGAAGAAAAGGTCACTTTGCCATGTCAGGCAGGCTCATATAGGAAGAGCTGTGTCTTAACTTGCTGAGTGTTTTTTTGGTTGCGGGTTTTTTGTTGGGTTT
>VZTD01000172.1:0-173766 GCA_013397725.1 Rhagologus leucostigma | reverse complement strand
TTTTGGGTTTTTTTTTTTTTTTTTTTTTTTTTTTTGTTGCAGCAGGCAACTCCGTGGAGATCTTGATGGTGACATTACTTGGCAAACAATTTGGAATCAGCTCAGCAAGTGACATCACACCCCCTTAAGGTTTTCCACATAAAATACGTCCTCAAAAAAAGAAGTAAAAAAAAAAATTGAGACTTAATCTGAAATCTATTATTATATCCTCTAAGGTCTCTTAAAGCACCTCAGTATTCCCCTTCTTCCCACCATTTTCCAGGCAGCTTGACTAAATGTAGCTGACAACAGTGGTAAATGCTTTACAGTCTTCTTGAGAATGGGAACAGAGGTGAGGCAGAGGGGGAGGGATAGAGGGATATAGAGGAGGGACAGTGAAGAGGGTTTTAATCCCGTGTCTATCCTGTTTAAAAAAACCAGATTACTCCAATGCGTAGTCTTCTGTGCAGCTTTTCACAGGGTGAGCACATTGTCTAATGTAACATTTTGCCGCTCAGCAAGTGGAGTTGTCTAGCTCTGCCTCTAAGAGATGAATGTCTCAGATTTTGAGAAGAAGACAGCAGAGATGAGAACTTCCCTTGATCTCAGGGTCTGGTTCCTGATTGATGGTGATTCCCAAGAACAGTTCCTAGTATGTGCTTTTCTGTGTGTGCCTATGCTTGCCTGCATCTGCACACATTTTCCTGAGAAGCAAAGCGTTTTCTTCCGCGGCCTCTGTAGCTGCGAGCCGTAAATCCGGCTGTGTGCTCGGTGTGTGCCGCCTTTGATAGACGTGGAGGAGAGAGGTGCAGCACACAGGGTGAACGCTGCCAGAATATGTAGGACATGATGTTACACAGGCCAAGCAAAGGAAGAATTATCTATGCATAATGTGAGTTTAGAATAGGCTTGACGTTCTCACACCCAAACATTTCCATCTGTTCCTAAGCGAAAGGAAACTGAGACAATATTCTCCTATCTTTTGGGCTAGCTATACAGGGAATAGGAAATATTCTTTGATTTTTTTTTTCCTTAGGATGTGTTCAGTTTTATTGTAGGTTCAGAGAAGTCACAGTATAAAGTGGCTTTTTTTAAAGACAGTAAATGACATTAAATTCTTCTTAATTCTTCTGAGAATTGGTATTGAAACTGTAAAACTGTGCTTAAACAAGCTGTGGCACTTCTAGGTTACTCTTAAAAAAAAAAACTGGATTTATGGGTTTATGCCAACCCTGATATGAGAACTTCATCATTTTTACTTTCAGAGCTTTCTGGAAATTATCCTCTGCCTTTGCTTTCTCTCTCTGTATTTCTGTGTTCTGTCCAAACACTTTTCCTCATGTCTTTTTCTTCTGCCATGAAAGGCTGAATGCCTGATGACATATTCTGTTCCTTACATGCTCTAGTGTGTACCAAGCCTCTAAAACACACTGAAAGGTTCACCTGCTTCCTGTTGGTTATAACTTCATACATCTGCGTGTCTCCCTGTATTCTTTGCAGTGTAACATCCTTAGCATCCTGCAGCAGTGCTGAAGAATCTGCCAACCATTTGACCTACCTTGCTGGCTGATGGAGATGTAGACATTATTGTTTGTTAGAAGTCATTAGCTATGTTTTCACAGCTGAACTCTCAAAATACAATTCTGCAAATGCTTCTGATTTTTAGTGGATGCAAAATAAGAAAGCAGAGAGATCCTTAGATGTAATGTTAAACCGTACATACTTCTTAGTACTATGGTAAGAGGTGACCTTACCTTTCACATTCTTGTTCCAGCAAGTTTGTAAACTCATCACTTTTTTCCATGTATTTGCTGTGCTTCCTCTTCTCTTCCTCTAGTTCATTCAATGTCTGTCTGTGTGCTTTTTCTACCATTAGGAGTTGTTCCAGCATTCTTCTGTGAACTTCTTTCTGTTTCTCTACAACTTTATCAAGCTGCAAAAAAAAAGCAAAAACTCCTGAAGTATTTTGAAACTTTTGCTTTCTCAGGCTTTCATTAAGAAAAGAATTTTAAGAGCAGCTTACTAATATAATAATAATAAGCCTAATAGCGAGGTTGTCTGGTATCAGTTTGGAAAGGGTTATTTAATTCTGTCAGTTTGATCCCAAGAAATTAGAAAAATAAGGTACTGTTTTTCAGGACCCTCAGTCACCTTCCTTTCCTCCTCCTGCCATGACTGATCCTCAACACCTCCTAATTAACAGTTACTGTTCCCAGGGTTGTGCTTTTCTCATTGATCATTGTGGTAGAGAACCAGATGTCTTGGCAGAAGCAGCATCCTCCAATGCTTCACACAGTGGATGACTGACTTTTGGTTGAATAGAAATAGCTGCCTCACTTGTAGCTGCCTAGGAAATAAGAGCGTTGAATTGTTTTTGTAAGGTAGAGGTAGATCAAAAAGCAGTTTTCTGGTTTCACAGTAAATGCACAGTAGTGCCAAGAGTGCAAAACAATCCTGTCTCTTGTGCTTACTCTGAGCATGGCTCTGGGTTTCTGGAATAAGCAAGTGCTAAATTTTTTAATAGTTAGAAGTATTTCTTTTTAATGGTGACATTTCCTGTTATGTTCCTCAAATTGCATGTGTTGTTGAGGTCTTTGTCTTTCAGATGGCACCTTTATAGCACAGTTTGAGCATAAAATTCCCCTCCCTTCCTCAAGGATTTCTACTTAACTCCTAATCATAGAATCATTAAGGTTGGAAAAGACCTCCAAGATCATAGAGTCAAATTTTTGACCGAACACCATCATGCCAACTAAACCATAGCACTAAGTGCCATGCCCAGTCATTTCTTGAACACTTTCAGAGATGATGACTCCACCACCTCCCTGGGCAGCCCATTCCTATGCCTGACCACCCTTTCAGTGAAAAATTTTCAATTTTTCTAAATATTATTATATAGTAATATTTTAATTTAAATAATCTATTTTAGCTTTTCGCAATCATTTTTACTTTTTCTAAACTGCAGAGGTATTGGCATAACTGTTCACTAGACTTATGCTGTTGAACAGAATAACCTCCACAAATTTAGAGAAAACTGTGATTCTAAGGATTCTGTTACAGTTTTGAGTTCAGTATGTGACCAAGTTGTGCAAGTGTGTGTATGAAACCATGAGAGGTTTTCTTCCTTGGGCATTACTGATCTAGCTGAAGTTTCAAAGAGGATCACTGGAAGCCATCAAAAGATCTGGGAAGAGTCTGTATTTGTGAGCAACTTTGTTCCCTGCTTGTTCCCCTTCAGAGACTGCCTCCCTCATCAGGTCAGCGTAGGAATCCTTGTGTCTTTTTTGGAAAAGAGAAATTTTGAGCTCACAGCCCAGTGCCTCCTTTTAACCACAGTCTATTCTAGTAGGTCAATCTGATTGTAGTGTTTCACTCTATTAATAGGAAAGAATTCACAAATGGGCAGTGTGGGAAGCAAAGCTGGTTCTGCTTCTCTAATGTTTCCCCCACAAGGAAATTCTATGTGCCACAAGAAACACTGGGGTTTCAGATTCTTAGGGCCACTGCTTATTTTTGGACAATTTAATTCCAGGGAGTATGATTAATTATCTTTTCCTCATGTTTATTCACAGTTTGGCCAATAGAAATGATGACAGGGAGAGCTGGAATGCCTAAACATGAGTTTCTTGAATGAGTGAGGATAGAATCAATTTCTGCATAGGTTTCCAAGTCTCCCCCTACTTATCTCAGCTTCTTTTACAGCTATATATATTCTCTTATGTTTCTCCTAAGTAATAGTTAACTTTTTGTTGACACTGCTATGAATGAAGAAAAAGGAGCTATTGACAAGGCTTTGAAGATGATTTGAGTCCAAAATGGTCCAACAAAAATGTGGACCGTTTTCAAATTTCCTGCACTTTCTACTAATGGCATTAGAGAGTCTTTTCTGTTGTAACATAGCTGAGCTTGTTTCATGCATGATCAAGAAATACGAAGAAACTTGTGATTATTTGGTTTGGTGCTATTTTGTGGTGCTCTTACAGCAGATCATTAAGGTTTTTTTATCTTGTTCACTGATAATTTGTTTGCTTTACACCAACAAGGCGACTGCTTTCTGGAATCATGGTCCTGAAGCAGGACCTCTCCTGGAAAAACATTTCTTACCTAAACCCTTGCATATGCAATCTCTCTTAGTAAGCAAGTCGCCTTATACAGGAATCTTTTGGCTGTGCTTTCTGTATCTTTTAAAGCAGTTGAAAACGGGATTGCCTTAAAAGGTCAGGTTGTAGAAAACTGTCCATTTTAATTTCTTCACACTCCCCCTTATTTTACCAGAAGTGGAAATTTTAAAAATTACAATCTTTTGTTTAGCTTCTAACTTACCAGAAAGATATTTTATCAACCTTCTGCCCACCCCCACCCCCCAAGATTTCAGAGGGGTTTTTGGAACAGCTATTGCAGATGCATGAAGTGCCATCACCTAAGTTTCTAAACCTTGTCTTTTTAAAGATGATGTTGTTGGGTGAATACACACTGTTCTCAGAAAGCAACCTGCCCCCTGATTTTTGAAGAAGTTCTGATGCAGTGCTGCTTGCAACTATGGCCCTGTTTTGCTTAAATTGAAATGAACTGGGCATCAGCTTTGCTCGAGTGCCTGCTGGTCTCAGCCCTCAGTGCGACGTCAGGTGGGAAGAAGGCAAAGGTGTGAACTTCCAGTTTCTTTCAGCAGGCAGTCTGCATGGATGGGGTTAAGAAAGTAAAGCTATGCATTCGTGTGGATTGGACCACCACTTTGAAAGTGTATGTAAAAATCTGAGGGGATATGTAAATTGGCGTCATAAGAAAGCACTGACGTTTCTGGCTACGAGCTGATCATAAATCAGACGATCCTGGTTCCAAACATGTAAATGCTTGATTGAGGTGAGGGTTAGTCATCAGCCAAGCAACGTTAACCAAGCAACTATAAAATAGTCCTACTCCTGCACTGTTTGGTGTAAAGGATGGGACCTGCCAGCAGGGTTTTATACGTTCTGTATATTTTGTTTGAGCTGGAGTATTTGCTGAATGGCTACAAGAGGTTAATTCAAGCAGTAATCCAAGCAGCATGTATGCAAGAAAACAGGGTAGTAATTCCAGGTTTTTGTTTTCAGCTCTCCGTACCTTACACTTCCCAGGAGTGCATTTGTCACTGTTGAGATTACAACAGTTTGGATTACAAGGTGGTGTTTGGGATGGGTGAGGTGTGTATTCAAGGCAGGGAGTTGGGACAAAGAATTTTAAATGGGAAAAAGAACAGTAGTGTCTTGGGGAGACCTGCTCACATGAAAGGGTAAGAGAAAAGTAAATCAGCTGCTGTATTAAAGCAGTTTGCATGTTGCAGTTTTCTCCTGTTGCTGGGACTAGAAGATGCATTTCTATTTCTTTTTAAACATGCTGCCAAATCAGTTCCACTGTGAGCATTTGGCTGTTGTGGCTGGGAACAAGGTGTAGAGTGTGAGCTCGGGAAGGAAGGGAAGAAGTGCTGGGACTGTCTCCTGGTACAGGTGGGTCATGGAGGAGAGAATTGGGGAGACAGCAAATCCTACATCACAATTAATGCACACACTTGAGATCTGCATGTGAGATGTGTAACGGGAATGGGCATTTGGGCTTGTGACACTTGTGTGTCCCTGTGCAGCACACCTTTCCCTCCCTGCACGACCACACAGAGCAGAGCCTGGTACTGGGTTGCTGCACTTCCGTGTGGTTGAGAAAATATGTCCCTCTGCAAGATAAGGGCACCTCCCTGGGGAGCAAATTTGACCTTGCATTTTCCCTGTGAGATCTTGTGGCTGACTCCCACGTATCCAGCAGAGAAGAGAGAGACGTCGTGTGAACCCCTGCTAGTGTGAGATCCTCACACAGAAGCGTCTGCAACAGCCCCACGTTCCTCAGATTTCTCTGGCCAAATGCTAGATCTGCCCGTGCAGAAATATCCATTTATATGTATGCACACAAGTTTACTCAGCCTACACAGTTCTTAGCTAAAAACCACAGAAGACTAATAAGCAGCAGTATAAATGTCTTCTGTTGAAAATTAAAGTGATAAAATCTTAATTAAGTGATTTGTTGTTTTGTTCTTGCTAACTGTATGGGCTTTTTGCTAGAATTAATACTTGAACATGCTGTACTATACAATGGAAAATCAGAGGCATAGCCTTACGTAATTGTGAATAGTTCAGCAAGCTAAAAATTCACACGAATTTAATAGTTTAACTACATTTTGCCACTAACTCTTGAATGAAGTCAAACTAGGATGGTGTATTTCTTATCCATTACATCAGAACTGAACTCTTAATCTTTCTGGTTTTAGATTGTTTTGTGTTTGGTGGTGTGCCAGAATAAAATCCAGGGTAACTACATTTTTTATCCAAAGTTCAGTGTAATATTATTCCTGTTAATAATATCCTCATGGTCATTGTTTATGAATGTATAATCCTGAGTTTAGGATTACCAGAGATTATGGGAGCACTTCTTCCCTTGCCTTTTTCAACCCTAGGTGAGCCAAATTTCCATGCAAATACGTTGGTGGTCTTCTCCTGAATGCCACCTTGTCAGTGCTGTTGTTTCAGTCTCTTCCCGTGGCTGACTTATTGGTGCCCTATAGCTGTAGTCCTTTGAAAGTTTTGACCAACGTTTACAAGATGTTGTGAGGACACAAACAGATAGACTTTGTTAAAAGACTGATGAGAATGCATCTTTCCCCAAGATGATTGTCAGTGGGATTTACAAAATGGATTAAGTTTTTAATTATCCTTGATGGACGCAAAATACAGGCTTTCCTCTCGTTTCACTACTTTTAGAGGAGTTCTCAAAGTGGTAGGATGTTCGTCCTATTTCGAACAGTGAGGCACATGATTTTTTTTTTCTTTGGCTGCATTATGGGGAGAGTTAGAAACCAGAATCTGCTTTTTGATGTCATGAAGAGAAGAGAAAAAGACACCACAAATTCTGCAATATCTTCATCTTTATCTCTCTTTTCCTACATCACCATCTCTGATGTTTTTCTGATTCCTTTAAAAATAGATTGTTTATTTTTGAATCAGGGAAAATTATTCTTATATTATTATTCTGTGTTTACTAGAAGAAGAAATAGTTTTGGTCTGTTACACTTCTCATAGGTTTTGCAAAGGAAGATGTATTAATGCTGCTTTCTAATTTGCTACATTTCTTCACCTATGAATCCTATTCCCAGTGAGTAAAGCTGTCCAGTCACCAGATTTTCCCACTACATTCTTAATCAGATTTGCCAAGAAACTTTAAGTTTAGAATAGGTAAGAGAATTGTGAGGGAACGGTAAAGGACTGGAAATCTTACAGCTGCCTTCTGAAATTCATTGTAATTTCACTTGAGTTTTGGGAAGATTCTCTGTGTTCAGAGCTACAAGGCAAAACTGTCAAGGGGGGAGATGTACATGCAGATACAAAGGTACGTTGTCCTAGTAGCAAAGGGGGAATTTAAATGGTCTGTTTCCAGACTTTGTGCCTAGTTCCACCTCTTCTTCAGTCTTTATATGTGTTTTAAAAATATAAAAAAATAGAAAAAAACCCAAACAACGAAATGGATCTCTGACGTAATTCAGGGGGATTTTGAAACTGAAATTGTGGAATGCCTGCCTGTTATGGCATCCTTTGGTTTACCAAGACCACGAAGTGGCAGTGGTCCTTCTACCGTTTCAGTTGCTCTCAGGATGTTTATCTTTGCCTTTTGAAATTGCCAAATCCAGTGGTGCTAGAAATTACTTCTCTGCCATTAAGTGTAAGAAGGAAAAAGTGTGTATAAACTTATGTAAAGTAACCAGACTGAGCTTATGTTTTCAAACTGTTTTGGACTTCTCCTCAAATCATTTCCATTTGTGCTCAAAGTTTCTGTGACATAATACCACAATGTTCTAAAATAAATTAACCTTCACAGATGAACTTTTTCTGTTTCAGATTATGTGCAGAGATTTTAACCTTTGAGCCTCTGAAATGAGAGTTGACCTTTTGCCTGACATAATTTTGTCTGGAATGATCTCTGTGTCCTTAGATACATTTCTGTTCAGAAAACTGGGTCGGAGAATTTTATTCATAATTTCTGCTTTTATTTTGTGATGTTTATCTATACTGAGCAGTATGTTAAAATATGTTTATCTGAGTTGGAGACAACTGGGATAAAAAACCACATTCTGATATGAAGGTGCTTTAATATCCAGTGATTTGCATTGCAGGGTAGAAAGGAATCAGATAACATTGTTCAGAAAGTATGGCAGCTGCTCCTGCAGTGTAATTAAGCTAAAGGTTACTTAGGTATAACTTGAGAATATTAGATTTCTGCCTGGATGAAGTTTCTAATGCCAGCTCATTATAGTAACCATGCAGACCAAGCAGGTATCCCCATGACTGCCCCCAAATTAATGGGAGCAGGGATATGCAGAGGTGGACAGCTGTGTCATTACTGCTGGATGGGCCCCTGCAGCCACCAATGAGATGGCCTCCATGACATAAGTGGGGACTGGGGAGGCTTCTGCTTGTACAGGCTGAGAATGTGGATAACAGAAAGGGAAGAAGAAAAAAAAGATAGTTTGAATTAGATAAAATCATGTCTGTCGATGTGTAAAGCCCCCAGTCTGCAATATAAGTGAGGATCATTAGATTTGAGTCCCAGCTGGACCCTGGACTTTGTTCTGCTCTCACTTACACTCATGTTCCATTCCCGATTTAGAGCTCATTTGCCTCCTTCCCCAGAAGTGGGTGAGAGATTTTCTGTTGAATTTGGTGGGAACTATGGTTAAATATCAGTTACTTGTTCTTACCTCTCCCATAGGCTTTTCATAGATATCTTCTTGCCATTGCTCAGCCCTTGTTTGAATAGCATCTCGCTGGAGTGCCTCTAACACCTTCTTGGGAGTAACAAAGCCGTATTGTGCTTCGAGCAAAGCCAAGTCAATTTTTTCGGCCTTAAGTACTCCTATAACTTCATCTTGAGCCTGCAGAAACACAAAGGCTTTATCTTGTTAAATTGTATATATGTATTTACAGGTTAGCTCTCTGCTTTTGATTTTAAGAAAACTGAAGAACTTCTAAAATAACACTGTGTATGTAAAGTGCTCCAAAACAGTCCGTAATATGAAGACAGCTGAAAAGCATAAGGGAAGTATTGGTCTTTGTATTTTATTAGTTCAACATAACTCCAAGATCTTCGGACCCTTCATCAAAGCTTAAGTACTTCTGTAATGTTTAGATCGTTTTGCTGTTTCTGGACCAATGTGTAGCATTCACAAGACAAAATTTCAGGGCAAAGTTTGGCTTGTGGTTTTAGAAATGGACTTGTTAGTGCAGGATGGTAGGATGCTTCTTGAAGCCTGAAAGTGTTGTACATTCTGTATGTTTGGGGTGCAGATGGCTTCTGTAGTTTAAACCCACTACAGATGTGTCCATCTGGGGTTTTTTTCTCCCACCCTGCATCCTTTGGTAGCGGAGGTTGCCCCCTGCCTCCATTGCAGTGATATAACTGCATGAACTGTCTCAAAACATCCATTGTCTGCGATCATCTCAGTTAAAAACGAGTATGTGCTAATCCTAGAAGGGTAGAATAGGAAGGAAGGAAATCAGAGAGAAGGATGTATCAGGGGAGGACAACACTTTTAGTTTGACACCTTTTGGCTGGAAGACTTCTGTATCCCTATTTATGACTGTTTCAGCAAATTTTAAAATATGAAATAGTCTATTTCTAATCCTTAGCATTGCAGAAAAAAAAATAGAAGAGTGATCTTTGTGCATCTTGAATGTTCTGGAATTTGGAAAGGACATCTAAATTAGAAAATTTTGTTATGGTTGGATTGACAGCTGATCTTCAGCGATTTGACGTGGCATTACAGGAGGTGGAAAATAAGTGATAGAAGATGACTTCTCATCTTTTTCATTCATAGTGCTGCTTTCTTTTGAATTTCAGACATGATTTAAAATGTTCATGTCAGGCTCATTGTTTTCCAGTTTCTTAGTTCAGTCTATTCCAGTTTTAAACCTTAATAATTGAAGTGCGTATGTATATATATACACTTACATATTTATATGATGCAAGTGTAATGAAGAGTGTGTGTATAATATAAATAAATATATAAAAATGTGTGACATCTGAATTTTAACCTAAATTAAGAAAGGCCAAGTGCGCAAGAGAGAAATGTTTTGCAAACATGGAAATTGTTCTGTTTGCATAATGAAACAATCTGTAGAAGTTTGCCTTGGATCTACCCTCAAAGATTGGTGCAGCTATTAAATATTCATATCACATGTGTGTTCTGTTAAGCATGTCTGTGTTATTATATAAACATACACACATATGTTAAGAATAGAACTACCCAGGTTACTATCTAGGTAATAAACTCTGACACCATGTGCTATACCCACTTAGGCCACTTTGGCCAGTTTGCTTTTTCCTTTGCCTGTGAGCAGTTTTAAAGTCACTGCTTCTGTGCAATAAGCCTGCCACAGAAATATTTTCCCTGCTTGCTGGAAATCTGGTTCCCACTTCTCGAAATTATGTTTGACCAGGTTAGGCATCATTTACCACTTGGCAGATGGTTCCTTTTCTAGGTAGAAAAATGCTCACTCTTCAAAATCCAGTAACTTGTGGGCTAAGTGGCATGTAACACTTTTGCTTCGTATTATGGGAAATAAAATGGCTATTTTGATTTTTCTAGCAAAAGGTGTTAGAATACTGTTGAATGAGTTACTTCTTGTGAGCTGGCACATACTGTTTCATAGGGAGTAAAGCTCATGACTTCACAGGAAAGTGGGAATAAGAAATAATTAAGTAAAAGATCTTAAAGGTCTGTAATAAGTTCTCCATATCAGCTTTACAGTGACAAATACTTTGTATTCAAGATACTTAGAACTGGGCAGCACAACTAGAAAGTTTTGGGAGTTCTCTGCTTTGAGAGTTACTTGTGGTATAAAGATCGTGTTTCCTGTCTGATAGCTATAATAGCTATAGTCGCTATAATTTTGGGGTGGTTTTGTACTTTGCATTTCATATTTGTTCTGTATCAGACTAGGTAAGGTGTTTTCTTAACATAAAAGCAGCACATGTCTATGGTGGAATGGGGGGTGGAGGGTGGAGTGTCTTTTAATTTGGAATATAAAGTAGGACAATACATTACCTGTAATTCACCCTCAAGGACACTGAGAAGAAATAGCAAGTCATCACGAGAGAGATCTTCCCTTTTCTTGACAGAACTTTTTTGTTTTTTCTCTGCCTTTGGGCTTCTCAGGATGGTACTGGCTTGGGCTACATCGTCCTTCTCTTTCTGCTGTGTTTGTGTATTTCCTCTCCTACTGTAACCAGCCTCTTCTTTGTGGTGGTCTTTCGCCCTTGGCTGGCTCAGCTTTGGTCTGGTTGGGCTTTCGGTGCTGTTACTTCTGGAATGCATGGTTTATATCTCGGAAGCTGAAGGAAATTGGGGAGAAAAGTAATTGTTTTAGCTAACAGAAACTATAAAACTATTACTATAATTGATGGTGGGTATTATTCCCTCCAGAATGGTAATTTTCTCTTCTGCACAGGGCTGTTTGTCATTTGACAAAAGCCGACAACCTTGTGTAAACTAACAAGACTGGGCTGTGATTCTTACTGGATGTCTGTAGTGAAGTGAGTCTTTACTGGTCTTATGCCATTTTAACAAGTCCCTCCTTGATACTTCAAACGCAGCATCTTTAGCAGCAGTGCTGGGTGCATCACTGCAAACCACCTTTCCCATTTGTGAGACAAGGCCTACCTCACCTTTCAGGCAGATACTTATTATGGTCAGGCAAATTTAGATTCAGAAGCTCCTCACTGGGAAGGTCTTTCTGATCCACTTTAATGGTGTCCCAGCCCTTGCAGTGTTCTAGGATTTCTGTCTTGCCAAGGGACAGCACAAAAGCAGTCCTCCACTACTACGAGCTATGCAGTCACGTTATCCACGTTTGGCAAAATGCAGGGACTAGCAAAAACGTGGGACTAGCAAGCACATCCAGACTGCAGTGCTCCCTCCTGTAACTATAAATGCTCTCTCCCCAACACCACCACCACCAAAACCAAACTACCTTGGAGATCATGACTTGTCCACTCTGAAAACCATGCAGTATAAAACCTTGCTACTCCTTTAGTGCTAGAGTCCAGCACTCTAGAGGTGTTAGTACCTGGTAAAAGGGAGACTTATCCTAACTAGGCCCCTTTGAAGTGCCACTGTTAAGGAAACATACTCTAAAGCCTTTTCAGATAAATGACTAACACTGTGTAAATATTGATTAACCTCAGGAACTCGTGTTTTGGTTATCGCCACTCAGATTAAGGAATGAATGGATTATAGTCCACCTCTGCTGGAAAATTGTGGTCATGGATACCATCTAGCAAACAATAGCCTGATCGTGTGATTCAAAGGTGAAATTCAACATGTTCCAAATACAAATAAGGCACAATTTTTCTTATTAAACTGCCAAGCTAATTGCTGAAAAGTCCAGAAAATCGTTATGGTCTATGATAGGCACTAGATGATTTCTTGACTACTTTTTGGCCTAACAATTCTGCAGCTGATAAAATTCTTTGAGAGCCTCCTCCCCCACTCCCTTCCACCAGATTCTGACTCTAAATCTTAAACTCTGTGACTGCACTCCTTAACTGGTAACTTTCCACTGAATGCTAAGAATGCTTCCTTTTGTTGTTTTTCTGCAAGAACAGAGGAGGTAGAAGTAGCTTTTGGTTTGTAGTGGATGACAACTGAGAATGGGGGGAATTTACCAAAACATTACAAAAAAAGAAAGTGACATTTTCTATAATGTTGAAGTTTCTTCTAGCTGATTGAAGTACTCATTAATAAGAAAAACTTGTTTCTCCAGGTCTCAAAAAACCAAAGCGTGTCAGATTTGCATGGCAGTGTGCACTGGAAACTGTTTTGTGAAGCATCAACAGTGTCAGGTTAGGATGGAAGCTTATTATAGTGCATGTAGGAAACCAAGAGTTGTTCATAGCAGTCTGGCAGCAGTTAGCTGGTGATGGATGATTAGTTTAAGTTGGTGTTCATCCTGATCTTTCAGTCAAATGCAGATTCCCTTTATTTGCTGTGGTCTGTTTATTAGGATACTCACCTTTTGCCCTTTGCTTACAGATTATTATTATTATTTGGGAAGAAGGCTGTTAGTTTCCTTTGAGTGTAAGATGCTGGATGCCTACTTGGCTTTTGTGTGCAGTTAAAGGCTCATATAAGTTCAAACGCAGGAGTTGTGAGCTAAATCAGGTAACCTGAATGTACTCTGAGCTTGTCTGTGGGCTTTGACACCACAAGCACAGGACACTGTGAAATGCATAAATAGTCCAAGAAATCCCCTTCATGCATGCAAGTTGCAGCAGTGGTATAAACTGGACATCAAACTACTGTCCAACTTGTTGACAACAAATGTCAATATGATATTTCTTGTGGAAGGAAAGAGAAACCAGCAGATAAGGAAGAGCTTCATACCTTTTCAAGCTTTTGGAATTGGGTGCACCTGGAAATCTTGAACTTGGAAAAATAGTCCAAGAAAGACACCCTCCCCTGCATTTACTCTTGCACTGGATGTGTGCTGTTGGCTTCAAGGCCACATGCCACCCAGTTTTCACAGCTACAGAGTGTTAACTGTGACTCCCTTTTAGGTTTGTCATGCCTACTTCCAAATCAGGTAGATCAGTCCTTATTGCAGTGGCAAAAGGCGCTTGGTCCTTGTGAAGGCCAGCTGACTTGCCAGACAGGCTGTGCTCCTATGGAGAATGGCATCTTTTCAGTCTCCCAGGATGGAGTTTTCTCCTTTTCTTGTTGAGAGTTCTTATGTACACTTTACCTGTATTCTATTCTGACATTCCTGAATGCCAGTGCCTACGACCAAATCTGCTAATGCAAATATTTATCAAAGTAAGCAATGAACATGAATTATTAGAGGTTGAAATGAAATACTAACTGTATACTTCAAGCATTTTTTTGATGGTACTTGAATGTAGCTGACAAGAGGCACAAGCGCTCCGGTATTAGTAGCCTGCTTTATTAACATATTCTTTCTCAGTTGATTTATTTAAACTTTCCTACTACCTGTACACTGATAGGCATTATTCTTTGTAGTGTTGTCTGTCTACAGAAGGATGTCTGTGCTAATGTGGTTGTCAGAGAAGGTAGGTATGAGTAACAGAAGGGCAATTTAAAGCTTCAAATGCACAGTGTAACTGCTGGTGTAGCAAGCAAAGTGAGACCTCAGAAATGGACAAAACCAGGCATCCCATCCATCTACCCTGAAACTCCTCACCACCTTCAAATTGTCAAACTCCCTGGATGTGCCACCATCTAAGGGACTCACCTTCAAAGCGCACTTGGATTTTGGACAGAACATCGGCTACTAGTGCCCTTGCACCATGGCAGAAAACAGAAAAAACACCCGTTCTAGTCCAGAGGATGCTGGCTTTCTGCAATGCTATTAGACCCTGGAACGACCATAATGAGACATTCAAGACAAGTAGCGTCAGTCAAAATTTTCCACCTGTGTGTTTTGATACATTGGGTTATTTTCTGTTTTGAGCAACTCTTTCCTTGTTCTTGAAGGTTAATGAAGAGCAACATTTTATTTTGTTGGGTTTTTTCCCACAAGGTAAAAATGTTAATAGACTCATAAAATTTGTGAGTATCAGTTGTTCATGGCACCCAAAACAGTGAGCCCAGGTTCTCAAGATTAGACTAATGAGCATAAAATTTGCCTTTTTGCATATCTATCTCAACCAACACTTACATTCTATAATGATGGTGTCTGTGTACAAGAAAGCTGTCATGCAAAAAAGAGGTGAGGAAGAAGTGTTTCTTCTTGTAACAGAGTTTGTAATTCACAGAGGCTCTGTGATTCCCCCTGGAGAACTGACTCTTGCATCTTGTGGCAAACTTCTGCATGGAAGTTAATTTAAGCCCTTTTTTCTGTACCACCAGGAAGGATGACGATATAAGATGCCTTAGAAAACAGTAAACAACAACTGCTAAAAACAAATTGATTGTGTGTCTGTGCCTTGCACTTGTGATCTTTCACCTGTTTTGGCTCAATTACTAAACAGCAGGGATTGTAGCTATGTAAACAGAAGAAACAAGGAGACTTGCCAGCATTCTCATATGATGCATTATGTACCATTGCTTGAATCAAAATTAAAACAAGATTGAAAGGGAGTATCCAGATCGTGAAGTCACATCTCTTGAAATCATAGACCACTATGCTGTGGGTACTTAATAAATAGTTTTCCATAATTGTGCTAATGGAATAGCACAAGACCTGTGTTCTGATCTATTGTGCTTTCCTTCACATTAAGAGGTGCCTGTTTTACAGAAGGTTTTGCACTGGTATCTTGCTTGAAGTCACAACGTGATGGTTGCCAAGCTCATCAGATTCTGTGCAACTTGGTAGGCTCGGTCCAGATTCTAAGAGGAGTGAGATTGGGTTACACTGAAAAATTCTGGTAAATCAAATAATTGCAAGTTACAGACTCAGCAAAGTTTGCATCTATTCTTAGTGTTCATGTTCTTGTTCTTCTTATAGTTTATTTTCTGCTCTGTTTTTAAAGATCATGTTCATCTCTGAACTGAATGCTGTTCTTCTGCATATAAAGGAGGTATTTTTCTCTTCTCAGTGATGAACAAGTAATCTGAAGGGTCAAAATATACTTTCCTTAAGAGCCAGGTGAATAAATGACCAAATGTGTCTAGGATGTTAGCTTGGTCTCCACCCTCTCAATCATATTCTGAAGGAGATGAAACTGCATTTGTCTCTTTGGCAGCAGTGAATAAGCAGGTGGTTCTGAAATCCCTGCACTCTTGTGGGAAAGACTGAAATAACCTTCAGAGATGGCTTAATCTTAGAATTTTAAGAGATATTTTGTCATTTATTTTCCCCTTTAGTGTTTTCCTTCTTAGTCAGTGATTGACTTACAAGCTAACAAAATCCCTTACAGGACCACATATTCCCTTAAACCCAGGGGTAAGGACCCTGAATTGTTAAGAACTTGCTGCTTCTTCCAAAAATCCGTGACTAAGCAAGGAATTTTGTCTCTCTGGTTTTTAGCATCCCTTAAAGGACAGTGCTTTTGATTTGCTGAAATTGATATTACTCCTACCAACAGACTGACTTTTAAAAGGAGTTGAGATCTGATTGCTTGGCATACCAATGTAATGGGAGAGTGCAAAGCACATGATGTCTTTTGGAAAGAGGTCTGCAATCCTCTGCCCATCACTATAAATATGGATTGGGACAAGAAGAAAAAGGGTCCCACCATAGTTGCTACAGGTCTACAGGCTATTTTTTTTCTTCCCTTTGCAGCAAAAGCTACTTTGAAGCATCATGTTCAGCATCATGTTCACATACATAGCTAGGGAGAAATTAAGCTCCTGTCTCTGTTCTCCTAGTGTGACTGTGTGCTGGGTAGTGTCCAGACTTTTTTGGCTAGGCCACATCACGTCCTCCGGCAGGTTTGTCATGTTCTTCTTTTGTAGTCGGTGTGGCCTTTAGGCCAGCAAATGCACCTACTGAGCTGGGGCAGAACATGAAAAAGTCTTTTTAATAATTAGAATCCCAGGATATGAGCATTTCACAGCATCACTGAGCCTTTCCTGGAACTGGTACCTTCTGACAGAATGTGCTTAGGACTTTTATTCTTCCCCTTAGTGGAAATATGTTGCTTTGTGGTAGATTTGCCCCACTTCCAAAGAAAACAGCCCTTCCTTTTGGGTAGACTGCTTTAGTGTTTTCCTGAAAACCGTTTGCAGTGGCTTCTATCCAGAGGGATGCTCTGTTCAGAGGGATGGTCTGTGCCATGACCAGCTATCTCATTTGAGCTGTGCTCTCATTCTCAGTAGACTTTGTGCTGGTTTGGTGCATAGGCTCGTCATTTAGGGAAAACAGACTCCTTTAACAGGTTCTTCACTCAGGGAATCTGGGATAAGTGTTTCCATCCTGGCAGGGAAACGGCAAGATTAAGCCATTTTTCTGGGAAGACTGATGCAAGAGTGCTTACCTGTGTATCCTGATGCATCTGTTGGCATGCAGAGTTGCAGGAAGTCAAGCAGCAGAAAGAGAATAATTTAGCAGTCTGTTTCCCCTCTCACAGGATCTTGACAATTTTTTTTTCTTTCAAGCCCTTGGGGATCCTGCAAGAACAGCAATTACTCAAATGGGAAGAAGGTCTGTATTCAGCCAAGGATGTGAACACTCCCAGACAGGAAAAGTGCATGGGTGAGAACAGGATGTCATTTTTGTACTGGTTGTGGTTTATGTTCATCTGACCACAAGCCAGATTCCTCATCCCTTGGCTCTAGGGAGCCTCTTCTGAGACAGTAAGATGTCTTTTGAACTGTGTTAGAGTTGTCATGGTACTCTGCTCACAGTAAAGGTACTGTGAAATTTCCACCATCTGTTGCCTCCTCCTCCGACTTCCAATCCTGTAGTGTATTATTGCAGGATGTGTAGTGAGTGTGGTAGCTAAGATCTTCCCAGGTCCATTTTGCCTATGTTCCGGCTTACAGTCATCTTTAGAAGGCTGCGTCTGCATGGGAGGTTTTGACCAGGTCCTTTTGAAGAATATATCTGTGTCACTTGTCATTTCATTATTGGTGTGTGAATTTGTGATCCAGTCTTCATTCTTGAGTAATGTCTCAAACTACGGATATATAGATGGGAGATAAACACACACACACAGCCCATGGGATTCTGTGCCAGGAGAAAAGTAGAGAAAAGAACCTGTGCCATGTGACCAGTTGCCGGTTTTGTGGCTCTGACCTCAAGTTAAGCGCATTCTGTAGATTAACTGATCTCAGCCTGTCTCCTACTAAGCCTTAGGTGGTGTTTGCCCTCACATTTGGCAGTTTAAAGCACACACATTCACAGTGCAGAGCATGAAAGCGTAAGATGAACAAATTTGAAAATTTTACATTAGGAATATATGGTTAGGAATGTATACTTCTGTTCAGAGATGTCAAATTTTGTTTTAAGTAGGATTCTTCAGATGGTTGGGTAATAGACGTCTTTGTGATGATCCATGAGAAAATCAAGAGTTTGGGCTCCTTGATGCATCACACAACATTTCTTTGGCAAAACTGGGTGTCTCTTTTGAAATCTGAAATGAAGGCCTGGGTTCCACAAAGCTCCCAGCTCAGAAATCAGTATTTTGAGACATGGACTGATTTTTTCCTTCTCTCTGGTAATAATTTGAAACAACTTCTGCTAAACCCTTCTTTTCTCTCCTCCACAGGAATTCAGCTGTCCTCGTTTGTGGTCCAGCATTTTGCCAAGTTGATGGTAGTCTTGGAAGATGACAGTATATTTATCACATTACAAGTGTACAGTTCTTGTAGCAAATAGGTTAGATACAGTGGACTAGCTTGAGGTGATTTGTTTTGTCAGTGAGGTGCTACCCCTGCCACGAGGCCACAGTGTGAAGCCAAGGGTTTCGTTGTAGTGGGAGAAGGACTCTGAAGTTGGAGGGGCACTGTAGCTTCAATGTGCCGCTGCAGGATGACAACACCAGTATAATCTTTGGAGGAATCAAATATATTTGATTCCTCCTCAACCTTCTGAACCCATATTTTCATGGGTTCGGAAGGTTGAGGAGGAATCAAAAGTAGAATACCTAGAATGTCGTTAGCTTTCTACTGCTGGGAATAGAGGTTTGAGGGGAATTTTACGCAATTAGCTGAATTGCCTCTGAGATTAATAGGGTTTGGGTTTTTTTTCCAGTATGCTTCCATGGGTTTAGGTTTGTTTTATCTTTCTTTTTAAAGTAAAATGTTTCATACTTATTTTGTAATTAGACACTAATAGTGGATTATTTATAAGGATTAGTGCAAGAGAGATTTTTGGTGCAAGTGAAGAAATGTTGCTATAGCATCAGGTAGATCTAAGAGTTTGTAAAGGTAAACTCTGCAATGTCATGTTATCTGCTCATCTTATTGAACAAAAAAAAAAGGTGAATCTTTCACTATCTGTATGACAGATTTTTATTGGTAAACTGAAATAAAACTCAGCTGCTCCAATTTCAGTTATATAAATTTACTTTCCAAGTATAGAATTTTCTCTTTTTATGAGCATAAGAAATAGTTAACATGATTTAATACAGTGTTTTTAGTTTAACATTTATTAATATTTAATTTACCATTGATTTTAATATTTATCACTGTTATAAACATGGTTTCATATTTATTATTCCACTGCTGTAATTTTGGCTCCAATGTATAGTTACTCTGTAATTACAGCATTAAAGTCAGCTTTTCCCCTGAATATCTTGGAACTACCTGGACTGTAGACATTTATGTAGGTGGATAATCCAGGGTTTCAGTTGATAATTTCAGTTTTTCCTCACTGTGGCTATCTCTCAACTCTCTGTAGGCCTCAATTTGCCTGAAATTTGTAGAGGTGTCAGTACCTTTTCCCCTCTCTCCACCCTGTTTGGAACTGCCCTGTTTGGTTCTGGCTGGGACCCCTGGTTAGACATTGGACAAAACGTGCAGCCTCCCTGCTGCAGTGAAACAAGCTCAGGCTATCCTTAGGAACAACCCACTGGGAACTTTGGTTGGCCCTTCCCAGATTCATCTGTCATGAAGATACTCATGAAAGTGAAGGGTAGGATATTCAGACTTGTGAAACAAATAGGTTTTTGCATGTGTGACATGTTACTGTAAATCCCAGAGGCAATAGCTCAAGTGTGGTATTTTAGGACTCGAGAAGGGGCTCTCCATCTGTTTGGTTTCAGTCTTGTGAATTGTTATTTTACGGAAGGAAAAAAACCCAAGCCAAAATTTTCTAAGTTTTGGGTCTCAGGATAGGCCAGAATTTTCTGTGTGGTAAGTCACACACCTTCTGTCTACTGAATGGTGAAGGTTTTTTGTTTTGTTTTGAGGTGGTTTGTTTGAGGGTGGTCTTTTGCAACATTATTGAGGGTTTTTACTGGCTTTTATGTTTTACAGGTTATCAATCTGATCTAATTCATACATTCACATCTCATTTCTCACTTTTTCACATGAGATCCATGTGCCTCCCAGGTCAATACCTACGCTTCTGGCTTTTGCTTTCCCCCTCTCTACTAGAAACTTAGTAAATGAATTCATAGGTTCGTGGTGTGAACCTATGTGAAGGTATTGTCTTAGCAATGGCATTAGTTTTGTGTAAGTACGTGTTCTGGCAGGGTTTAAAAACCAGGGAAAGTTTCTTACTGCACAAGGCTCTCTTAAATGTTCATGTGTTTGCATAGGCACAGATGGGCCCTTTCTTCCCTGGGTTCAAGATGATTTTGGTAAATGAGAACCTACAAAAGGAACTATTTCTGTCTTCCTGAAAGTATAGGTGAGGTTATTGCCCACACTTCTTTTGCCGCCCTCAGCAGACTTGATGCAGCCAAAATACCATAATTGCATGGTAATTCTGTAAATATTTCAAGGTAAGTTTTGTGATAGCAGGTTTAAAAAAAAAATTAAAATCCCATTTTTATAGTATTCCTGCTCACTTCCCAAAAATTCCTATCACTGCCAAAATGGGAATATTTAAATGTTCTATTTTAATCATCTAAGCAGGATTTAACCACTATAAATTGAATATTTTTCTTCCTATGTTTTTTAGCAGCATGGCAGATCACCTCATTTTAGAAATATTTCTCAAAATAATAAGATGCAGAACCTGAATATAACTAAGAGAAGCCTGTAAGAATAAAAGGCAAGAGAAGTTTACTCAGCCCAGTGCCATTTTCACATCTCTGACTTCAGTGATTAACTTTCCCTGCACATACACAGTTGCACATACCAGCACCATTTCAGTGGTGTTTACTGTAATAACGTCCTGCCTTTCTGATGGAAGGTAAATTTTCTCTGGCAAAGTGCTTGTGACAGTCATTTTCTGTGCCCTTCAACATGCTGGTAATGTGGTACAAGGTCACTTTGAAAAGCAGCCTATAATCACAGTTCTTCCAAAAAGATCTAACTGAAGAAATACAACATTATGATGTTATTAGCTGTAACAGCTGTGGGCTAAAGAAAAGGAAGAAACCAGTGGTATTTCTTGTATTTCAGTGTGCATGTGTGTGTCTTCATACACACACATATGGCATTTGAAATAATGTATTTGTGTACCAAGAATGTATCTATGTAATGCTCTTGTGCTTGGTGCTCACAGCAAATACAAAATAAGTATCCTTTATAAGATACTTTCATCAGAAGTGCAGTAGAAGCCCACAAAGTTTTGAAGTATCTTGCTTTTGTTTTCAATGAAAATGTATGGTTAGTAAGCAAGGATTATCTAGGATATGTTATCTAGTGTAAATTAATTTGTTACCCCACACTAATTGGTCTGGGTATCTGAGACCCAAACTTCTTAACCCTTGCAGCCATCTCCATTTCCAATTTACTCACGGGTTTTTTTGTCTGCTTGGTGTTTGTGTGGAGTGCCCTACATCCATGAGTCGTGAAATAGGCAGCAGAGGCCACAGTGAGAACTACAGAATAAAAATGTACACCTTCAAAGTGCATATATATATATATATTAATTTTCTTCAAGGGTATTTTTGACAAGCTTAGATTTGTTGAGACATTTGTGTGGGAGTGTTCACCTCAGTGTTGCTTTTCTCCACACATGAAACTAAACCACAGACTTTTAAATATCCTGAGAAAAACTTCTTCAAAGACAGATCAAAGGTCTTTACTAATGTCTGAGGAAGCTGCCTCTCTTGTGAACTCATGTCTGTGGAGAGCTGGTTAAGACAATCAAGATCGTTATTCTATTGATTTGATCATTTGCAGCCTGCTCCAAGAGGAGATGCCTTGTTTGGAGAAGGAGGAGGTGGGGGAATCCACAGATGCTCCTAATTTTACCAAGAAAGTAATGAATAAAATAACTTTTTAAAACCAACTCTGTTGATTTTTCCCCCACTATGCTCTGTGGGTTGCTGTGCCTCAAATGATTGTCTTAAACAGTTCATGTGCAAGAGTTTTGTGTAAGAATGAGTCAATTGACATTTTTTTCTTTCTATCCATTTTATCTGCTTTTGTGGCTATTGAGTTCAGTGAAATGTCCAGGTATGGCTTTCACATCACAGAAATTTTACATCTTTGTTTGTTTGTTTCTTTGTTTTTGTTTCAATTTTGTTTGTTTGTTTTGGGGGTTGGTTTTTTGCTTCTTGGTTTTGGTTTGATTTGTCCAAAAATCTCTTTCTATCTCCTTTTACATCAAAGCAACACAGAACACATATGAGCTAAGCTTTGAAAGTTTGTGAACTTCTCCCTAAGCTGGAATTCCCCACCTTTAGACAGCATTCAGGGAAAAAAATTGATTTTTATTTTTTAAGGCCTGGGTTTTCTTTCTTATCTATTTCTTATGTCTGTTTGCTTCATGAACTGCATCTTTTGTCATTCAGACCAATTCTTTATAGGCTTTCTGATAGCAGAGAGCTCTTAACTCTTGGAAGCTGTTGAGAATAGTGTTTCTCTTTTGAAGCATTTTACTGGTTTTGTCATGCTGCCACAAAGCATCTGCGGATGCTAGGTAGGACTTTAGGCTTGTATCTAAACCTAGGGCTTCCAAGTTGGTGGGTTAGGGTTTTTTTGTTCGTTGTTGTTCTGAGACGAACTTTTTAAATACCATCTCCATCAATGACTGTGTTCTACTGCTATCTAGAAATTGGACAATAATCTTTTGTTGGTTTATGTGATCATAAATGGAATAATTAAATTCTGGTTTTTGTAGATGTTGGGCTTTTCTTTTAGCTGTGGACTGGATTTTTCTTGTATATCCTAAAGTTCTGATCTTCATTACATTCTGTGATTTGGTACTTTGGAGCAATACTGAGGTTTTCTTTGTAGTCTGTAATACAAAACCAGTGTGATACTGTTTTATTTTCTCCTTGCTTGCTTTTCTCATTCATGACAATACCTCAGTATGTAACAGCAGGCTAACATCTTTTTGTCTTTCTGGGATAATCTTTAGTTGTGCAAAAAATTGGCTCTGGCATTTTCCTTCTCCAGCTGCAGCTACAAAATTACAACACATGCATGGCCATGGAAGATTCCTCAACTCATTCTCCATGCTCACATCCTCTGTATTTAATATTCAAGAGGAAAATTTGGATAAATATCCCAAATATTTTTCCCAGGAGTTAAATGAAAAGAATATCTCTCTCAGATCTCAAATCTGCTCACTTTTCTATGCAAATTAGACCTTATTGTCTGTGGAACAGAGGTTTTAGATTTGGGGTTTTGCTGAGGGGAAGGGACGAATGGCAGGAGTTCCCTCCTCGCCTCTGAGCCAGGAGTGCTGACTGGCACTGCCCTGTATCCTGCTTATCCAACTGCACATATGCTGCCATAGGACTCTTGTGATGCCTGTGGACAAGTTGCAGGATTTTGGTAAGAGTGCCCTGGGTCACAAGGTGCTCCTAAGAAATTTTGAAAACATTAATTTCTATCCTTTGGTGCAAGTGGAAATCAGTGTTGTGTATTTCTGCTTTTTGTTGTTTTGGAGTCTTTTTCTTTTGTTTTCTTTGTCTTCTTTTATTCTTTCATTTTGTTCTTATTAACCTCTAGTTCTAGCTGTTGATGTTATGGCAGCAGAATATTTTAAATTATCTGATGCATTTTCACCTCCACACAAATGAACACACAGGAAATGTGAGCTTCCTTGTAGATTCTCAAGTCAGCTTTGTAGTTTGTTTTTCATTTTTAAAGTTTTTTTTTCATTAAAATTGATTATTGCCTTAAATAAGTGAAAGTAAAATTACAGTGGTGACTTATATTTTTTTATATTGTTCATATTAATTAGTGACTGTGGCTATATGTGTCTGCCAGGAAAATGTGCAAAGCACAGAATTTTAAAAGTAACTGTACACAGTGAAATTAATTTTTGTGTGTTTTCACATTACATGTTTTACTAGCCATGACATTCCTTATTATTTATTATAACGCCTTATAGTATTCCCATAGGAATATGCCCTGCTTTGATGACACAACTTTGGAAAATGCAATAAAAATGCACTGGAAACCTCAGCTTTCTAACAGGAAGTTTCTTGTAAGCAGCGAAGTTAAAGTTCCTCCTCCCAGTGAAAAGGAAGTGGGACGGAGGTCAGTGAGCCAGGTAAATGTCCCTCCTCTCTGTCATTAGCTGTGCTTTCTTCTTGTTTTTCCCCCTGTTAGGAGTTTGGTCTTGAGGCCATCATCAGTGTTTCGGCATAGGGCAGGTAGAGAAAACCCATGTATTCCTTTCTTTGCTGCATAAGGACCCCACAGTTTTGCCACTTGAGGTTCACACGTAAAGGCAAAAGTGTTGATTTGTGGCTGCAGCTGTGACTTCATTCTGGTTTTGATGATACTGTAGCCGAGTCCTTGGGGGAAGGGCAAAACGTGCTCAAGAGGTGGCGTAGAGCAAATACTGTGGTTTGTTCCTCTCCTTGTTTTTCCACTTGTTCAAATAGAATGTCTCTGGCCAGCTGCTAGCCCAGTGGCTAGTGAGAGTCGAGGAAATGGATTTTGCAGATCTAAATGAGAGCATCTGTGAATATTTTGCAAGAGTCTGATGTTCAGAGAGGTCCTAAGTGAACACCAGGGTCTGGATGCCTTCTTCCCCATCCCCACCCCTCTAAAGGCATTTCTGAAAAGCCCACTTTGAAACACTTGTTTATTCTTTTGGAAGAATGGTGTTTAAAATGAAAGCAGAATCTTTGTATTGCCCAGCTTAACTGCTTGGCACCAGTTGTCCTACATTTTGGTGCGGCTTTGTAACATGTGTGTTGGTGCTGGAGACTTGCAGAAAGCTTCTCCACCTGCCTCTGATGGCCAGTGACAAACAGTGTGGGACTAGGCAGAAGCAAGGTGGAACCCGAAGGACACAAAAGAGACCCTTTTACTGCCTGTATTCAGCCCTGCAAATCATGAGAACACTGGGGGAGGAACTGCTCCCTGAGCAGCTGTTATCATAAATGGGGTGATCTGCCAGGAGAGCCCTGTTGAAATTGCTTTTTTGGTCTTGGTGGTAATTATATTACATTCCTACTGGTGTTTTCCTGGCAGCTGAGCACAAGTCTACAGTTTTTTAGGTGTGTTGAGGAGGGCATGAACAGGTTACTCCAAATGTTTGCATTTAACATGCAAGTCCTTCCTAACGAAGCAATGAGTCATATCCTGCAAGCACAGACAGCTTCCTTAGCTTGCTGCTTAGCAGGGCTTCACCAAAATTATTTTATCAGAAGCTAATATTTAGCTCCTGAGAGCACCATGCCTCTTCTGCACATAAATAATGCTAATTTGTTATACATTAAACCAGCAAGTTAATGCCACTTCTGACGGTACCTGTGCACCTCATAATCTGAAGGTCTAGACATCTCTCCTATAGATATAGTATATATACATATATGGAAAATATACTGCCTGGTCAAACTTCTGACTTGTAAGTTTGTTTGTGAACATTTGCTTAGCGTGAAAAAAAAAAGATAAATTCTGAAGTGGACACCTCTTCCCCCTTTTGATTATTGGGTGATTGTAAAGGAGTCATTTTAATGCACAGCAGGTGTGTGTATATAGTGATCATATGTTCCCATGCATTAACAGTATTCATGTTCTTTCTCTAAGAGGATAATTTTTCTTAGTACTCTGTTCAAATCAGTTCTGTTTGAGTGAATAAGTATTTAAAAAGTGTTAACAGTAGAGTGGATTTACCTGAAGATGATACACAGCCTTGAGTAGCTAGATGTTCCTATATGTGCAAGCAGTTCTATTTGAGGAACAATCACAGATCATAATAATTCTCTGACACCAAAATCTAAGTTAAATGTCCAGAGGTAAAATAAAGGTAAGGCTTTTAAATGAAAGGCCAGAGAATCTGCCATGTATCATTTGAAACCAAATACCCAGTGCACATGGTGGGATTCTGCAAGCTTTCTTTGTGCTGATAGGCCCATTAAAGTCTGTGGGGCTACATGTGCAAGATTGCGTTACAGAGTTAGGGATGGTATTTTGTGCCTCCTACTGCTTGTATAACTCTGAGTGCATGTATTTTCCTTTAAGTATCGTCTGGACAGTCTCAAAACGTAGCATGTTAAGGGTCTCTTGTTAACACAAATATATTTATTAATTAAGGAAACAAATGTAGAGACAGTAAGATGTTTAATTTAAGGTTTAGTTATTTTCTTGCCATACAGCCTTTAAAAAAGAAGAAAATGAGGGAAAAAAAACCCAACACACACACACACACAACCCTCCCCCCACATGAACCAAAAAAAAACCCACCAAAGAACCGCCACCACCACCACAAAAAAAACCCCCATAACAAGCACCAAATGATAGAATTTGCTGAAATAAGAGAGGGGAAGCTATACTCATAACTGAGAAGTAAAACTGACTGTCAAGTTTGGTTTCTGGGATTAGAATTGAACGATAAATATGGAAGAAATGCATATGTATGATAAATATGACGTAGATTGTGGCTTTTAACACTGGCCTTAATAATGTCAGGAATACTGTTCATCATTCTTTTCTTTTTTTGCATGAGCTTAAGACAAACTATGTAGGTTTATCCTCAGAGCACTTACTTAGTGAGATTGTTTAGGTCATAATTTCAGCTTCGTGCAAATTAGAGCGGCACAGCTGAAACGTACCCATCTCTTTAACATTAGTGATTTCTTTGAAATGTATGTGGTGACAGGCAAAGGCTTCAACAGTAAATAGTAGGGCTTCTTGTTTCAGGAGCTAGAATTAAATTGGAATAAGTTGCTCTTCTATGAGTTAAGTAAAATCCAGTCTTTTTAGGATAAAATGGAAGTAGCCTTTTCCAAATGTACATTCTAGATTTAGTTTCCCTTTATTTGAACGTGATACATACAACTTCTTAATGTCCTGCTAGGTCCTAGACAGGGTTCCTAAATGCCAGTTAAACAAATTAACAAGAGTGATCATTCAGAACACCTGATTACCTTACTGCATCTGCATTGTGCCTTTCAAAACGAAGTCGTTGCTAAGGGGATATTGCAATGCACTGCGTTTCTTTGGGATCTGAACAATGAAGAAGCCTTATGGCAAATTCTTGTTCTTGTGGTGTTCTTCAAATGTCTGTTAAGCCAGTGTTATCCCAACTGATATCCTTTATGTTCTGAGATCAGCAGAGTTTGTCAGAAATGTAGGGCTTTAAGAATCTAGACTAGATACAATTCAGTTTAGCAAGCAGAACTTGATCCTAAATGATTACTATTGTTCAGGGCCTATAAAAATAGTTTGGAGGCTTAGTCACTACTACAGTAATAAATGTAGTGAGCAAGCTTTGAAAAAAATATTAAGACCAGTATCCCGTGAAGCTGTACAAGCCACCTGTGCAAGACGTAACCCCGTGGAGATTTAAGGCTGCCTTCCTGAAGGGCCTATACGATACTTGTAAGGCACAGCTTTGTTGAATTTACAGCTGCGTGGTCAGGCATGGGCTCTGGTCATCTGCTCCCTGGCCTGGCAGGTCCAGCAAAGGCAGGGTTTGGCCACTGTCCAGCTGCTGGAGCAGTGATGTTTGCCAGCACTGCTCCAAGGGGTCCCGTGTGTCCCTGCAGTGCTCCCCGCCCCGGCTGCCTCTGTGTTTGCTGCTGTGCCCTGGAGCACAGAGCATCTCTGCACCTGCTGACCTTGGCACTGGGGACAGCAGGATGGCATGGGAGAATGGAGGGGCAGAAGGGAGGGAGGAAAGAAGCCCTTGACAAAACATGGATGACAGTTTTGTGGAAGCAGCCATGTCACCAAGTGTCATCGTTGTCTTAGGGAAGCTGTGCATGCAGGGTGAATGGGACAGAGCACCTGGAAGGCTGTGAATAACTCTGTGCCCTATTGTGGGACACAAATAAGGCTCATGTGTATTTGTATATATAAAATTACCTGTCTCTAAAACTATCTAAGCATATACATATGCACACACACTCCACTGTGAGGGAGAATTTTAAGGGCTGAGACCATGACACATTATAAAAAAGGATGATTCTCTGTCCAGAATCAGATCTCTTAATAGAAGTGTTTGTGCAGGAAGGTTTTCACACTTAAGCTTCTTGTTCAGTGCAACATGCCAGAGTTTGTTTTGCTGAAGTATTAGTGTCAGAATTGTAGCAAGATAATTATGAAACTAGATGGCTTATCAGCCTATTTAATTAGGCGTATTACTTCTGTCTCTAAGAAAAAGTCCTGAGGCAGTTATTAGCAACTGATACTCAGCAAAGAGGTCTTGCGGGGGATCCATTGTCTTTGTTCTGGGAGTACTTCATCTTAGTCTCTAGCACTGCTCAGAAACCAGGGAGCTTTAACACAGCAGGTAAACTAAACCAGAAGGCATCATAATGCCTTTGTGCAAACATATTTTGGGTATGGGATGCAGTTGATTCCCTGTCTTCATAAAATGTGAAGTAGCAGCAGACTACCTATGCTCTTATCTCACAGGACAAGCAGACCATGACTGCTCAAATGGGAAAGAAAATGTGTAAGACACATGTGATTTAGGACTCAGATATCCTGAGCAGTACACATGAAGTAAATGGATATAGTTATTTGCTCATGGCATGATGATGGGGGACACTCAGTGGATCAGTCTGCCAGAGAATTGAAACAAAGTGGAGTACTTCGATGTACAGCATTTAGCTAAACCACTGAAGTGAGTGCCACAGGATACAGCTGAGGCCAGAGGTGTCAGTGCATTCAGTGAGGAGATTCACAGAGGAACAGTTTGGTTATGGTAGTTTAGCAGGATGTTCTGAAGGCAGCTGAAATCCTCAAGTGACAGCTGAGGGCATGGCAGGAGAAGGATCACTCCCATTGCTGTCTTTGTGCAAACATCTGCTTTTGGCCGCTGTCAGAAAGGTTTTTGAACTAGATCAGCCTCTGGCTTTCCTGATGCATTTTTCCTGTAGCACAGGTGAGACTCTAGAGTATGAGTTCTCCAGTACCTTTTAAAGCTAGGTAGTAAAATACATTTTGTATCAATCCACTAATTATTTACAGTAGGGAGTCAGGCTAACTTTGCCCGTGCAATACTTTATACATCAGAAGTTAATTGCTGGCACGAGTTGTTATTTCCATTGAGAAGAGTGATTCATCTTTCCATGAGTAGTCAACAGATCTCTCAGAATTAAATTTTAGTTCATGTCACCATTCTGTAGGAGAAAATACATATGGAAACAGGACATTGTGTTTGGATACATGTGTTTTCTGTTGAACTGAATTGTCTAAGAACTTTTGTCTCAAGTGTTTTGAGCAAGTTTAATACCTATTTGTCCATGGTTAGTTTCAGAATGGTAGTTGTGAAGGAAAAGGCTTACTCTTACAGAAACGGGTACACTTCAGTATAGCCTCTCAAATGTGCCTCAGTCCTGATTAGGAAAACCAGCTTTTAGCTGCTGTAACTGCTACTGGGGATTGTTTTCCAATCACTGTTTTACCTGACGTGCATTTCTGCTGTATTTCTTTCTTCTGTCTGGTGGAAATTTGCCTTACTTTTCTTTAATTGCTCATCAGAATGGTCTATTAGAGATGTTACTTACATTGGAAAAGCCTCTTGGGCAAGAGCTAACCATACCAGATATGCCTTCTGCACTACTGTAGCTGTGAAAATTTGGAAAGAATAATCATTTGGAGAACACAATTTCAGGATCTATAAATCCAGCATGTCACAAGTTACCTTGCACTTCGTTCGTGTCCCTGTGTTGAATTTTTTGTTTTTATCTTTTGCTTCAACTGTCTTTTTAATACTCAGTATACAAACTTAGTAGGGGAATGGAATGAACGTTGGAAATACCTGAAGTTCAAATATCACAGTTTTACAAAGAGAATAAATATGCTACTGAACAGCATCTGTACTAAGTTGGAGTAACAGTGTACATATTTTCAAGTATTGTATTTCTTGTGAAGAGATGTCTATGAAGGTTAAATCAAAGGGCAGCTTTTTGAGAGGGCTTTGAAACTGTGCCGCATGACAGGATACAGGACTTTGATCTATTTCATTTTAAGAACTAAATATTGGTACAGTATTTGTCCCAAGTCCTAGTCTTCAGGAGTCAGGACGTTGGCATCCTTGACATGATTTTCACAACATAAGCCCAGTGCAGGAGAATCACTTTTCCAAGTGCAGGGTCCTAAGCTTTGTGCAACCACAGAGGTGATGACAGTCAGAGGAACACTGTGAGAATGTTATTAATCATCTTTTTCTTTTGGTGTTTCCTGCAGCACACTATGGTTCAGGCAATGATCATGGTAAGAGGCTTTTAAATGATGTAAAGACCGAGTTGATTTGACATGTTTTTTAACCAAGTGTTTATTAGTTGAAATAATCTTGGGTGTTTTTTGGCATAGTTTACGTTTGAGTGGGAACTTGAATCATTGTCAGAAGTCTGTGTATATTTGAGCATGTTAAGCTGAAGTTACCAAATGGAACTGTGGGAGGCTTTTGGCTTGTGTTTACGGAGTATAAACCAAAGCTCCTACCTTGCTGCCTCAAGAGCCACAAAAATGTTAGTAGAAGTCAGAGATGCAGGAAAAAAAATGTATTCCATATAGCCTGTCTACTTGCCAGTACTAGCTTTTTCCTTGGGTTACTTTCCACTATTTTTTTTCCGTCTAGTTTAAGGTATCACAAGGGATGAGACTTCCTCTACATTCCCATGGAAATTATTTTGCAGTCCTCATAACACTTTGTGAAATTTTTTTTTCCTTATTTATACTTCCTGGTTCTTATGTTTCCAGAGCATAATCTGCACCAAAACTGTCAGGGGTTGCTTTCCTGTTAGCTTTGGCAAAATGATTCAGGCTTCCTTCTTGCTTCTGTCTGCTTTTGTTCAACTGAGTGAACCAGCGAACATTCGCATGCCTCGAACTACAAGTCTTCTAGGATAGGTGATACTTTGCTGAAGGCTGCTGTGAACATTTTAAATCAACCTGCATGTATCAGGTGAAGCAGCTGGAGCTCTTAGAATTTCTTTTATTGCATTTTCTTTTGTGTGTCTTAGACTGGGTTTTCACACAAAGTCTTCCTTACTGGTTTCCCATGTTTTCCTCTCTTCCAGCCCTCTCCCCTTTAACACTAAGGTACTTGTGCATAAGCCTCACAATAGGCTTATGGAAAGGCCAATTATAGGCACTTAAAGCTAGACTAAGATGAAGTCAATGATTCATCAGTAAGCAAAAGCTAAAATTAATCATGTAACCTGCGTGTAAGATTGGGCAGTTTGTCCCCATTTCATCAAGATAATTTGTCCCTAAAGAACATGTTGCTTGTATTTGGACAGTTAGGTGCCCAAGACAAACTAATTTGAATTGTTGTATGAGTCTACAGGAACATGTGAGCTTTTGCAATTGTTTCAAACCCCAAAATATTTCTGGTCAATTGTAATTTAATTAGTTCCCTCTATTTTATCTTTTAATAATGTATAATAACATTAAATACATATTTACTCTAATCATTGTAACTAAATTCATCAGGAACTGTCGTGATAGGACAAGGAACATTCATTTAAATGTTATTTGCTTCATGAGCATGTGTTCATTTGATTCATGAGCCAGGTGAAGTGATTGGAAATTGCTTACTTTTTCATTCCGTCTTTGTGTTTTGCTTGGTTTGCTGAGCTAATTTCTTGTGTGTTGACTTGCTTCTCAGCTTTTAGCTTGAGCTACTGTACACAATGAGGTGCACAGTGGCAGCTGCTTCTTGAAAAGTTGCCATTTGGAAAGAAGCACAGAGGTTGTCCTACAGACCTGCACGCACATGTATAACATACATTACATGTGGATCCGCCCTGCCTCAGGTGGGAACAGAAGCTGCCAAAGGCATACAGAGACTTTTGTAACACAGAATCAGTTTTGTGGAAGATTTGGCTTTAAATCTTTTTCTTCCCCCAAGCTGAGTTTGTAAATGCTTTCTTAGATCTGTTGTGCATTCTGAAGTGTTACACAGTCTGATAACAGATGAGCTAAGTTGCTTGCTGCCAAAACCCTGCAAAGTGTGAGCAGTATGGAGCCTAGGGAGGAATGCTCGTCTTTTAAAACTATGCCAACCTTAATATTGTAACTAAATTATGGTTTCAATCACAAAGTCATCTACTATTCTTGGAAAAAGATGCAAACTAGGACCACTGTACATAAAGGGGGAAGATGTGTGCAACACCTGTAAACACACAGTGGAAAAGGAAAGTAAGAAGCTGTGGATATCACTCTTATCAGGATATTTGTGCTGCATGATCACAGTGTCTCACCAATCTCATAGCTGAGCATTTTTAAAATGTACTCTGCACTCCTAGTTGCTGTTCTCTCAGAGCCTTTTCTGGTGCCTGAATTGGAGAAATTGTGTGTGGCTTAGAGCTGTTCTTGTGTCCTCCACAGCTCTTACCCAATGTGTCGAAAAGCAACAAAGCAAAAGAAACTTGGGTTTGGTGATGCAGTAAGTTTGTATTGTCTTAAAGCTGCTCAAAGAGAAACCCTGGCCAGTGCAATTCAGTAAACTGATTGCAAGTAAATTTACACCAGGAGTGGAACATAGAAGTAATTAAACACATTAACTTTTATACAAGTAAAGCTTGTATGCCAGGTACCATTAGCCTGCAGCTTTGTGGCTCTGTCTGCCCTCCCACAGCCAGTATAACATGGGTGCAGATTTCGACTTTTTTAATGGAAATATGGGCATGATTGATACAGATCAAATTTTTGCTACTGAAAGATTCATACATGCACTGAGCTCATGCTAGTGATTGTGTGAATGCTGCTTCCTAAACGACTTTAAAAGGTTTCTGACAGTCAGCCTGACCTGACACAGCTAGTTTTAAAACATCAGGAAGTTTTGTGAGGGTATTGGGGATAGAAGTTTGTTGTGTCATCCTATAACTAAGTTCTGTGCAAATTCAGAGTACTCTTGGCTGCTTATACAATTTTAGTGCAGCTTTATTGGTCCTACTAAGCAAATGGACAGTTTTATTTGCTGAGAGTCAGCCAAGTGGGTCTCTGTGGGAGAATGCTGATAAACGTGACTATTTTAAACCTGGGTGTCTCTCTGCCGTTTTTCAAGCACAATGTGTCTCTTTTCTCTTCATATATCATGTTGTCTTGCCTCCCCATCCCTGATTTGGCCTGGCTGCCACAAAGGTGGTAACACTTCTCAAGTTCTCATTGCATGCCCTCTTCACAATCTTGCTCATTTTTGCTCAACTGAAAAGCTCAGTCTTTTACTTGCCTCTGTTAAGCCCTTTGAGACTGTTCAGCACCCTGAAAAGTCATTATTCTTCCAGTGTTCCTGCAAGACTGCAATGTCCGTTTTGGTGAGGCAGTTAAGGGGTTAAAGGCTTGTGGAGTTCCAGAGAAATGCCGGACAGCTGCTGTAAAGTATCGCTACAAATCCTAGCTGACCTCATTCTTGTCAGACAACAGTGATAATATCCAAAAACGGGTGCAAGACAGGAAGTGTTTCAGGAAGGTATGTGTTTCATGCAAAGACATCAGAAATGTACTTTCTCCCAGGGCCACTTACCGTAAGATCCATATTAATTTAAATTAAACAGTGAAATTCCAGCATATATTTACAGAACTATCATTTCAATCCAGAAAAAACATTGCTTGTTGCTCCAGTGTACAGATGGCAAAAGCAGTTAAGGTAACCACTGTATGTATTTAATATAATGATATTGCTGGGTAGATGAATCTACTTTTTAAACACATGGAGGCTTCACATAATTTTTAATAGTTATGTTTACTATTTTAAGGGGTGTCTTTGACTTGAAAAAGTGGTAAAGGAGGAATACAAATCTACTTACATTTTCCCATTTACTTTACACTCAAAGACTGATTTGATATCTAATGAGTTTTTCACTAATTTAATCAACTGAGTTCCTTAGTAAGGAGAACAAAATCTCATTTTCCCCCTAATGCATTCTCTGACTTAGAATGTAAAAGAATTGGCTTTTGAAAGATTTAGCATATTTTACTAGTCAGTCTACCAAGTTATCTGCAAATAGTGTCCTATATGTACAGGTTCCCATTATTTTCATTGTACTGAAAAGTTCAGACATGAGAAAGCTTATACTTTATTTATATTTTTTGGTAGTACCCACATAAAAGCATGCAAATAAAAATAATTCCTACCAGATCAGAGCTCTTCTGCTGATAGTTAGGGATATTTTCCCTAAATTTCCTCTTGGTTGTCTCCAGAATTGTGCCTCTTATAGTATGAATCTGTAGCAAAAATCAAACGTAAATGATTATTTTTTTTGACAAGCATATGTAAATATTTCTTGAGAGATTTCTTTAGATTGCAGAGGTCCCTGTTTCAACATTAGCTTGATAAATTTTTATAAAATAATTTATGAAGAGTTAGACTAGTTCCAGTAAAGATTCTACCATTTAAAAAGTTGCACATGAAAAATATGATTAACTGTAATGAAGTCTAGCAGATGCCTGTAGGAATATTAAAATAAAGCACTGCTATTTAGCCTGTGATCTTTGTTTCATTTAAAAACTTGTTTCTTCTGTACTTTTTTTCCTATATTCTTCTATAGCTTAGAAAATAATTCATATATGTTGGTAGGGAGTGAACAAATTCTAGCTGCTGGAACTTATGTAGTAATTTCCTCTTTGGAAATTCACCTGTTCGTGAAGCTGGGTCACTGATCTTGAAGGGCCCTTGGAAAAGTGTAGCTCATGGCCAGGGATCATGGGGATGCTGAATGGTATAATAGTAAAGGTTGGGCTTTTTTATAGAGATGTGACCTAGGACCTCCGGTGAGGTGCATGAGGAGATAAAGGCAGGCTAGTGGAGTTGCACGTGAGTGCAACTGAACTCAGCCCTGCTACATGCTGAGGAATGAAACAAATATGATCTGTGTTTTTAGAAGATGATCCAAGGATGTAACAGAAAAGAAAGGGAAGGAAAATGGGGTTATTTGGATGCAGGAAGGCATTTTTTTTTGTTATTTGCTGGTAGCAACTCATTTAGTATACACACACAGTTGTTTCAAACTGAATTATATTTTAGATTTGTCTTCTGTTTCTGGAAGTTATTGCCAAGAGTGAAAAACCGCATAATACATTTCTAGTATTAAACCATCTATTACTGATGGGTAATGACAGAGTAGAGGGAGAAGGCACCAGTTAGTCTGGGTTAGCTCATGTGCTCTGGATAACTCTTTCTTGAACCCTTAGATTTCTACAGTTCTCCTAAGCTATGTTGATTTCCCACTGCTTTCTGCATGTGATGAATTGTCTCCATGTCGATGTCAAGTGTTCCCACGATAGTCTTCCTCAAACTTTTTCAGGTAATGTGCCTTTTGATCGCTTTTCTAGTGACTATTTTAGTAAGATAACAAATATCAGAAAGACTGCAATAACGCCTCTTAACGAAAGAAGCATGTTTGGGTTTTAAAACTACAGATGCCCTGTGTTGTCACTTACATTTTACCTATCTTTGCTTTTAAATGCTACAGGCACAAAATTTTGGATCTGTAGTGGCTTTCTTGTTTAAATTCTGGCTTTTTGATAGTGAAGCAGGGAATTCATTCTCTAAAGTCAAAAGGGCTAACCTTTGGAGAAAGTTTTTGTAATTACCAAAGAGTTACTGATTCAAACACAGGAGGGAGATAAAACCAGAATCCTGTTTTACTAATTGTTGGTTAAAACAAAAACATTTTTGTGAGATGCAGTGTAAATATTCACCTTACAAAATCATCTAGCGATGCAAGATATGAGAAATTATGTCAATCCATCAGTCTGTCTCCTTGCCTTTTCAAAGAGATCTACCACAAGGAACTTAATTAACATGTTTTCTTGTAACAGTGTTGTAAAAAATGTGTTATTTAAAGTTTTTTTGTTTGTTTTTCTTCAAAGTATATTGGATTGGTTTTGACCAATAAACGTGGTGGATTTTGTTTCTGTTCGGTTCATAATTCCAGCCAGTTCTATGACTGTGCCTTTCTGATCTCAGTGTCTTCTGATCTTTCTCCTGCATCTTTAGACATCGAGTTGAAGCATTTACCTCCTCATCAAATGTATAGAAGAATTTGGCACTTGTCTTGGTATTCTGAAAGAAACTAAAACCAGGCTGTTGTGATTGTCCCCATCAAAGGCTCTTCCATGGTGCACACAGAACATCAAGGAATATATTGTCTTACTGCTTAGAAAGCTCTCTTTAAAAATCTGTGGATTTGTTGGTGAAAAGAGTAGGATTTCTGAATTGATTTAGAGGGTTTTTTTAAAATCCAAGGAATTGAGATTTTTGTTCATGTTTTAACCTTTGTGCTACTGAGCATTTTAAGGTGGATAATTGAGATAAGGCCTGGCATGGATGAGTTAAAGGTGTCAGTTTTGTGAGTAGTTACCTGTGAAACGTAGAAATGCTCAAAATCACAACACCCTGCTCTCTCTTGCATACTTGGAATGACACCTACATATGCATTACTAACCAAGAGGAAATACGAAAGTATTCATAGGGTGCATAAAAGTCCTGATAGTGGCAAGGGTAGGTAGTGTTTCCAAAGAGAAGGGCTGTAGTTTAGGGTGGTTAGACATGCCTTCCTTGAATGAATGGGATAAAATACCTAAATCACTCCACCGCTGCCACCTCTCTCCACACTTAGAGCCTGTTTATGTGCTCTTTGAGTAGCAGTAGTACAAACTCTCTTGACCAGCATTTTCTTACAGAATTCTTACAATTGCACCAAGAAAACCATTTGCATTGCACCTGTGGCAGTTTGGTAGGAGTTGTTTGTGCTCTGCTTTGGCTCTCTGCCCTTCTTTCAGAGGGTACCATTTGATTCTTCGAGCCTGTTTCTGCTCTGCTAAAGAAGGTAGTGATGCTGCCCTGTTTTGGTAGGGCATCCTTCTGATCGAGAGGTGAAAGACCAGACAGAGCCTTCTTTTTACCGATCCCAAGAGAACTTGAATACAAACTGCATGAAGGCCTGCAGTCTCTGAAGGAGATTTAAAGAAATCCTGCTGGGATTTGATTCTGTGTCTGAGTCATTTGAGCTTGTTTTTTGACCCATTAATAAACCCTTGTCACACTACTGCTGTTGCCTTTTGTTATAGTCGTTACATTCCTCTGGAGTCTCTGTAGCCATTGTCTGTTTTGTTTCTTTGGTTTTGTTTTTCTTCACTAGGGATAGATTTTTAACTTGGCAGAATGCATAAAATTCAGTTCCCACCACCAGAAAACTCTGTGCGTTTGCATGGGGTATGTGATAGCCATGCAAGCTCCATTGCACGCTCCCTTTGGGAAAGTGCAGCTTCCAGTCTCACTTCAGTAGGTGTGCCACCTTAGTGGGCTGTGAGTGTTCCTCCTCCTTGCCTTTCTGCAGCCTGTACTGGCAAAGGAAGCAGTGCAAGGTAGGGAGGAAGGTACAGGAAAGGCCTCTAAGGACCCAGATATGTGCTGTGGGATATTCAACTCTGCAGAAAGCTCTTCTCACCCTTTCGTTTGTGCGTGGAGGCATGCACAGGCTCTCCCCATGGGACAGATACCTAATGTATTTGAAAGAGTCTCTGTGAGCTTTGGCTTTCTACTGAGTGTGTGTGGGCCATTTGGAACAGACAGCTTTCTCAGAGGGGACAAAGGTCAGTTTAAAATTTTTAGGTGTACTATGTAATGCAAGCTGTTGGCAGATTTGGAAGATACCCTTGAAATCTTTGTCAAGGAAGAGGCCTTTTTGTTTCCAAGAGAAAGTTTTGGATGCAGAGTGGGAAGAGGAGTATTTGCTAGATATGTCTGAAATATGTTTGTTTTGAAAGCCACTATTGAATTAGGTGTAAACTGTGAGCCTGGTTTATATTCCTCAGGGCAGGGGAAGATTGAATCTGTTGTTTATCTGAGTGCAGGTTTTCCCCAGGGTGCTCATATACACTACAGAATATTCATTAAGCTGTTGGCATTGTATCTCTAAATCTTTTCTTTGGTTTCAGGTCTTAAATTAAAAAGACAAGCCAGATAGCCCCACTCCTCCCAAAATAAACCTAAGTTGTGAAACTGTCCCTTAACACTTTTGCTGAATGAAGCACAAACACCTACTGTTTTCTGGCGAACCCTGTTTATCAATGCAGACACTCTTCTGAGAGTTGTTTCACTGTTGCCCCCATAGTCTTTACCTGACCTTCACAAAGACTGATGACAAAGGGAATAATTGTAAGGCAGATTATTGCCTATTTCAGATTTGGGGTTATCAGCGTTTTCCAGTACATGACATTGAACAACTACCAGGGACAAAAGAGTTTTTTGCTTCTTTCAAGTTACTGTTGGCTTTAAAGCAAGAAGCCAGGAAAGGGACCTGCACTTTACATAAGTTTAGAAAACCTTCAAAACATCTTGTTTTAAATTTTAATTGAGAGATTTAGGCCTACTGTCATGGTACGATGGAGAATCTTTCCAAACCGGTGTGAGAAGGTAGGTGCATTTTCTTTGTTATTTTGCATTCCCTAATATTGTGATATCAGCGAATATATATATTGTGCTACCATTTTAGCTGTACAGTTGGTCCTATTTTGTACACTGCTTTTAATATTGCGAAAAGGATACCGTTAATAATGAGTAGGAACAAAATGGTTAGGTAGTTTTAACTGAGGTGACACATTTCAGCTATTTCAGCTCAGCTGTTGTAGAGGGTCAAAGACAAAGGAGATTTCAATTTCTACAACTTTGCTTTAAGATGGAAAGTAGACCTGCAACCCTGTGGTTCAAAGTCATGAAGCTAAGAAATTAATTTGGCAGTTCACAGGATTGTTGCCAAGATAAAATGAGAGGAAAGTGAGGGAAGAAGGAGGGTTCAGTGGGAAGGAAGCATCAAGAAAATAAACAGTCTACTTAGGAAGACTTAGAAGCAGATAAAGCCATGAGAAACTGAACAAAATACCATCGTGAGTAGTGGGTTTGCCATACACTTAGAGAGATTTGAGCACACATTTTCTGTGGGTGCTCTTCTGGGCATTGCTACTGTGAAATGGCTTTTGTGGACTTGAGTTTTACACAGCTGCTGCTACTGCCTGCACACCTTGCAGGTTTTGGGTGATAATTTTGTTTGTTTGAAGAAACTAAAGATAATTTCATACTGCTTTCAAAGTAATCTACAGAGTTTTTTATTTGCTTCAGAGTGAATGGAAGTGATCTGCCCTTCCTTCAAGTGACCATTACTTTTACAGGATGTTTAAGGTGAAATAGCCATATACAATAATGTAGATTATAGCCACATTTATCAAAGTAACTGCTATCAATTTGGACTGAGTAATAATTCTTAAAAGAAATTCTGAAATTTTCCATTTTTCTCTTGCCCCAGTGATTCCCCTTATCCTTTTTATATTTAGTGAAGTAACCAAGATACCTGGCTGAGACATGAATCTTGCCTAACAGTACACCTTGTACTCATTGTACAATTGGTTCACAACTGTACACTATAAAAGATGTTTTAAAACATCTAGAGTAACATGGAAATTACGTAACTGTGGTGCAAACTTCAAAAGAAAGCTTGGGGGTTTCCCCCCGCCCCCTTTGCTTTGTTTAGGTACATGTTTGGGCTGGTTTTTCATCCGTGCACTGTTGCAAGTCCTTCGTATTTGTCCTCTTAAGTAACTGGTTCATCAGGAACTTTTAACGAAGTATGTAATCTCATGGTGGGAAGATATCTTTTTTTGGTTTTTCTTTTTCCTAGTTTCCATGTTCTTTTAGGGTGTGGTTCAAACTAAAATGAAATTTAGGTTGGTCTTTCCTTTTTTGACCTGCCAAAGTGTTTGTTCTGTTAGCATTGCTCTGCTCCCTGTAAATCAGACATTCTTCTCGGGCTGCGTCAGGTTGCTAATGACATGATTAATGCAGGAAGGGTAGAGAAGGATGACGTAGTGGCTCATGCAAAGTTTACCTGAGAATTATCTGTAGCTCTCTACTGTTTAGTGTCTGTGTGAGTCATGGCCTGAAGCGCTGCCATTCCCTGTTCTTCAGCTGGGCAAGATCACACTTACCTCATTCTATGTATGCATTTCTCCCTTTCCTGCCAGATCTGATTAGAAGCACTTTTGTTTTAAACTCTGTTTATGAAACATTAAATACCCTTTTTGCAGATAGCTGACCATAAGGCTAAATGAAAAGTGCCAGTAGATATCTGTGATCCAGACGGCTTTAGAAACTTTCTCTGTCCTTACATGAATTCTGATTTTTATCAGCTGAAGTCTTTTTCACGTTCATGGGTTTAACAGTGGTAGTGTTATGACATTAGTGAGCTTTGCAATAGGACCGTGAGTCAGTTGCCGTCTGTCAGTAGTCTCCTGTTTCTTCTTGTGTATTTGTACAGATAAAAGCTTACAAAATACAAACAGCAAGTTTGTGCTGCTGTCTCCAGCTTTTGAAACTTCCTTGGGCTGCAGGTGCAAGAGTTCCCATCAAATTTGGTTCACCTATCGGTTCCTTAATGAAGCATTTGGGAAATGTATCTTACTGATAAGAAAACGTGGGTGTGTTCTGTGATACTCTTTGAAGCCTCGGTCATTCCTTTATTGAGGGCTGGCCCAAAGTACCTGCCGACAATATTTGTTCTACTGTTTGCGTATGTGTGTCCTTTACCTGTCACGTGTTCTCAAGTCTCTCTTAGAAGACCAGAATGAAGTCAGTGTAGAATTTTCAAGTAATGCTGATTATTTTTTCAAGATTCCTTTGTTTTCTCTGTAAAACTGTCGCAAAGTCTTTGGCATCCTTCAGGACTTCAGCTTCCCTCAGCTGAAACTGTCACCTTTTCTCTGTGTGAGCTGCTGTCTGAATTATCTTGTGCAAAAAGTGCTTCATGTTTAACTGTACAAGAATATGCTGAAAGCAGGCTATCGTTTTCCAGCCAGCTCATATCTTGCAACCTGCCAAAGCCTATATCAGGAACACAATGTGTGGGAAAAAGTTCTAAAATGATAGACAGAAAAATGTCTTGTGGGAAACCTAAAATGCCTTGAGACTCATTCTGTTAATAAAGAATGTTTTTACAAGCACAGCATTATCCCCTTTACTTTTTGACATTTTCAAAAATGAAAGCTTGAGAGCATAACATTTGTGTAGAATGTAAACAACCTTGATAAGTGGAGAAGTGACATTTCTTGGAAATAACATTGCCTTAAGAGAAAAGAATGGTTGAAGTGAAGAATAAGCCAGAAAAAACCCCCAAAAACCAACCCAATTTAGTTCTTAAAGGCTCAACTGCTTCTAATAAAGGCTATACTGATGCCTGAGAGAAAATTTTATGTGTACTTTGATTACATTTTGCAAACATATCTTAAAGGAAAACAAACATCCTATGATCTGTTAATCGCAAAAGGTGCACCAGACGAGTAAATTCTTGTTGTAAACATATCATTAAAATATCTAAAAGTTCTCTAATGCAATGTGGACACATTTTATGTACATTGCAGTATATGTTAATGGAGTTAATGATTATAATTACACAGATGCCTGAATGGGGATGGCAAAAGTTCATGTTCAGCTTAATGTTGTCTGTATTTAATTTTCCTGCTTTTTAAGAAACTGTTTACATAAAAGAGTAACATAGATTTTATTCAGTGAGCCAGCATTTAGGCAAAAAATAAGCATATTGTTTGACACGTGCCTTTATGTAAGCTGTGTTGCTAGAATCTATCCTTCAGTTTGAGCAGTGAAATTGTATTTCTGGCTTTTGTTTTCTTCTGGTGAAATAGGCAGTGCCTTGGCTGTAGAACTGATTTTTTGCTTTTTGTCTAAACCCCTCTTCTTTCATGCTTTCACTGAGAAAGTTAATCAAACAAGGCTTTAAAATGTCTTTTTTTTCAAAATTGAAAGGTGCCGAATGAAGTAGAAGTGTAAAAAAGTGTAAAACTGTTCTGTAAAACATGTCCCTTCACTTGTGCAGGTTTATGAGGCAGGACATCCAGTTCACCAGGCTGTGGTTGCCTCTTGCTGCACAAAGCAGCAAACAGCCCTGTGGAGAGAGAGCGAGCTCCGTCTGGCTCCTTGGCTCAGGCAAGCCCACAAATCCAGAGGAAGCTCTGATTGAGGAAGGACCCAAGAGGCAGGAAACAGATGTTGGCAGCAGTGTCCTGGCTCAGGTAGCCAGATAACAAGTGTAGCAAGCCAAAATAACTAAGTGAGTTAAATGGCCATAACTGCACCTCAGTCTTATTTATTGGGCTACTTAAATCTAGGTTTACCTAAGGGGTAATGTGCCTTTTGCACATTCTTTTCTTTGGCTGGCATTTGTGGCGTGTTGCTGAGTTTCAGAGCGCTTGTCTGATAACACCGAAGTCGCCCACCACATGTTTCTGTGTGCAGTTAGGTACCTTTCTCAAATGCTTGCTAGGGTCATCTTGGTGTTTCAGTAGTTATTATCTTCTACGTGGCCAAAGATCACCATGTATAGGGGGATGCAAAAGGACAACATTAGAGTCTTATAATTCAGAAAAAGTCCTTTGAAGTCTCCAAAACAATGAAGATTTAGGGGTTTTTTTTTTTGCTGTGTATGCCTTTCTTCCTGTGGCCTTTGCTGGTACATTAGTTGTACCAGGACCGTAGGAAGCCTGCAGCAGACTATTTCACTTGGGTGTTGGCACCTTATCTTCCAGGGAGAGTGCACAGAAATGAGTTTTCCAATCTGCTTTCAGGTTTTGGATGTTCCAGGTATCCATTCATCTGTTAAACAGTCTCATATTACAAGATACCAGAAGCATATGGGGAATCTCAGGGTTAAAAAAGAAAATAAATTTAATTTAAAAAACGCAAACAAAACCACAGCAAAACAAAAAATCAAAAAAAGCCCAAATAAACAAAACAAATAACAACCCCACCCCAAGGAGTATAAGTGGAATTGAAGAAAATTATGATCTCAGGGGGTAAGCATGATGCTTAAAGGTTGAGCCATGCAGGCATCAAAGAGAGGTGGTCCATGCTTGTGATGCAGTGGAACAGCAGTGCAGAGGTCTGTGCCTGGAGTCTTTCTTTTGGCTCCTCTGGCTTTTGAGAAGGGCCTGGACAGTGCCTCTGTGATGGGATTTCTTGCATTTCTTTTGAGACTCTACCTCTGTCAGGTGTTTCTCAGGAGCAAAGCCTTTGTTCCTGGTTTGTTGGTGGCCTGCCTGTACCTTCAAACCCTTTCAGGGTTGTTGCTGCCTGACTCTGGCTCTCTGTGGGAGCCCTGAGTCTGAGCTCCTGTAGGGAGGTAGCGACGGGGTAATTCAGAGGGCTTCTCAGTGCCCTCTTGCTCTTTGGTTTAACAACATGAGAAAAGTGCAAAACATTATCATCAGAGATCTTCCTTCATTCCTGTTGTAAATTTCCTCTTGGGATTTAGTGAGTTCATCTTGTTTTTAGATAGCCCTGATTTTCCCTCATCTCCCGTGATTGGTGCCGCCACCATTTTTCCATTTGAGAAGGTGTTTCCAGAGATAACCTCTTAAGCTTCCTGAGTGCAACCCTGTGACATTCTTAATTTGTACGTGTTATTTTCTGCCACTTCTCTAGCGCTGGAAATTTCCATTTCCCAAATCTCTTTAGGAGAGGTAGGAAAAAACTCACTTTGTGCGAGTGATGAGGCATAGGTGGTGTATTTGTCTTTTAGATCTCTATAACAAATACCTTCCATTTCTGAATTTACTAAACCCCCCTTGTAGGTAAATATTGGAATGTGCTGACTGGGGATCTGTTTTAATATCATGTAAAGGTTTTTCTCTTGTAGTGAGTCTCCTAAATGCATGAAAAACATAACAAGAAGTCACAAAACTTAACACTGCTATAGTATTTAGAAGCTGGTTCAGAGATCAGGAGAGTTTGTTTTCATAGTTAAATGCCACTTAGTAAAAATGGAATGAATCTGTGTAAAAGTACTGGATCTGATACTTCTGTTATTGACCTGTTGTTCTGGGGTAGAAAGACTTTTATCTATTTTTCAGACAGCCATTCCCAGTGTTGGGGATGGACCAGCTGAGAAACAGATTTTGATGATAATAAGTTTCAGCAAATTTCATTCAAATGGCTTCCCAGGTAGTAGAGAGAGATCTTGGTGTGAGCTTGTGGACCTACTTAGATTTTTTCAAATCCCCATAAGACACAAATTAATGGGAAGCCAAACCACATTGGTTCTTCTGTTTGTAAAGCTGCTTGCTCTTTTCTGTGGTGGTTTTTTAAAATCAAATTATGTCTGCCTTTGCTAAACTTCTGTTGTGTTGCTAGCTTTACTGTGTATATTCCAGTTGCTAAAATACAAGAAGCCACAAAGGGCACCAGTGTAATAAACAAGAACAAATAAGGACAGTCTGAAATGCTGTTACTTGCAGATAGTTGACTTAAAATCTGAAATAAAAAATGTTTCTGTTTTTGGTATTTAGTTTAGTTACAACTTTCTTACACCACTATGAACTTCTTTTCTTCCACTGGAATAAATACAAGAGGACTACTGCTCACTTGCAACTATTTAAGAAATGCAAGCAATGAAAGTAAAAAATACTTCAAATTTGAGAATTAGTTTTTATCTAAAAGTAATTTTTTACATTCTAAATGTTAGATCTGTTTTCAATTGTGTGCATGTTTCTTATGCAAAATTTTGAAAACATCATCTTCTGATGAAAGTTCAAGTTTCTGATTTTTCATCTTTTTGCATTTCTGGTTACCATTTAATATAATGAAATAATCACCATGATGCTTGTGCTTACTTTAGCTGTAGTTCTTTATAAATAACAAGCACTGGGCATGGAAAGCTATGATTATAAAAGCAATTTAGACTGGTAGATATCCTTCAAAATCCTCCTGTTTATGTGTAAGTGGCAACAGTATGAGATTACATTCAGTTTAAATTTGAGTCCTGTATTTAAGTTACTGAATTTCTGTGGTCCAGCCTCCTCTTTGAAACCTTGAAAATCACCTATTTGAAGCTTGTGTCTGCATGATCCTTACTACAGAATTGCTCCAATTTTCTTTGGAGACCCATCACTTCAGGCAAAGTGTTTTTATATTCCCTTGTCACGCTGCTTCAAGACAGGTTTCCCTCTGGTAAAATGGTTTCCCATATTACCTATTTGTTTATATTAGTAGTGGTTTCCCTCGTAAGGTTAATTACTGTTTCAAAGAAATTGCAGTTTCCTGTCCTGGTGTAACTTGTTTACTTTAGATTTGCTCGGGAATTCTTTCTGTTTTGAAGGTGTAATGCTCCAAGGGATGATTCTTTATCTTTCTGACCTTCTCCTCTCTCTTTTCTTCTAATTTTAGGTAAGAATGACTTTTGCAGTGATTTTTTGCTTTTGAAGAATTTCTGCTTGGGTAAAGTATTAATCTCCCTATCTTCCTTTAAAAATGGCGTTCTTTTTCTCTGTACTTAAGGGAGGAGGGGGAATTCTTGGCCAAAGCTAGTGCTGTGACCTTTTAAATACTCTGATACAGTTGGTGGAAGAGAGTTTGAAAATTACAAGTAGGTGTTTGGGTTTTTCTTAATAATTTTCTATGTGCAGGATGATAGTAAAAATGTACAAGCAAGTTATTAACTGTCACCTGTAGTAATTTGGAGAAGTTTGAAATCTATTTGCCTTTAATGAAGCAGTGTGCTGCTTCAGATTTCTTGTGGAATACCTGCATGCTCAAAGGCCCTGCCCAAGTATATAATCAAGCTTATGCAGTAGAAGTCCTTCATCTGTCTAAACCCAAGAAGAATTTAAAGCTAGATAGTAAAAAGTAGGTCAGCTAAACATACATTGTAAAATAAATGGTAATTCAACAGGGTAATTAACACAAGGTGCAACACCAGGATTTCAGAGTTGTTTCTTCTTTTTTGAAATAAAAAAGCCTGATATGTCTTTACTGTGTCATAATGGTGTGGGGGCTGTACTGAACTGGGTTTTTCCCTCCGCAGCCATTACTAACTGTAGATTTGGAAGCTTCCTGTTACAAGGCTGCGATCTCAAGGGAAAAGATCTTTCATTTAGCCAGCCTAGAGACAACTTCTGATTATGGGAGAATTGGTTTATTGTGGAAAGTAATGCAACTATAAATACGACTTCCTGTGCAGTAGACATGTTTGCCAGTTTCTGGAAGCTTGAAAAAGGAGATCTTGTCTGGTTACAATTCACAATCAACCTATGGAAAGGAGTTGGGAACAGCAGTCCGTTTCTTTTATCAGGGACACTCTTGGTTCAAACTACTGCAGTTCTGCTTTTTTGTTCTTTTTCCTATACGTATACAGTTTTAATTAATCAGTGAGAGGCCCAGCATGAGGTAATGCTGGAAATCAACAATTTGAATCCTGTGATTCTTAATAGAGAATTAATGGAAACAGAGGTATTGCTATCTTGTTGGTCAGAGAAGTATGTCATTTGGACAGTATCTAAAGGCAGGCTCTGGGCTGCTGTGTGCTTAATATTCCTTTGAGGTTTGTCTGGTTTTAGAAGACCAAAACTAAAACAAGAAGTAGTGTAATTCATACTGGGAAATAATCCTGATCTTTAAAATTCTCTAGCATATGTATTGTCACAACTTAGTCAGAAGGACCCTCTGTAGGCATGTAGTCTGATCCTTTGTGTAATGTAAGGCAAAAATCTCTTGCTTATTATTCAAACAGATTTTGTGTGGGTTTCAGCCTCTAATAAAGTCACTGCAAGCTGTGTTAATTTTAATTTTTCTTAAGTCTTAAATATGCTCCTTCCTTGCCATTCTATCTGAAGAGCCATTAGAGATGTTCTCGAACTAAAACTTTGAGATGCTGTGCTTCTAGAGACAAAGCTTGTAGTTGCCCAGAAGTGGGTGCACAGTGTGTGTCCGTATCTTTACGGCTCCCTGTGAAACTGGATCCCAGGTGGCAGTGAGGAAGAGGTGGGAACCAGTGTGACAAGGACAGTAGGGTAGAGAGGTAGTGGCACTGGTGGCATGAGAGTGAGGAAGAGATATGAGAAAGCTGGCATCAGTCGCTGTTTCAGAGACTTACTTCATGTAGGATTTAAAGGTGGGATTCCTATACTTGTTCTCTCTATGCTGGCCTTGACCGTGTTCTTGTTTTTAGAGTAACCAGACTTAGAAGAGATTCAGGCCTTTAGGTAGTGGTTCTCAGTTGGTGGGAAAAACCTGAGAGGAGGAAGGGGGGAAAGCACTCTTGTTCCGTGTCCTGCACACGCTCTTGCTTATGTATTTTCACTCACTGTTGTCCTTTCCTGGCAATCTCTTTTGTTGGTTAAAGAATTACCATATCTGAGAGTTTGAGGCTGAACAAAGCTTTAATTATGCATCAAGAGTATTGCATTAGTTTCTGTCAGCTAGCCACCTCCATATGCTCTTTCCACTTCTGTCCAACTGCCATGCAGTGTTATGTACTCCACAAAAGACCAGAAACCTGGACATTGTGCCCCTGCTCCAGGCCACATCAGCATGCAGTGCATGTGTATATACTGCAGACACAGCACAAGCCTGGGCCATATGGATAGCCTTGCTACAGTGCAATTTTCTTTTTTCTCTTCTCTGCTTTGTTTTCTGAATGGCCAGTAGCTTGGGGGCAGGGAAGAAACAACAATACACTGTGAAAAACACTAGACTTCACTTCCTTGAGATCAGATTTTGCACTGGTTTTATAGAGTCACTTTATGTCATTCCGTTAAGAAAACAGTTAATAGACCTACATTTGAGTACAGATAGAAACACTACTTTCTTTGATCTGAGTTCTGTCCTTTGACTTAAAGGAGCCATGTTCCTACAAACAAGCTGTCTCCTCTGAAGGTTTTCAATATCATAAAGCTCATAATCTGAGGAAGAAATGAAGTCTGTAGTTCAGATTATTTATTTTGAAATATAAATTTAACTAAAAAAAAAAGGAAAAAATGAATTAAGTATAGATGTAGATTACATCACTTGTTCTGCAGTACATATATTTTCTACAAGGATACCAGTTTACTGCCAAAATATGACTCAAAAGATCAATAGCAAACAATCTGTACAAGTTTACACAAGAGAACCGAAGTACTTCATTCCATAAGCATTGTGTTTTAAAAGCGCACATTTCAAAAATAGATAGTTCTTTGGGAAGGCTGCTTTCTTAATTTTCACTGTTGCTTTCAGAAGTATGTCCAAATAGTTACAGGGTTGGTTTTTTTTTTCTGAGAAATCTGTTGCTGCACACTGAGGATGTAAGGGAATTGGAATGGCTATGGCTCTGAATGCTTGCAGTTACCAGAGGTCAGTCATAATATTTCTGGCTACAAAGACAGTCTTAAATTTAAAAAGAAAATTTACAAGTTTGATGCATATTTATTGTAACAACTAGTTGAAATGGAGGTCTGAAAGGTACATTCCTATTTAAGGATATGCTGGTCATGGTGGCTGTGGTTGAGGGAGACTCATTTGTCATGTCTAAATAAATATTGTTGTGCTGTGCATTTAATGTTAATGTGCTTTGGTTCCTTTAAAACCCCCTGGATTTTTTAATCTAAAAATCTGTGTGTTAAGAAGTGAATGATACTTTCTCCATGTCTGTGCTTGGTTAACATTCTAGAGAAAAAAATTACTTGCACAACAAAATACTGCACTAATATAGACATATCTCTTATTTTTGTATAGTCCTTTTTTGTTGAGAGTGTCAAACATTTTGCTTCTCAGTCATTATCTTCAGAGTTCTTCTAATTATCTGTATATTGGTGCATTTACCAAGTCAAGTATCAGAAGGGGAAAGGAAGGAGAGCTGCCAACTCTCCCGTTTTTAATCTGAGATTAAAAAGTTGCACACAAATTTCTCAAGCTCTAGGAGGAAAAATGTGCAGTTTAGGAATGAATCCTATCCCTTTTGTTCAGCTCATGCTTTTTATTAAACTCTTTGGCTCTTGATTTGACATTATCTACCCAGTAACTGATAGTCAGTCTCCACAGCATTTCCAACAATTCCAGAGGCGTCCTGACCATCTACAGATAGTAATGTTTGATAGCGCTGGGGGGTTTTTTATGCTGCAAATGTTTGAGCATGTCATAGCTTTTAGGTTTGAGAAAAAGCACACATTTTAGAAAAACAACTGAAAAAAGCAGAAATTGGAAAAATTGGAGTAGGTGGGAAAGAAGGGCAACTGAGGTAGTCAGGGCTTTCAGCTCTGGGTGTATTGCTAAATATTCCTTAATTTTGGCACTTATGCTTTGAGATTGTGAGAACAACCTTCTTTATTCTTAGCAGTTAACCCACCACAAAGGTTTGTTCTCCTTTTATAGAGGACTTGTCAAAATACTATGACAACTAGGCTGATTTTAGACAAACAGATCCTGGCTCTAAAAAGACAGTAAGTCTGCAAGTCAAACATGGAGGGCAGCCATTGGCACTGGAAGAAGTAAGAAACCACAGATTGTTTTCTCATTGGATGAAGAGCTTGAAGCAATGTAAAGTTAATTGAAGAATTCCTTGAAAGTGAAGTCAGCCTAAAATAAAAGGTTAGGGGTCTATAATTTACTAAATGTGAAAGGTTTGTGAGCAGTAGTGAACATGAAAGTTTGAAAAAAACATATTTTAGTAAACATATCTGGCTTGTGTTATGGACTGTCCTGTTTTAATTATTCATCCACATAATGTAGATTTGCAGTATGATCTCTAATTAGGCACAGTCTGATTTATTGAGCTGGCCCCACATAAACCATGATGTCATGCTGTACTGCTCAAAATTACAGCTCTGCTCTTGCAGTTTAAAGACGATTATTTTTAACTTTGGAATGCTTCAGTTTTGTGCATCTTGGCTTTTAGCTTTGTGAACTTAAGATGTGCTCTGCTCCTCTCCTCCTTCCCCCCCACCAGATCAAAGCAATCTGTTGTAATGTAACCAGAACAAAACCCATTGAAATGGACTTCTGAACACTCTCAGCTTTAACTCTTGTTGGTAAATAAGAAGAGAGGCAAGACTCTTCATGCTTGCTGTCGGGGGAGTTGCTGAGAAATAGGTACAATAGCTATTGAACTATGTTTTGCCAGGTGTCCAGATGTTGATGCCATTCCAGAGCAGGAATGCATCATTTGTGTCTCCAAAACATCTTAGTTTTCTTTTGATGCTATAATTGAAGAAAGAGAAGAAAAAAAAAAAAGGGGAGTGTGAAAAAAACCAGAATCTGCACTGCCTGTTACTGCAGGTAATAATTATTTACTAGGAATGGGAACTCTCACACACATGAGTTTTTACTCATATGTGTTGCATTTTCTGCTTGTTTCCCATTTGAATAGGAAAATTTGCCTTTCCTAAAACCAAGGTCTGTTCCAAACGCAAAAGGAAGGCTTTGCACAGGAGAGTTTCTGCACTTCCCTACAGAGGAGGTCTTGCTTCTGCAGCAATGAGCAACATTCCTTCCTGCCAGCATTCCTGATCTGGATTTGTGGGCAAAGGGACAACACACACCAGAATGTGAAGGAAGGGAGAACTGAAACCTAGGTTTGAGTATAATCTCTTCTGCCAACCTCATTGAGCGTGATAAGAAGAGAACAGCATTTCAGGAGTGGGAGTCTTTCTGTGGAGGTGTCAAGACTACTTTAGGCCAGGCCCCCGGAGCCTGACAGCAAACGGGGGAGGGAACAAGAATAAAGGTGTGGAGGTGTCACAGTTATACTGGAGGCTTAATTACCCATAGATATCAAAAGGTGAGAATTGTGTTCGGAAGGCCGTAGCTGTGGCAAAGGAAGGCAGACTCCATTTTCTAACAAAGCAATTTCTGACTGGGAGGGGAAGGTGAAAATATCTTCCTGTGAATTTTAGTGGGAAGACTCCGTGAGCTGCTCTTGGTAGTGATTGCAGTGTTTCAGGCTCGTGCAGGTTGAGAACAATGCATGTTGAGTCATTGCAAAGCTGTACTTCTCATGAGGACCCTTGATTATAGAGCAGCTGACTCAGTTTCTATGCTATAAGGTGATTACAGCTTAAAAGACTCATAAAAAGTCATGGGATTTCTTAGGGTTTTTTATAAAAATATTCTCAAATGAGTATCACATTTTTAATATAATCAGTTGTTGACTAATATATTGGTATTAGATGTGTAACTGCTCGTAATTGTCCTATAACTATTTTCAGTTTAGGTAATGAGAGTTGGAGACAATGTTGCTTCAGGGGAAAAGGGGAAAGGAGTTCATACCCTTTCAGTGCTTCGGTGCCAGTGAATGTAAATGGATGGAAATTATATGGAGTTTGGTAACAAATTATATATATAGTGGAAAGATTTGATGTCTGACTTCATCTGTTCTTTTTTGACCTGGCAAAATTGCCAACTGAAACTAAATTTAACCATCTAGAATAAGGTGAAAGCATTAATTCTTTGAACATTTGGGTATCGGGTTTGCTGTCAGTTACAGGGGCCTGTAATGTCTTGATTGTAACATAATATCAGTAAAAACAGCCAGCATTTGCTTATGAGCAGACCACCTGTTTTGCTAAAATGAAATGAAATAAGTGGTAGGTTTCAGATAATTCCCTTGTAAGATGCTCACGTTTTGTTTTGTGTTAATATGTTTGGGGGTTTTTTTGTTATCAGTTACAAATCTGTATATAATTTCTTTTCCAGGATGGTAATTAGCATGGTTGAAATCCATCTTGCCCAGAGATATGAGTGAGGTGACTGTCATGCACTACGTATGTCTGGGCACACGTGTGCACATGCATTGGTTTTGTCCTCTCTTTAGTGGATCTGGGAATATACTTGGTACAGAAACAGTCAGACCTTGAGGAACTTAGGACTGACAGCGGTTTAATTCTTTTCTGTGTATTAAATGACTGATGTAGATTTAATTATTTTTTTTTTGGCAGCTCTTCTCCTGACACTTACTTGCAGAAACTGGTCTTGGAACTTAGAGGAACAGCTTGCCTCTGAGAGTAATAACAGCTTCTCCATCATTTTGTCTTGTCATTAAAACTGGACGTTCATCCACAAGCTGTCTCACAGCTCTGTAGTTAAGGACTGAAAATGCTAAAGTGATCCTTATGGCCAAAAAGTTAAGAGGGTGATGATGACTGTCATGAGAAACGAACAGGGAGTTGGGACATGAACATGCCTGCCGTGATACCTGTGGAATTGCCAGGAGGTTACCAGATGGAAAGTTAATGACACTTTGCAGTTATAATACTTCCAGTAGCTTCCCTTTCCTTTTGCTCTACAATGTAAAGCTGTTTAGTGTTACATAAAAAACTAGTCTCTTCAAGAACGTGCGCCTGAAATTATTTTCTTGATACTGATGCCAAAACCAACTGGGATCATAGCATACAAAAGTACTTGAACAGAGGGATGGAGGTGATCAAATCCGGTGCACAGGGAGTCTCATGAATGTGGAGTCTTGTGAATGACACAGGGAGGAGCACATCTGGGAGCTGCATAATTTGAACAAGTCCTTGGACATTGATTAATGATGTGCTGGTCGCACACAAGAACTTACCACATCTCTTGCAATATTCTGCCCTCTAATACCCCCTTTCTCAGCTGCAATTGTTCTCTGGCCTGTTTTGGTCAGAACAAGCAGGATCAGAACAACCAAAAAAGCTGAGGGAGCTCATCTATGCTAATCTCTCTTGGGTGGAAATGACTAGAGAATGATCATGCAAGCAGCTAGGCTAGTTTGAGGAGTGTTGATCTGCCCTTTGGCTGTGTGTAGGAAAAGGGAGACATACCCTCTGAGGAGAGGTGACTCCTGGCAGAGGATGCATGCTCACAACCAGTGATGTCTCTGCTCTTTGGGGGCTGCGAAGGCAGGTGCACACAGATTATCCTGACTGCTGTGTCATGTGTTGCTAACTTGAGTTGGTGAGCAGAGAAGCTGTGATGCCACAGGTCAGAGTGTGGGCTCTAGGAAAGCTAAGCTGCACACTTAAAGGCAGACTGCTGCACTTGTTGGCAGAGATAAAAAACAGCACAGCTTTGCTTCTGGTATTTTGTGAGACCACTTCTGGCAGGCATAGTGGAAGGTGTGCTTTTCCTCAAATGCAGCTTTTGCCCAAGTAAACCTTTGGCTCATTATTGATTATATCTGGATTTCAGGAGGCAGTGCTAAGATGATTCACATTCAGTAATTAAACTTCCAGCACCATCCTGGGAGGCAGGTTTAGAGAGGAGGAAATGGAGATGAGTAACCTAAAGGTGCAAAGAGAATCTGCTTCAGAGCTGAAATTAAACTTTGGCTCTAGGCATCGTGCCTCTGGAAATTCCTACACTACTTGAGTTTCATGTCAACACTGTCCAATTACAGCACTGTAATTTAGAGTAATTTATACATCTGTATCTATGGTGGATAAGATTTACATAAACCACATCCATTAACAATAAAAGGACTGCTATTAAAAGATTAAGTAATAAAAAGATCATAACATCAGTAGCATGGATAGACTTGCTAAAAAAGGATATCACTTCTTTATATCTGGCTTCTACCAAGCATTGAGAAGCAGATGTATTGTCAGACCACTGGCCACCTAGTCCTGTATGTCATCTCTATCTGTAATAGCCAGAGAAAGATTACAGGAACAGGACAAGTCTGCAGTCATGCCTTTTTTTTGTCACATCTTGCTGGTTTTGACAAATCTGCTCAAATTCTATTCTGAAATCTATTTTCAGCTTTGAATTTTGGAAATTGTGCATCGTTGTGGTAACATATCCATAGTAATCTGTCTTTTCTTGTGAACTGTATGATTAAGCACACCCAAGCCTCCCTCAAACACGTTTTGTAATCACCATCTGCTAATGGTGTGTTGTGATATATACTTGCATTTGTGAAGTTTCTTTTAAAGCAGGATGAATTCATCTGTCCACCATAGCCTAGAAGACTCGAGAAATGTGGTGAGTCTAGTTACAGTGTTTGTTCTTTCATCCATTTTAGAGAAGAATTAGTGGTTATGGAAAACGCCAAAAGACCCTTTCTTGTAGGAATTTGAAAGGAAGATAAGGAAGGCCCTTATAAAATGTGGAAGAGGTCACTGTGTTTTGTGTTTTCTCCCCAGAGCTCTGTAGTTGCCTCCTTGCCATGGGTAGGCTGATCATTTATGCTAGCATCAGGACATGCTTGCACTGAGTGGCTTTTGCATTATCACAGGCCATCCAGTCCACTTAGTAATGTTTGAGAAAAGCCTTTTATGGCTTAGTTTTTAGTTCTTGTGTGAGCATTGTTCTTTTAAAACAACAACATCATAAAATGGTTTTGTTAAAAATTACAAAAGTGGGTAATTAATTAAAATTTTTTCTGAGATTTTAAAAGCAAAGTTGTGCTTTTTTTTAGTAGTTACACATGATCCTGTATGACCGTAAGGAACAAGAGAAATCAGGAAAACAAATTTCCCCTGGTTTTCATTGCAGGCACACGGGTCAAAGACCCAGCATGTTGTTCTCGGAAGAAGCCGTTTCATTTTTCCTAATGTGGACATGCAGTACTAAAGCTTGCTGGTTTATGACTGAGCAGTACTAAAATGCTGTTTATTGTCAGTCTCTTCACATCTGAATCATGTTATTCAATCCAGATTTTCTTTGAAACCACTGTCAGATGTGGCAGTATGGATGAATGCTCAGAGAAACCAATGGGTGTTACGCACTCTGGTGCTTTTAATTATTTAGGTTCATCATTAATTTCACACGTGGAGAGAAAATACTTATTTCTGTTATCTATTTAGATTTACGTGTTGAATGAAAGATATAGCTGATCTTTTGTAAGTAAAAATAATTATGGGGAAAATAGTAGGCTTTTGCTTTGCTTATGCTATGCATTTGGAAACAAGGTAGAGTTGGTTTTATGCATCCCCTTTGTAATCAATGAATGTATTTCTTTGTTTGCTTGAACAAGTATTTCACTAGGAAACAGTGGCATTTGGTTTCATTGTTCCTTCATCCAAATTTTACCAAGGAAGAGAAGAAAAAAAAACCTTCTGGGTTCCTTTCAGATAGTGATACCCTCTCTTCCTGCACATAAACATATCCTGCTTTCTCATCTGCACGTAAACACTGACTTATCTTCATTTCTCGTGTGCAAATAAAAGGCAAGAGCTTCTCATTCCATCTGTCAAATCAAGGGTTAGCATGTGCTTTGTTTCATCCTGACTGACACACATTGTTTTTATTTTCCTTTTATCCCTTAATTTATAAAGGTGACTGAAACCTGCAGAAAAGTCTTTGGTACCTGGGAATTTAACTTTTAGCTATAGGAATGAAATCTGGTACTAGATGTGGCCTCTTTCCAAGAACTTTGTTGTGCCTGTAGTTTGCAAAGTATTTCAACAGCTTTTATATGATCCTGTATGGATGAGCTTCTGATTTATTTTTCTTGTTTATAGCCATAGTATTTATCAAGTATAAGTAATGAAAAATCGAAGAGCTATACCAGAGAAGCAGGAGTTCCATTTCTATTTGGAACATGTGCCTAGTCATGATTGTGAAGGTTCTTTTTTCTGCTCTTCGGGGCTTTTTTTTAAACACATGGCTGGAACATCCCATATGCTGTAATACTTTCCATTTGCAGAGCCCTCTGTTTGATGATTGCAAGCTGCTCTGTAAACATTTTTTGGTCCGACAGTCATTTTTCAGAGTCTGGAGCCCTCTCCATTTTTGGTGGGAATGTGATTTGTTCAGGGTCATGCAGGGTATCAGCTGGAGCATAGTGGTAACATAGTGGATTTGTACATTTTTTGCTTTTCTGATGTCTTTATTGTATTTTTCTCTACATTACATAGTATAGTGCAGCATACCTGGAAAATAACTAGAAAAATGTTTTGGGCTGAAAATACAAAGTCTGGAGAATACATGAGAGAGTTTGGAATAAGTAATCATTACTATGATGATCATTGAGAATAATAGATAAACTGGACTACACTAACATTCTTATGAAGATATTTCCTTTTGGATTATTTTAGATCATACACAGATGCTATATATTGCTTACATGTAATCTTGCATTTTTGGATCATTGTTAAAATTCCAGAATAGAAAATGTTAAGATAAAATGTTTTGATTTGTGTGGTCTTTGTGTTTGGTGGTTTGGGGGGTTTTTTTGTGTTCCTTCCTCTTCCTCGCTGGATACAAGTGCAATACTTCCACTGCTGCTAAGTGTAAGCAAATCTTGCATATAACAAACATGACAGGCAGAGGAGATCTTCAGTAGCTGAACACAGAAAATAGTTTCAGTTCTAGATATATAAGGAAGGTCTTGGGGAAGAATTTTGGTCTCCCTAATGAAAAGGTGCATTTAATAATGATGGCGTTTCTTCCCTTTTTCCTCTTTAATTCTGGTAGTTTCTGTGGACCATTATTTCTGTTGCTGTTTCAATACTTGTGTTTATGAAAAGATATCATCACTTCCAATAATACTTTTGTATAGATGATGGTATTCCCTATATATTAAATAACTTGAGAATTTCAGGAAATTCGATCATGTAATCACAGGGATTTTTCACATTGCTTTTTGTGGGTAGTGTAACTCCTGAAAAAGGAGTTCCTCAAGGGTGTTGAGAATATTTTACAAAGATGAGTTAAGTGAAACATTAGTTCAGTTACCACTGGTATTCAGTAAGGAAGAGAGCAGATGGGATAGTGGTTTTGGGAGGCAGCTGAGGTAACATCTAGGAACATCTGGTGGATGTTTCCCTAGCAGCTGAAGGAACTACACAGATGCTAAATATTTTTTCCCCATATTCTGCCCAACTATTCTTACGATGTTTGTATGTTTGTGACTAGAAAGGACACCCGTCTCCCCCAGTATAGACTTATATTTGCGTCAGTAAAAGTTTGCCTATGAAGCTGAAGAGAATGATATGGAGAATTTGAAAATGCTTTACTGAAAATTGCGTCAGTATGATAAGAAAGCTTTTGGCCATCTCTGTCCTGCGTCCACTCGTAACTGTATGTAAGGGAGTCTGTACTAGCTTGTATTAAAGTTCTCTGTATTTCGCCCTAAGTCACATGAATTGTTTTACTGATGTACAACCATCTCTGAGCCATTAATGTATATATAAACGGTTCCAACTTGTCTGTTACCTGTTCTCAGAAAATTTGAGCTGGTTTTTTTCATAGATGTTCTCTGAATGAAAATCTGAAGGTTGTTTTTTGGGGTTTTTTGCACATAACAATGGGTTTTACCAGCTGTTAGGTTGATTGCTGAGACTAAAAAGGTAAAAACCAAATAATTTTACTGTCTTCTTTTGAGAACTCAGCCTCATTAAGGTTATGATAAGAGCTGGGAATGTTACAAAACATTGATTTTTTTTTTTAGTAGCATCTTATCGCAAGGGTTTATTGAAACCTTATCAGTCAGCCATCACACTTGTACAAGTCACATTAACTCATTCCATCAAATTAACAGACTGAGAACAGATGTTCCTCTGAGTTTCAAAGCAGCTGCAAAGCTTCTGGAGTCCCAGCAGCACAGTCACATGTCCCAGCCTACCTAGTCAGAGCTCATTTACTGTTGGGTGCACACTTTCCATTCAGAGTGCCATGCTGATGGGCAAGAGCACTGACTGTCTTCAAAGTTTCAAATTTGCTGTGATCTTTCTGTCTTAAATTGGCCATTTAAGTTGTTCAGTATCTAATGAAACCTGTGAAGAGACTGTTGTGGGCTACCTTGTGGTTAGAGCAGCTAGCAGAGCTCATTCCCAAATATCCTGTCTCTTTGGTTGGCTTGAATGAAAACTGGTTGGTGGTGCAAGCTAAACATGGGTGGGATGGAGTGGGATGCCCTCTGGCATGACCATGAAGAATTACCAGAGACAATAATAGTGTTGTCATGTGAGAAATCTTGTTTAGAGCTTTTCCAAGAGTGCATAATTTGAAGCCCATGTTACCACGTCCCTTGGCTACCCCACTTAACAACTGGAAGATAGGCATGTAAATTTGTTTTCAATAGGCTTGGCCCTCATGAGCCATGGATGTGCCACTTCATAGATTTAGCTTACCATGATGATTTGCAATTGACTGATTGCAAGCACTGGCTCCAGGCTCCAGCAGGTGCTTATGGCACCTGAGTGGTTTCTGAGCGCTGTGGAGTTTTCCTGCCAGCTGAATGCAGGCTGAGTGGAAAGAGGAGATTCTCTTGTATTTATTAAATGGTATTTTAGATAAATCGGAGTAGTTCTCAGATGTGTTCATTTTTATTCTTGCTATAAAGATCCATCTAATTCTTCTTGTGGGACTAAGGCAATTCAAAACTCCAAGTTCTTTGTCATGTGTTTTGAACTCAGCATAACTGAGAAATCTGAGCTACCATGTACTTTCTCCATTGGCCCAAATGGAGCGAGAATAGGGAAGAAAAGCCCTTACTCTTCTGGTTGCAATCTAAAAATGTTATGCTACCCTCTGCAATAATTATGTCTCATGAATGTATTCTTTGGTGCTTTTGTTTTCTTTCTACTCTCTTCTGGCTTACATTTTTCTGCTTTGTGTTTTCTGACTACTAATTGCAGTACGCTTTAGAAACTATATTATGGGCAGCTGCCGATTAATAGGAAAAAACTAAACTTTGATATATTTTGGTGAGTTTTACTTGCAGCTTTAACCACGTAACCAATTTTGGGAGAGGAAAGAGGGAAGCAACCCCCTACCCCATGAATTCTTAATTACAATAAATGAGTTGCTGTATTATTAGGAACATAACTTAATTGCCACACAGTTACATATTTACTTGAGAGTTTATTTAGTACAGCTTGCTTTCTTTTCGAGCTACAGATTTCTACATTGCATCCTTTATTCAACTGTTTGGTCTTCCTAAACTCATAATCTCCGTATCTGTGATGTTAAAGAAACCAGAGTGTGAGGTCAAAATTTCCATTACATAGCCAGAGAGGAATTTCAAGGAACAATGCCAAAATCACTTAAAAAAATAAATTTACAGGAAAGATGACTCATCAATCAACAATTGCTGCTCTAGAAAATAGAATTAGTTATATATGTTTTGAATACAGAGATGGACAAAATGCACTCTGACAGGCAGGGTTAGATCAGGGTGATTTGTTTGCAGACATTTTTACCTTGACCTATGCTTCTTTTTCACCTTAAAGGAAGACCTTAAGTAGCACACAGCTTCACATTGGCAGAATCATTGCTTCTCAGAACTACAACTATCTAGAAAAAAGAAAAATATTTTCTGGTTTCTTGCTGTGCACTAATTAGCTAAGCAGCTGAAGGACAAGAGGAATAGTCTCCTCCTGTGCTTAACTGCCTTTGAAACTTAACATGAGGCCACCTGAGAGATCAAAATAGAGCCTTTTATACTCGATGGAGGTGACAGACTTCTGCTTCAGCATGCAGTAATATGAGTGTGAAAAAGATGTGATAAAAAGCAGTTTCCCCTCTTTTTAAATACTGAATAAATAGCGTGCAAGAGTGCAAACCCTTCTGAGGGGAAATATGTTGAGCTATGGCAGTGTCTCTGGGGGAGTGTGGCAAGCCTGCTGCTTGTGGCTTTTCGTGTCATGCCAGCCCTTCAGTGGGAAAGGCTCTGGTGCTTCTGGTCTTCCCTGTGCCTTGAGCCACACGATCTTTTTGCTGTGTTAACTTTACATGGGAAGAATCTAATGAGTACTGTGACTTTAAGGAGATGGCACTGGAGATGAATCTGCTGCATCCTTTCTGCAACCCTGTTTGTTTTCTGGTCTAAACAGGGAAGAGGGGAGGAAATGGTGTAACCACTCAGTGTTCCTCTCTCAGAGGGTAGACTGGATAGTTTGCACGGCTGGACGTTTCTCTCTGACAGAAGACGTAATGATTCTGTAAAGCTTTCCTGCTCATGAGACACTTCATCAGAATAGCATACCAACTAAAGGTGTGACTTCTGACTTCACTGCTTTTTGGCCTGCGGATACATTTAGTCAATACTGTAGTTATTTGTAAGTAGGAAGCACACTCTTGTACCCTGCAGTATATATGTTGTTTGTCCTTTGCAGTCACATTCTTTCCTGGAATAATAGTGTAGCCACCTTGACAGTACATGGTTTTTGAAAAGGGATGTGAGCTGCAAACAAACCCTGTCTGCTATGTGTTTTACTGCATTTAGGTTTGATGCTTCCCTGTATTAGAGTTCTGAAGATGTTAGCATATTTAGAGCTGACGTAATTTATTGAAGCAGATAATGTTTACAAGTGTGCAGACTGCCTGTTTCTTCTGGAGCTTAAAGCTGTCGGAGAACCATGGGGACATCTTCTTTCTCAGTATTGATGGGCAGAGTGTTACAGGTAAAGGGTTGCACTTCTCACATTCCATACATTCGAAAATACTTGTGAGAAACAGCTGAAGCTCTTCTGGGTAGAGGATGTGTCATTGACCTGCTCCCTGTTTCTCCCCACTGATGTCAGATGTGTTTACAGCACGGCAGTGTGGGGTTCAGTGCATGTTAGCAAACAGGTTAGTGTGGTTAACATGACTGGGGGCAACAGTGATATAGCTGCAGAGTCCTTTTGAGGGTTAAATGGGACTGCTGCAGAAACTGATGCATTCCTTCACCGCAATCCCTTTTTCCTTAGGTTTCCTTCACAGTTTGGATTTCTGGATATTTGTTTTTAATGTGTTTTTAGTGCAGAGAATTGGATCATGGGTGATATGTTTGAGTGATGGCCACAATACTTGCAGCTTTCAGAACACAGTATGGGGGCCATCTCTTGGCTTAGCCTCACCCTCAAGGGTGATAAGTAAACGGACCAAAAGAGTTTCTCCCAGTCTTCCTCAAGAAATATTCCCTTTTATCCCTAGAGGCTGGAGAGCCTAGCAACTATCTCTGTGTTTTATTTTCCTTAAGATGCTGTGATACCATGGTGATGAGTTATTAATAAACCTCCAGGCAGATGGAGAGAGCTTTTAACTGAGAATAACCATATATGAACAAATGTCATGATTTGGTCTGTTGGGCAGAGCAGCTGAGCGTTTAGCGCAAAAATACGACTTAATCTGCAAATAAATCAGAACAGTCTTTTTGCTTAAATGTCAAAATTACGCCATGTTTATGGAAAAGCAAAGAATTGTAAAGCACTGCATGTATTATTTTAAATATATGAACATAATGAATTAGAGCTGAGATTTTTTTTTCAGATTTGTTGCATTTCTGAACATATTATGAGCTATTATAAGGGCAGTAACAGTTTCCCATACATCACAGTGCTCTGCTTCGATGGCACTGTCTCAAAATTCTGTAAGTCTTTATACTAATGTGCAGTAATCTCTATAACAGTGACACTAATCCTCTCTTCTAATATGGAACTTGAGTTAAAAAATCTGTGAAATGAAAGCTTTAAAGCAGCTTTTGGGAATTAGGAATTTATAAACCCTCCATCTGTCATCCATACCAGTAGAAATGTCTTTATAATAACAGAGCAACAGGGTACTCACATTTAGGAAAAGCAGTGAAGCCTTGAGGATTTTGCTTTTTTTCCTTTGTTAATGTGTGAATGGCATTACTTGCATAACAGGAGCAGCAAGAGATTGGTTACAAGTGGTGTGAAATTGTTATATTGCCCTACCCAAACAATGCATCTTTAATCTCTTGTGCAGTTTTACTGTGCTGCAGTCAGCCTACATTCTGCTTAAGCTGCTGTTAAAGATTTGAGGTAATAATGGCTTACATGGCAACACTGCAGGCTTCCTGAAGTTCTCACCTATCAGCTGCTCAGATGATGATGGGGAAAAATGCAGCCATCTCCACAAATGTGGAAAGCTGGACAGAACATTTCTTTAATTATTTCACTTAACAATTTCAGATGATTGTATTTATTGAGAGAATAGGCCCTTAAAAGTCTCCAACTGCCTTGACTTACAAGAAAGTTTGTTTCCTGTTTTGTGGCCTTAAGCAGGAATTGAACTGTGGCTGTGAAAACCCCAAAGTAAACAGGTAAGATAAACCATTATGTGCATTTGTGATGTCTGCAACACCCAGTGACTTAGATAATGCTGTGTCCCCTTACACTTTACATTGTGAGAGGCATTGTCTGTGGCCAATATTCTGTTTCAATATGGTACAGCCCTGGTTGGTAGCCTGTCACTACTGGGGTGGGGTAGAGTGGTGTGTGCTCATGGGGTGGACAGCATTTAGGTCACAGTGGTCTTACTATCAATCCCAGTGAATTAAATGTGTCATTCATGCGAGAAATTCTGAAAATGTTATCCATGATAACCATATTTCTCTTCTTTCCTCTTTCCCCTCCACTGTGATAATCTGTGTTGGTTAAATGGAATTCATGTTCTGAAATTTGCCTTAAGAATACTATAGAGAGACCTAAGCACACTGAAGAACTGCGAGCAAAATTTACATGACCTCTCAACTGAGGTATTTGTAAAATAGAGGTGAAGTGTCAAGAACTGATGTGACTTTTTATTCCATATGGGGATATAAGGGATTTTGTAAAGCATTCCAGCAGCATGAGACAGTCAACAATCTTTCTACTGTGTGCGTGAGGTACTTCTTTTTTTTCATGTCAGGAATGCTTCTTCGGAGTAAAAATCTTTCTTTTTTCTTGCTCTGGGGTGGTTTTTGTGTTTGTTGTTGAGTTTGCGGGGTTTTTTGGCAAACAAAGAAGCAAAACAAGCTGTTCCACCTGTAAAATGCACTATAATTCTCCAAAGAAAACTTTTTAGTAGAAAGATAATGGAAAAGGGAGAGTCTTGATAAAGCAATTATCAGGGCAGCTAGGGGAGGAAGTGTATTGCATGAAGACACGTTGATTTTCTTTGGAGCAACGATGCTCTTTTGTGTTTGAGGTTTCATGAATTCACAGGATAAAATATTTCTTAGTAAGCTCATCTCCCTTTACCTATGAGAAGAGTTTTGTCTAGATTTAGCCTCAGCTGTAGCCTTGCTGCTTTTGTGTCTGGCTGCATTGTGGTTAAAAAAAAAAAATGGGAATGAGCCATTATAACATGTAGTTTTCTTGTCACTGTGTCGGGTTGGAGTTCTCGGAGGTGTGGGGCTGGACGCTGTGGACTGTGCCAGGCATCTTGTGGAGCTGTGTTTTGTTGCATCTCCTCTGTCCCTGCTTTATTGTAAAGAACCACACTGACATGTTGTTGTATCATAGAAAAAGGGAACACATTTCTCTCAGCAGCCAGCTAAGCGTAAGTTTGGGGGTGTACAGTGCAGTATTGGGCTGTGCAAATAAGCTCAGAGAGATGACAAGAGTACAGGATGTGACAGTAAGATACAGACACGTGCAGTGGAACTTAAAGGAGCAGTAAAACAAATGTAGTTAGAGTTGGGGCAGTGGTGTTTCCTGTGGATTTAGGCATAGTATTTTTCTTTATACTCCTTTATACTCCTCCTTACTTTAAGAGGAGCCATAAACCCAACAAATGAAGGAGCGATTTGAGGAGGTCAGGCATCGTACATGAGAATCAAAGAACTCGGTAGTGAACAGCGTGTGGCTGAGGAGTTCTTCCCATCATATCTTAATGATATGAATTTGGTGTACAGGTGGAGGCAGACACCCACTGGAAAAACAGCTTGTGATAAGATTTGGAATAATTTTTTTTACAACTCATTATTTTTCCAGTTTACAAATTGCTTCACCATATTTGGGTCCTAGACACTTACTGCCTGATAAGGAGAAATTGTTACTATTTCCAATTTGGAGCTTTATTACTCAGGCTTTAGTGTGAGCACTAAAGCCTAAGTGCTTCTGTAAGGAAGAATACAATACGGAAGATAATATAAACTGTAAAATTAATTGAGGGAATTGCAATAGAGATGGCAATGTGCATCTACTTTGAAAACCACTCATGGTGTGGTGGAATATGGTTTACTAAAGGTATGCTGTAGAACAAGCAGTAATGCTAGTGAAGTTTCAGTGCTAGTGCAAAGGCACAAATGAATTTTTAAGGTGATCAAGGAAGCAGTGCATTCATTAGTTTGATAGAAACATAAGGCAGTTTTATTAAAGGTGTCGTTTGAAGTGTACTAGACTGATACTAATTGCATGTATTATGGGGCAAGTATCATTTTGTGTCATAGCCATCTCCTCTATTGCTTACTGTGAAGTTTGTAAAAGCTGCAAGATTGCTTTCTCCTAGGGCTATTGATTTCTTTTACAAAGAGCAGAAGCTGTACTACCTTGATCTTTTACATTGTACTGGAGGCCAGCAAATTCCAAATTCAAACCTTTCTTTAATTTTCACCAATATGACATAAACGGACATTGCACATAAAAGGCTGAGCCATTGCATATGGCTCCTGGTATAAAGAGTATTACAGTAACAGAAATGCCCTGCTAATAAATTTATGTGAATGGTAACCATGTGTCTCTGAATGCCTCCTGTTTCTCATTCAAGTTAAGCGTTGCTCTATCAATACTTGCCAGATATCTTGCACTCTCATGTCTCTGCAATATTTTTAAGCCTTTTGATGCCTTTCAGTTTTTGAAGTTATCGTATTATTTTTAAGATCCTTAAATTAGGTCATAACAAAAATATTTCTATTTATCTAATCCATTTCTCTGTCTTCAGACTGCTTGGTGCACTGGAGCTTGTAATAAAGTAGAGAGATTTAAACGGCTTCCTTCGGTATGAGGAGAAAATACTCTGAAAATCACAAGTTTCCTTTAAAAAACTAAAGCTTTTTCGACTGACTACAGTGTGATGGGAGTGGCTATGAATGATTAAACTTCCTTGCAGGGGGTAGGATTTGTAGGATGCAGAGCTAGTGAGTCACTATTTCCAATTTTTGGGAAAAAAAGGGGTGAGGGGAAAGGATTTCTATATCTGTTGACTACTGTATGTCAAAAGTGGAGTAAGTCTTGTGTCTCATGTCAGTTTTCTGGATGCTTTGGTTCAATTCAGGTTGGAATCCAGTAGCCATCCAGTTGTCACTGCTCACAGAAAGAATGGAGGAGTTGTGCAGGTTTTTTTAATCACACCAATTATCATCTCTTGTTAATCTCGTGCCCTGTTGGCCAAAACATGAGCACATTTCCCTTAGTGCTTGTGATTGTTCTCTTGTAGCTGGTGAGGAGCCTGCTTAGGTGAGTGAGAGCGAACAGTAATTCCCCCATCACTTTTGCTCAAAGCTGCAGTAGCTGAGGGCAGGTATTCACAGTTTGGAATCCAGGAACAAGCTTTTCAGGCACTGCTTTTGTCCTGGAGTGACTGTCCATCTAATCTCACCCACGCCCTGACTATTTAGCTAACACCTTCTGCTACCAGTTAGGTTGTTCTGCCTTCACTTTCAAGTTGCATTTATTCAGCACAATGGGTAGAGCTCCTAAGTAAAGATCTCGTCAGGAAGCAATGAACCGATGAAGCATTTTGTCTGGATCCTGCTTATTTTGAGATAAGCAGTGCTTTTCTCAAACAAGGCCTGACTATACTCGACATCTATTAAAAGCACCCACTAGTTTAAAAACAAAAAAGGTCTTCTGGAATCACGTAGTCTTCTGAAATGCCTCAAAACTATTCAAATGCTGGCAGCCATCATAAAGCCTTTGCCTGATCCTAATCTCCAGAATGCAACAGGCATCATTGCCTGGCTATTTTCAGCTGATTCTGTGTACTGCACATCTAAAACTAGAACAAAACTGTCGCTGCTCTGCTTTGCTTTCCAACCCCAACTGCTGCAACAACCCTGTCCTCTTATTTTTTTTTCCTCTTCAGATATTTAGAACAAAATCAGGCACTTCAACCCAAGGTGGGTTTTTTTAAGGTTGCAATGTTCTTTGGGCTGGAGCATGCCATTTATGTTGGCAGGCATTTGATTCCTGTATTTCCTGATCTTTTAATCAAATAAGCAGCTGCTTCAATAAGGTATTTATTCATATTCATCATTCCCATATACCTATCAGGTTTTCAGAACAAACCTGAATGTGTTCTGGAAGCTTTTCATCCCAGATTTAATCCCGGATTTAATCCCAGAGTTGGTGATCTCCCATGGGCTATACAGCTTCATATTGTTACTTGTCTCTGTCTCCCTTCAGCTGGAGTCCTCTGTCCCACATTTATATTTCCTGCTTTGCTTTTCTTACTGTTCCAAACTCTAAACTTTGGCAATCTTTACTTTTATTTGTACGTTCATGGCTTGGTGATGAGTTGTCACTGTTAGCTGTTGCTTGTGCTGTGGTTCTTCTCACCCCCTAGGAGCAAGCTGACTACCCTGACACGGCTGGTGGACTATAGAACTATAGATTTTTCTCTATCTCACTTTGAAAATACAAAACAAAAAACTAAAACCTAAAGATTAACTAAGGTCTCTAAAACTTCCTTCTAGAGAAGAAGCAAAGGTCACAATAGTTGGGCTGTCATTTATGGCAGAAGCAGAATACCTAGTCCTTTAATTTTGTGTCATTTGTTCTGGCACATAATAGATGATGGAACCTCTTTACTGTGTGAGTAGAAAAAGAGGAGAAAAGTCTATGGTAATTTTTTTATTGTTAAGGAAAAATTCATAAAGGTGCAGGAGCACAGAGGAGAAACACAGGAGTCCTTGAGAAGAGAGAAAGAACATTTCCAGTTTACAGTACACAGCTCAGTGGAACTGGGCACGGAAGCACAGAAAGTATGAGGAAATGTACGTTGAGAGATTTTGAGGCAAGCTGGAAAAATGTATGTGAGGATATAATGTTTACTAATAATGCATATTTTATATATATATACACACACATCAAATAATGTGTGATATATTAAATAAAATTTTAAAAATTGAAGTTTATTATGCAGTAGTAGAAAACACAAAGGCATGTGGTTGGAACCGCCTGTCTCAAGGACCTTTATCTTGCCCTGTCCTGCCCTCACACATCAGTGTTTGCCAAAGATTGGGAGGGACAAAGAGGGCAGTGTATTTGGTGGACAGGGTTCTGAAAAGCTGAATTTGATGATTCGAGCAATATATTGAGACAAAATCGGTTGACCTGTCCACATCATCTTCCATGAATTCAGCCCTTATATTTCTCTAAAATTATTTTGTTGAATTTAGGTGTGGATTTGGTCTCATCTCTTTTTTATATAAACCCACAGAATAAAGACATTCTAGGATTGATGTTTCATCCACCTGGTTCAGATTAGACTTGTCACATCACTAAAATAGGATTTTATGGCTTTCCTACTATAACTGCATTTGAGTGCTTTTAAAAGCTTTTTTTTTTTTTAATTGGACATGATAATATTTGAGGCAGTATTTTGGCTAATTGTTTAAATCTGTATTTAGACAATTGTTAAAATGAATGCTATTTTTGTTATGTAATATTATAAACCACACATGCCCTATAGTCTCTTCTCTAATTAGGAAACAATTAAAATTACAAAAAGTCTACTTCTTGACACCAAATTTTAATGACTTTATGCTTAAATAGTATTATAGCAGCTCAGGGGAATGCTAATGGGACATTTTGATCTCTTTAAAAACTTCTATGAATGCCCATGTAGGAGCTGAAAATAAATATTCTTTCAGTCTAAATGATTACAGAGTTAAAGTACAAGGACTGCTCCTGACCTTGGTTGCTTCATCTCTAACATTCTACAATGTGTAGTTGTCACAAGGTAGAACAGCACGAAAGTTGACTGACACTTTTTCAGACCCCTTAACAGAAAAGAATAGAATGTCTGACTTACATAATTGAATAGATCTCTAAAATATTCTGGTTTGGAGACTGAATTTCTATGCAGACCAAGCTTTTACACTGGGAAATAAGACTCACCAATGTATTTCATATTCTCCTATGCACCACAGTATTCACAGCACTTTTTTTAAATTCACTTCTGTTCAAGATGTTAATTGTATGTTAAAACACAAATACGTACAGGCCCAAATAATGTTCTTCGTGGACTGCTGATAGTTTTCCTTTTTAGATGATGGAAACTGCCTGGAGTCCTGAGACAATGAAAAGTTTCAAGACTTCAAGTACAAAAGTCATGGAAGAAATGCTGGAGCGTGCCCTCAGGCTGCTTATTTCATTCCCTCCCTTTCTTCCTCACAGAACAGATGTATCTTAGACCATGGTCTGAGCATCTATTGAAATATTGCTTGCACTTCTAATATAGGTCTTTGCCTTTTTGTTAAGGTGCATCTGTTGGACAGGAGTTGGGGGTGAAATTGAGGTCATGGTTCAGCCTTCTACCAGCTCTGTGACACTGCCCATACGGAGTCATGATTCATCCTTGCATCAGTTTTGTCTTCCAATAGCTCTGAGAATGTCTGTGTAATAGCTTAGAGCATGGGTGCAGTGTTCAGTAAAATGTTGCTCATGCCCAAAAGCCACAGGCAGCCTGACTGATCAATTCTCTCCAGGCTTCCATGGCACAAATTATATCTCTATTGCGTGGGGATCTTTAGTTCTCCTGTCTGCATGTAATTCTCTTTTCTCTTAAAATCTTCAACTGGATTTGATCTTTTCTCAGCCTTGAGATAGATTGGATTTACCTAAACTACAAACACAGCAAAAATCAGTACTGGCTGACCACACTGTTTTAGTTTGTAGGGCAGATGGGATGCAAACTCCATTTTATACACAGTCATCATTTACCCAGATGTGAAGGTCCACATACTCAATTCCTGACTTTATTAAAGCACTTGGACATGGTAAGACATGGTAATCAGGGGCTTCATACAAATATGGCTATTTCATGGCCTTGTTAGAGTTACTATCCATCCTGAATTTGTTGAAGTGGTTATTGTTGTGAGAAGATTTGGTCTTGTACTTGAGCTGAAGCTGGACAAGCTCCAATGAGTGGCTTCCCATGCCCCCAAACCCACAGTGTTAGGCATCATGTAGTTGCTTGGAGGACTGAGTGAACAGAAAGAAGAGACGACTTCAGGATTCAAGTTCTTTGATCCAGAATTTGTTATGGTACTAATTTGACTTCAAATCACGATCCTGTTTTATTATCTGGGTGGATATCATTTTTACCTTAGAAAAAACAGGGGTTGCAGTAACTATAACAAGGATTTTAAGTTGGAGACCTGAGTTCTAATTTGTTTCTGACTGACAAATGAGAAAATCATTGAATGATTTTGTAGCACAGAGTTGCTGTATTCCTTGTTTTCAGCAGCTCCAGAATCCTTTGCAGCCAAAACTGCTGTTGTCAAACTTCAAGGACTGAATCCAAGAGATGCAGTTTTCAAATTTTTCTCAACTGGAAGCTGTTTTTTCTTTCAAAAAAACTCACATAGGAATGGAGGGTCTCATTTATCCCCCAGAGCATTAAGTTCCCCATACTCTTACACCACATTTTTGCTACTTTGAGAGAGTCACTCTTACCAGGTGGATTACTAACAAGGTTGGTATATGAGCTAATATAATAAACTGCTCTATGTTCCGTAGTCACAGCTGGGCTGCTCCCATACCTGACCCTCACAGAGCTATTGCAGTGTGTCTAGACATGTCTTTGGATTGGTGTTAGTTGCCTACATGCAATGGGAGCTCTGCATTCTCCTCCCTCATGCTTGCAACATCTTCAGCTTTTTCCTCCTTTACAACTTCTCTGATTGCATTCATACGAGGACAAAATTCTGTCACTTCATCCTGCATGCTTCCTCAGTATTGGCTGCGAGATAAATAGCGTGTGCTTCCTGTTCATTTGTTGTCTTAGACACTGATTTTGCCTGTTTTAAAGGACTTTAAGGTTTGGCAAGGCTAATATTATAGTGACAGTTGTGTTCTTTCACCAAGTTCTTCCTCTTAGCTTGACTGCTTTTCTGTTCCAGGGGAGAGCAATAACCAGTTTTCCTTTCTTGCTTTCACTGCTCGGCTTGATGCTAATCTGCCGGCATTTCTTTCTCTGATCTCTTATTGTCTGCCCAGCCTCAGTCTTGCTGCCTTTATTCTGACAGCTGCTCCAGACTTGCCTTCTTTTATGTCCTTCACGTATTTGTTTGTGTGTCATCTTTGCTGGTGCCTTTGATGTTTGGCATGACCTTACTGAGATCTCTGCTTGAAGGAACTTGCCTTTCTAGTGGCCCAGAAGGCACTGAAGAAGCAAATGAAGGGGAGGAATCATCTGGAAGCAGTGAGTTCATGGGCTTGTTATCAGCAAATAGTTGTGCTTCTATGTCTTACCCCTTTTCCACTGTACAGGACAGCGTGCCACTTCTTATATTTTCATCCTACACCTTGCACGCTGTGTCTGCATCTGCACTGTCAAGAGTGACCAGGTGCCAAAATGGACTGGGACTTGTAACTGAATGTTTTCTTTGGTTTAAGCAGCTGGTGGATTTTTTTTTCCCATCATGTTACAAACTTGTTTTTAAGGACAAACATACTTGAGATGCCTTTCACTCTCTTTGCAAGATGCAAGTATTTTTTTCCCCCAAAATATGAGGTATTAGATTTTAAAATACTGCATTTTTAGACCAATTGTGGTGTCATCCTGGAATTATAGGGGGAGTTCCAAAATTATATTTTACACAATGAGGTTGGAATAAGCATCTCTTCACTGTGGTATTTTAAAGAATTGATACGCAGACTTCTACATGCAATTCAGCATTTCACAATTATATTGTATTGAATTTAGAGTATTTGGTCAAGAAATGGGATTATGAATAAACTGGTGGAGTAACTGTATAGCCAGCTGCTTTGAAGTAGTGCTCAGTCATTTAATTTCACATGAATTTTTAATAATAAATTCACCCTGTTTATTGTATTAAATTCCACTTGGTGTGGATTTTTAGACGTCTGTGGTCTGTCAGTGACAGAAGGATTTTGAGACATAAAACTGTTTACTTTCTGAACTTTTGTTTGCTTTGCACTCTACTCCTTTTAATAATTAAATTATTGTTTAGTATATGAGGTTGAGACTGGAAGCAGTTCTTTTTCATCTGTTTCTCACCAGCACAGTTGAAGTTTCTCAAAAGAAAAGACATAAGATCTGAATACCTTAAACTATCCAAATTAGTGTACTTTTTCTTGGTGATAAATAGCGCCCTGGAAGGTATCAGTTAATTCAGTCTTAAATCTTTAAGAGGTAATTTTGACAGGGTTCTGTAAATGTAGAAAGTTCAACAGAGTAACCAGAGAAAGGTTCCTAATGAAATCCTGGCTTTAGTGGTGAAAACGTCTGTCTAGTTTTAATAAAAGCTTGATTAGGCTGCATTCATGAGGATTTCTGCAAGTCTGCCCTGATGACATATAAACTTTAAATTAGGCATAGTCAATAAAAGGCCACCTAATATGGTTTCATATTTTGAGAGGTTTCCCCATAATTGCCCCAGCTAGTTAGTCTGTTTTCTAATTGTTTTGGAATCTGCATGTGCTGAAAGAAATCATCCTGGGAAAGATGGAGCTTGTACAGCTTTTAAAGATGTGAAGTGACCTGACAGAGACCTCCCCCCTGCTGTCTCCTTATTTAGTGACCTTCCACAAGTGATGAGACAGCAGCCTTCTCCCAGCAGCTGTTTTCTAAATTTGCTCTGACAAATGGTATCATGAAGGTGGCAGGTGAGGTTAAGAGATCTGATCAGAACATACTGATTTAACAGCCACCAAAAGGTACAAAAGAATATAAGGAAAAACAATCAAGTGCTGTCTCTTTATCATTGTATCAGTTTTCTCTGCATGGTCCCTTGTGAAAGCCTTTACTGATGGCTTTCAGCTATGTATCATTATAATACCTCCAATAAGCATGACCTAATAGGAAAAATATGCTACATTGAGCAGTGAAACTGGTGTTAGCCAGTCCTGTGGCCCATATCAAAATGCTCTCACTAGTATTCCCTGTAACAACACTTCCTCAGATGTAATGGACTACAGCATATCATCAAGTAAGAGTTCATACATCTACTTTAATGTTTTTTGCATATCCCTGTTAAAAGTAATGGCTGTGGCTGCTCAAGGGAGAAAGAATCCATTTTTTCTCTCTATAATAGTCCAGACAATTTTCAAGCATATCCTCTGCCATTGCTGTGTTTGCATGCCTAAATAGGCAAACACTCTATCTGTTGGTTCTCTCAGGCACTGAGGAACGGGAGAAAACACAGTGATGGTAAAACCACAAGAATTAACTAGAACAACTGGGTAGACAGTAGCAACTGATTTTTATTGCTGGTTCTCTTACTGACAGTTCAGTAGATTTCAAGTTGTCTCCTGTTAATGATGTGGTTTATAAGAAGAAATTTGCTGAATAAGTGCATCTGAGGTACTCTGAGTAGAGTGGCAAATCCTTATTTCAGAAGCACTTCAGATGTTAGAAGCTTTGAAAAGGGTCTTCTCTCTTTACTGTAGAGTGATATACCAGTATATATTTGGGCTGGAAATACAAAGATGTCATTAAAATCAGACCTGCTGACTTGATGTGTCAGACCTTCAGTCTAGGATAAGTCATGAATTCAGGTGCTTACCTGAAATGGAGCTCTTGTACTCAACTTCTGTCATAAAATTATTCTTAACTATTTGAATTCTCCTTACGTTAAAATACTGTGCTCTCTGAGGTGCTAACTGAAAAGAAAGTCCCTCAGGTATCTTTTTTGAATGGTTATTTCCTGTGTTTGCTTACCAGCATTAAAGCGTAGAATTTACTTTCTGCATAGGATTGAAATGTTGCAAGCTCTCTACAGGTTACAGATTTACAGATTTTCAGTTATCATTTCAAAGAGTTTTGAAGACTATCATTACAGATACAGGTAGGCAGGATATATGTAGATTTAGAGATCTTTTGTCATAAAGCTTCAGTATAAAAAGTACACTGAAAAACTAATATATTCCAAAGATGTTGAGTTATAAAAGGCACATGTTTCTATGTATGAATGATAGTTTTGGCCAAATGCAACATTATGAAATGAGTATTAATGTAATGGATAATTAGATTTGTCACATTAATGACACAATGAATTCTAGCACACAGGCATTATAAAGGGGAAGGGAACTGGTGGCAATGGAATGGACAGATGGACTTTGAAATGCTTGCAGTGAGAGCTGGAGAGGACCATTTTTGGTCATGATTTTTTTTTTTTCATTTAAATTTTAGATAATTCTCTGAGAGAGTAAATTGGCCCCACAGAATAAGTTATGAAGGATCCTAACTTAGGGAGGATGGAGAAAGGCATTACTCTGTAGCTACAAACAGGGTTCATCTGGCACTGAGGACCTGAAGAAAAGTTGAAAGTTGTACCTGTAGCCATGCATGGTGTTTGCATAGAGTGTGGGAATGATTTATTTCATCTGGCTGAGAAGCTCAGCATCTGCAGAGTGCTCATGAGTGATCACCTTTAAGCATAAGCAGGCACCCATCCTGTGTTCAGGCCTTGCTCTGCTGCTGCCAGGCAGAGGGGTGGGAAGGGCAGCCCATGGGCCATGAGTGCATCACAGCAGTGACTGCTGTAAACATTTATGTCTCCTTCAGCCTGCACATGGGGAAGCAGGACATAACAGAAACCCAGCTACAGTCTTATTTACCCAGTCAGCATGTTTTAAGATATAAATATTTTTATTCTTTTTTTTTTTTTTAATTTGTCAAGTGCATTTTGGGTACAGTGGGAAATTTATAGTGTAATGTTTGGCAGCAGTTGTATATTTTAAGGATGATGCCATGAGAAACAGGATGCCCGGATCCTACCTTGTTTAAACGATCTTTCTAGGTTTTACTGCCATGCTCAACACCATGGGACGCAAGTGCTTCCCAAGCCCTCTGACCTGCAGAGGCAAGGGCTGGGTAGGCACTCTGCTTTATGTTTCTTAGGGATGGAAGTTAGAGGCCTTTTGCTCTGTACCTTGGAAGAGTTTTTCCTGATACAGCAGGGTTTTTGTTGCTTGGGTTCTGAGGTAGAATTCTTCAACCACCTTAAAAGTTGGCAAAGTGACCTTGAAGAAAATCGCATCAGGTACTGTCCTGGGAGATGACACAGTATTAATGTGTTGACCTAAACTTCAAATCCTAGGGTGGGATAGGGTGGTGGCTGTGTAAGAAGCAAGTTAACCAACCAGTGTTGTTAAGTGCCTTTGTCCAGGGCATACTGAGGGGCCAGTCAAGATCTTCTGGGTGCTGCTTTGCTAAGCACAGTTCAAATTTGAACAGGCCTTGCCCAGAGGGCTTGTGGACGGTATCAATGGAAGGAAAAATGTGGGGAATGCAAAAGTAAAAGCAACTGTGCTACACATGCGAAATCAGATTAGTGTTACGATTTTTGTTGTGTTAGCGGGGAAATAGCATGCAAGAAGGAAAGGCTGTTTTAGCAAAGAGGAGGAAGACCAGAAGAATGAAGGCAGAACAGAAAAGAGCAGAGCATGCAGTTAATGGAGCCAAGAATAAAATAATGAAAGAGGGTGCAGAGGTTAGAGGAGGCAGAGAAATACCATGTTTAAGTAAGGAATAAGGGTAAACCTAATGCTTGTACTACACTGTAGATTTTGAAGAGTGCATCCTGACCTGCACTCCTACAATAGCTTCCTCTGAAATGTTGTGTTGGAAAGGATGGATGCTGAACTGTCCAAAGGACAAGCAGAACCTGCTGAAAGTAGTTGTGCCTGTTTGTTGAAAGCTTGAGCTTTGGCATGTCTAGCCACTGGATGGGTCTAGAAGCAGCTTTCCTTTTTCTTCCCAGCCTCAAATCCTTCACAGTCAGAATTCCTATACTGCAGTCACACTGTTGAAAGAAAGCTGCAGACCTCATGTATTGTTCCTGTGTTGGCTGCAAGAAGAATTGGACCAGCACTTTCACTGAGACTAGGAACCAACTACTGTCCTACAGTCTGTCCCATGTCTACATCCCCTCAACCCTCGCTTTGGAGTCTAGGCCTTCACAGCTTTCTGTCTCTTCTGGATTAGCTTGATCTTCCCATAGGATGAGTCCCAAACTCTCCAGGTCCCTATGTGCCTCCAAACAAGCCCTAGCCTAGGCCTGCATCCCTTCCCAACTTACCCACCCTAAGATACATCCCAAGAAGGGGCTTTAGACCTTTCTGTCTCTGCTGAAGGAAGGATTCCCTTCAGTAGTCAAAAAAGCAGAAGCCTAGAGGACAGAAAAGCGGCACTTGATGTGGACTTTTGATTCAGAAACAGTTGAATGTTTTTCTGTGTGTTCCTGGCACTGTTGTCTCCTATGCAGGATGCTCAGAGATCCTCCATTGTACATGGGCAGCTTTGAAAGTGTGCCCATAAGTACTTGCAAGGAATAGAGAAGGTAAGTTGTAAAAATCTGATGGCCAGTAATATTGATGAGGGTGGGTGAATCTCAGGAAGAAATTTAAGGCTATTTTAATCTTTTTTGTCCTGGTCCCCCCTCCCATTTTGGCACCCAGAATTTATAAAATGAACCAAATTAGAGTGTTTTGGTATCTTTTTTTTTTTGTATGTGTGTAAGTTGTGCTTCTTCTGTTAATGTACTGGAAAGACCATCTGCACAGCCTATGTCCTGGTCTCCCACAGCTGTATTTCAGTTGGATAACACCACCATACTAGGCCATTTCAGCCTCCCAACAGTTGTCCTTGCCAGTCTGTTGCACAAAATGGTGTTTTTCACCCTTCAGCAGAGATGGAGACGTGCGTGTTGCAGCACTACAATAAATAGTAAGATAGTTTGTTTTCTTAACCTTTGTCTATCTGTATTTCAAAACTCACAATTTATCTAGTAACTTCATCAGGAGGCTGGGATGTTTCTAAGGCAGCGTAAGCAGAGATACCACATAGCTGAGTTGGTTGGGAGAGCGTGACTAATGGATATGAGACGATCCACCATGACTAGGGTTTTAACTCCCAGATTTCCAATGGGAACTTTGTGAACTGAAAGCTGCCATCACCTTCCAGACTGTGTCCTTGCCCTTGGTGTGCTGGGACCTCGCTGACTCAAGGCTCAGCACACACCTCACTATGTCCTCTTCCAGCCAGCCCATGGTTTTCCTCCCTCAGCTGTGTGCCTGCTTCAGCTCAGGTGCTTCTGTCCCACAGTGACAGACACAGCAGAGAGCTGCAGCGCAGGTCTGTAACTGGGGATATCTCTTAAATCTTTGCAAAGGAACAAACTGCTCATTTAAAATATAAAAGTGAACATTACAATGGGTGCTATGACAGAAGGAATTTTTCTTTTGCTTTTATTAGGCCCGAATGGATTTAGTAGTGTTTCCTTTCTCTTTTTATTTGGCAGTTCTTTTTTTACGTTGTCTATGCAAGATTACTACATTCTATGAATATATAAATTCAGCCTACAAAGCTGAACCTGTACACATATTAGCAGTGGGAGAGTTGGGGTTTTTTGAGTTGGATGTGTGTGTTGGGTATAAAGTATCCAGTCTTCTGGTCTTGAAGACATTTGGGATGGGATTCTTTCTTCCTCCGTGCGTATTCCGTTCAGCAGGTTGACAGTCTGATATTGGTTAGGGCTTTTAGATGCAACAGGAGTAGAGCTAATAAGAAAGTAATGAGCTGGTGTGTATTTGTGTGCTGTGCTGCTCCCTACTGCATTGTCTGACTACCAAATACATTAAGGAGTTAACAACTGAGAGATGTTCTCCTGGAGGGGTGCTGATGGAGCCTGGTAGTTTTACAGCTGAAGAACAGGGGTTTAGAACCAGCTGTGCCAGCATAAGAAGTTTCTCTCTCTATTCTTATCATAGATTATGATAAGAATTAACATAAATTATCATAAATTAGTTATGCTAAGGTGATATTCAGCAAAAGGTAACTAGCAGTGAGCCCAGCAGGGTTTTTAGATGGTTAATGTCAGGGTAAAGAGGAGGAAAGGTGATTTTCCAGTTTGTGCTGCATGTTCCAGGGGCCCTTTCTGTGCAGCAAACAATCCCATGGTCATAGTTAACTGTCAGTAATTTACCGTATTTGGATTCCCAAAACAAAATGTAATGTTTAGTTCAGCTTTGAATGGCAAACAGTTCCTTATGGAGCTTAATTGCTTTGTTTACATGTAGCTAGTTACTTATCATGTGGCAAGAACAATAGGCTGAGTGCCTCGCTTAACCCATGATCAGAATGAGATAAAACACGGAAGACAGTGAGGCTGTATTTCTTAAACAGACCACAGGTCAGATGCGGCCTCCTTGGCTGTCTGGCTCGTAGAAAACCTGCTGCCTGGCATACCCTTTGTCTCTGCAGCAGCTGTGTGACTTTGCCATATGTCCTCGCTGTCTGATCTTCAGTTAAAAGCAAGTGGTGTTTCTTGGGTCTCTGTATTTCACATGGACCAGGCACCTTCCTGAGAGCTGTGTGACTCACTGACCATTCCCAGCACAGTGCATGCAGTGAACATCAGACCATCACACGAGGCTTTGACCTCAGGTTACCCCACAGCTTAACCTGGACCATGCCCAGTTTGCAACAGAGGCAGTTGGCTTTTCTTCTCCCTATAACGAGGCAGGGCAGGTCCTTGGGGAAGCGTGAGCCTTGATTTCTCAACCAGCCACACCTCTCTTGTGGGATGAGGAGCAAAATGGAGTTTACTTCAGTTAAGCCAGATCTCTGCCAGTCAGTCATGCCTGCTACTGACAGGAGACCTTTTAACAAGGGTGCTTCAGCCATGCCAGAACACTTTTCTTGTTGTCACGAAGTCCTCCAACCACAGGGAGTAGTACCCTGTGATCCAGCATGACATGAGTGCGTGACCCAACATGTGCTTTCCCTGCCCAGAAGTTGAGAAGTTCATTGTCAGGTCTGCCAGACTAATAGAGACAAAAGAAATTTTTTTAGTTGGGACTGCAGCTCTCACACCCTCAAGGAGTCCCTTGCGTCTTGGGGGAGCGTGGGGCTCACGCCAGGTCTCCCTGCATAACTGAGCTTTCCTGAGCTCTGAGCAGAGAGGACATTCCAGAGATTATTATCTATTTTGCTTCTCTATTTCACTGGTGGCTTCTCCCCTCATAACATCTGAGTTAAAAGTCAGAAAGTTTGCTGAGAAAGACTCCTAGTTTGTTTCTCAGGTAGTTTCTTTTGGCAGAAGGGAATTCTCCATTACACCTTCTTGTACCAAAGGAGTAAGGTAGATGTTCTCCATTAATTTGCCTGAAGTGAAGTGAGCTTCAGCCTTGTGATTAGCAGACACAGGGATACCAGCTGTGTGACCCTTGCTGCCAGCCCTGCAAACTGGAGAACAAGTTGCTAACATCTCTTATTTTGTAAATCTGTGTGCAGCTGGGAATGAGAGGCCTTTGAAAATATGCACAGAATGTTTAAGTGCAGGAGAGAAACCTGTAAACCAAAAATCTTTATCTTACTTTTTCCATGAGTGAATTATTAACTGGCATGGTTGCGTGCTCAAATCTTAGGTACAGTTTACAGTTGTCACTTGCACTTGAAGGGGTGTAAATGGAGGCTGATATCCTTTATAGCAGTCTATCTTCACACCTGTTCCTCTTCCTTCTGTAGGCAATCTCTCACTTGCAGAGGTGATGCAAGGCAGAAATATTTCCTATTTGTTTATGTTTGTGGTAAAGGGGAACCAAATCATGCAAATAGCTGAATGAGACCACAATGACGGTGGTATTCTAGAGAATACTACAAGATATCATTACCTTCCCAAGCCTTCAGACTGTGAAAATAAACTTTAAAAGTCTGCTGAAGATTTAAGCAGTAAGAGCCCCTTTACTTCCACCACCACCTAAATATAGTATGAGCTGCTTCTAGAGCTGGAGGCCTCCTCAGTAAGACTACCGCTTGTTTTGAGCTTATACAAGCATTTACAGCTACCATATAAATTGAAAGGTTAGCATGTCTGCTCTTGCCTTGTCATCTTCTGCTTGTGTAACACAGAGCCCAGTAGTCATCACAAAAAAAGAAAACCTTCAGAAACATATCTTTGAGGAGGAAAACTCCACACAAGGATCAGTTATATTCCTCACAAGAATTCAACATCTGAGTCAGGGGTTCCCAGAGACTGACCTGGAAAGCTGCTGAGTATGTGACTCCCAGGAAAATTTTCAAATTGTGGCTGTTCTTCACTGTCTTGCTGATTTTTTTTTTTTTTTTTTTTGTCATGCAGCCGCTATCCTGATGTCCCACCCATTAGGTTGCCCTCCATGAACAGAACTCTGGGAACTCCTGAGTTTGTCATCCAGGAAAACCTTTATTTTGGAATACAGACTGAAAAAGATAATCTATTTTGTCAAGTGTTTCCACACCTCTGTAAACATGCAGTCTCCTCGTCTGGATGATTTAATGCATATATTCATCAAAGTTCTTACTTTGCTTTGAGACAACATTTGCAGCAAAACAGTAATAACGCAATATAAAATGGTTTTGGGTGAGATCCAGTACAAGCATCTCATGGTGAAATCATTCTTAATATTATTTAACAGCTACCTGGTGTCTGATCCAGAGAAACTGGTCACAACTACACCTTCCTTTAGACACTTAAGTGAATGGCACATGTGAGCCATAGATGTTACGTGAATGTAGGGCAAGGAGGACACTGATCATAATTTGTCTCTCATGTTGTCAAGCACGTTCCTCCTCCATTTTTTTGACAATAGATTGTTGATAGAGTGATAGCTGCTAAACAGGTACGAGCTCATCAGCACTCCTTACCAATGAGACCTTGTCTGGAAACTCTCACCTCTCTCGCTGGAAGTAGAGGGAAGGAAAATTGGAAGTCTCTGGTTTAAGGAAAACCATCTGGTACTACAGAAGTTAAGTGAAGATCAGCTAACCTGCTGGAGCATCACAGGCTGGAGACCTGAATGTTCTGGCAGATGCCATCATTTTGGCAACGGAGCAGGTGGCAGTCCTGCAAAGTCCTCATGGTCTTTATCACGTAGTAGGAAGTGGCATTGCTGCCCTGGATGCAAACATCCTAAAAAAGAAGTGATAAGTTAGTGACTCCACAGAAATAAATGGCTGGACACAGTTGATACCACAAGTATTGGAGTGCAAGGTCACAATATGAGTAGAAGGAGTATTGGTGTTCCCAGTGACAGATGTAATACCTAGCAATGATTATGTCTTACAAAACAAAAAACCCCAACACCAAACCCAGCAGTCTTACAGAGTCATTGCTTTTCAGCTTTCAGAACTCTTCTGGAGAGTTGTTGCAAATGGGTGGTCTAAAACCCAGGCTGATTAAATATCTGCTCTGCCTCCTATCACCTTGGAAACAGAGATTGCCTACTGTGAAAACGATCTGAAGGATTCAAGATGGAAATTCAGATGTTCATGTACAACAGACTTTTCCCCATTTTTGTTGCTCAGAACAATAATACAAGAGTCAACTGCAAGGTCTGCATTTCCAGCTATGTGCACAGTGTAACAAGTGGCAGGCAACACTTCATGGTAAATGCTGCATTGGAACTAGGAGTGCCTATGTGTCTGCTGCTGAAAGTAGGAAAAAAACTTATTTTCACACTCCATAATGGAGAGCATGCACCCACGCAGTTTTAGCTCCTTATTTTCTGTAGCCAGTTTATTGTGGGCAATTCTAACTATCTATGTTATATGTCTGTTCCTGCTTGCATCCCTGGGAGATAATGAGATTGTGTAGTGGTTATATTGACAGCAGGGTTTCTTTTCCAACTCCTTTGCTTCTGTCCTGTTCTTCGTGCAATAATCTCTTCCTATACTGCAGAGTTCTTCCAAGAGATTTTTCTTTTTTGTTGGGTACATCCATAAAGAACAAGGAATTCTGCCTTGCACTTCGGTTCCCTCAAAACATCAGTCTACATCCACCCATTGAAGTCATCTTACTTTTGTCCCTCATCTGTCTTAATATCTCCAGGCAACCAAGAAACTGGCCTTTCATCTGTCTTGAACTCTTGAGAATTGCTCAACAGTTGCACAAAATTGTTCTTCCTCCTCCTGCTGTGAAGATAGTACCAAATTAGGAGTGTATAATGGGCCAGGCTTTTCCCATTTGCCAGGGGCTGTGATCTCATGGCCTAAAGATGGAGAGATGTTCCTTGCTGTGCTTGACATGGAGGCCTGAAAGTCCTTTGCTCCTTCAGGCATTTTAGGGTTCTCAGTGTCTTACAGGGACTTTATTTCCCACCTTTCCTGACACTTAACTGTGTGTGGCCAGGTAAATATTATGGGGTGTGCACAGCCAAAGAGTACAAAAGGCCAAAGAAATGGAGCTAACACTAGGCCTGATTTTCTTGCTCCTTTGTCAGAGGCCCTTATGGATTTAACAGTTTGTGATAACTAAAACGTTGCCCTTCTAATCCTGTTTTTTCACTGAATGTTTCAAGAGAGATGCCAGGATTACCACCTTGGGTTTGGTTTGGGGATTATAGTCTCAACACTTGTGATTACAATAAAGTTAGGATCCTCAACTTCAGGTCACTGCTTGATGTCCGCTTATCCTGGAAATTAAGTTATGCTGATTTAAATGTCTGCATCCGTTGTCTTTCCAAGATGCACAGCTTCATTTTAAAGATAAATGCTTGCCATTTCGGAACAGACTGTGTGCTAGGTTTAAGTTCACTTAGCAAGGCTTTTTCATTGGAGCAGCTCATGTAACTTGTTAACATGCAAGAAATTATTAAGCTTGCACTTCCTCCACTCCCATTTCCTGTTTGGATGTTGAAAGGAAGCCCTGATTGCTAATTTGTGATTAGCCAGCAACCCAGAGTGAACTTAATCCTGTGGGTTTGTGTGGTGCTTGCCTATGCAGATACAGCCTCACTCTAGAGTGGGTCTGCTGCAGCTCACGTTTCATGGGGAGAGCTGTAAACAAGCTGCTCTTCTTTCCGTGAATTCATGGTCTGCCTTCTGAGAACAGAGGTAATGCCCTGCCTGCCGGAGCTTGAGAGGCGACACTAAAATGTTGGATGCCGTCGGAGAGAAGGGACACATGAGGGTGTTTTTCCAGTCTTGCTTGCCCAGGAGGTGGCACTGTGCAATAGTGGGATTTTTACCTGTAGCGTTTGTCGTGTGACCCGACTGTGATTGAGACGTTTCAGACGAGTGAGGTTCCTTAGTCAGTAAAAACAGCGACTTGTACTTCTTTTAGGATGCCTCAGCTCTCTCCTGAGTGAAATGCATCGTACTATCTGCTTTGCACTCCTGCGTTAGGGAACTGACCTTCGTACAGGTTGTGCAGTCAGGATCAGAACTGGGTTTGTGGGTGAAATTGTTCTGGCCGCAAAAGAAGTGGTGATGTCTTTGGAGCACCTTTAATTCCAAGGCTTTTGTGCAAGTCCTTTGTGTCCTCCTTGATATTTCCCAGACCTACTGACAAAGCAGCCAAAACAAAGAGGAATATACATGTAGTATGTGCTAGAAAATTAGAAAGCTTTGAGGAGTCTCTGTGGGATCTCTCTGTCCTGCATGCATTGTGCCATGTTCCTGTTAGAGTTGCTCTAGTTTAGTGCTTGTATATAAAACACACAGAGCTTTTTTAAGGATCTGTGACCCCACCTGCAAGTGCGTGACCTAATTTGTGCTGCCAAATGCAGGCCAACACAGCTGAGATAAATCTAGAAAATCTTCCAGGTCTTCCATTTTTATAGTGGTGATAAGCTGAGACCATTTTCATTTCTCTCTCCAAAAACAGCCTGAGATTAGGAGCACATAGAGATCTGTGGGTGATTCTGATTTTGGAATGGATATACTACTTTACAAAATCTTAGGCAAGCTTATTAACCTTCTTATTTTAATTCTCAGGAAGGTGAAAAGGGGTAATGCTTTCTTAACACAAGAAATACAAGAACATATTTGTAACACAACATAACAAATATGTTCACAATATTCCTTGGAGCTAGAAATGTTACATGAATGCTAAATACTTTTGTTATTATTAATCAATTCTTAAGTGGCCTGTACATCTATAACAAAGGCCTCTTAGCAAACACGTCCTTTGAAATAGCCTGACCCTTTCCACTTTTTCAGAGACATTAATAGTTTCCTGGCTCAGTGTTTTAGGAAATGTCGTCATAGTCTGGAGGAACCAATAAAAACATAAGTCACCTATTTTGTCTGATCATTTTACGCCAGGATATTTGAGGCTGGAAGCTGTGGAGGGGTAGGAGGAGACTGCTTTGTTTGTGTGGGTGGAAGATGTAGAGGTTTTAATACTGCTTTAGTATAACTTTACTTGGTAAGACTCTAGGACTGTGTGAAAAATAGTATTTTTTCAGTTTGTAGACAGAGGCTCTAGATAGTTTTTGTAACTATTTAACTAGTTTTCCCCCTTCTTATGCCATTTATTGCTTCAATGCCTGATGAAAGGAATGGTATCTTTGGGGAAGAGTATTCTGTTGGTTTTAGGCTTACATTGTCCTTTAATAAAGGGGTGTCCTTTAATAAAGGGGTAATAGCTCTTAAGAAATGGCAGTGCCTTAAAACAAATGTTGGTAGCTGATTATGGCAATATTGGTGGGACAATAGCTTATTTGGTATGGTCAAAGCGTACTATTTCCTACAAGCAGAAAATGCAATTACTTAAATTAAGGGACTACTACTATATGAAGTCTCAATACAAAGCATCATTACATGACATTGTGAAAAGCAAACCATGAGTGTCTGCAGCAGGCATCTGGTGACACTTTGTTCGTTATAAATGCCAACATTTACAGTGGGCCAAACCCTGCCATCCTTCCACGGTTTTGATTCTCTCCTTTATGAGGCAAAGCTTCCAGCAAGTGTGTTAGTCCTGACTATGATCTCTTGGCTGTGGAGAGCAGACATGCATTGCAGTTTTCCCCCTACTGTGCTGTTGTCTGCTGCGGCCTTCACACAGCCCCTCAGAGGTAACATCTCTGTTACTGTTAAATTACGCTTGGTTGCATGGGGCTGGGAAAGACTGTTCTGACCCCATTTATCCTCTGCCTCTTCCCAGAGCATCCTCCAGAGAGGACCAAAGTTTTTGCCCGTTTTTGGGAAGTCGTGCTCTGTGTTTTCTCTTCTGTGTTCCATCAGCGTTGGAGACCAGTGTAATGTTTGTCAGCAGTCTAGAGAAACTGAAGGATAACACTTACTTCATCCTGCATAGCTATCTTTACAGAAATGAGCTGCGGCACCAAAAGAGACAGCCACCAGCACTGCAAGCTGCACTGTAATGCATTATGTGGACTCTTCTCACCTGCCCCCCAAAGCAGAAAAATCAAACATGATTTCTTTTCAGCTTCTGCTGTAGCCTCAAATGGAGCAACGTGCAGCTGTCAGGGGTTCAATAAGAGTTCAAACCGTGTTCAGGCTGCAGTTCGGGGTCTGCAAACCCCCATTAAAATGTGCTTCAGGATTTCAGAAGGATGCAAAAGGGGGGCATGGGTACCAAGATACTGTGATTAGAATCCGGTCCAAAGGGGAAATGGCTGCTGATCTCTGCATTTGTGTTTTATCGATCCAACAAGGTGTTATCTCAAGACTTATACGAGAAGCCAACAAATGAAACCCCACAAATGAACCTTTTTGTTAACTCTTGCCAGACGTCTGCCGTTTATGTTTTTGGAGGCTTTTCTCTCCACCTTTCTATTTAATGTGCTGAATGCTGGTTCTTATTTTTTTTCCAACTCAAGCTGAGTGTGCATCAGCCCTGTGGCAAAGAGACTGTGTCCTGTTACCTTCCACTCATGACAACCACTAGGAGATGTTGCCTCAACAGAGGCGTCCCCTTTGTACCTGTCAGTATGGCTTATCGTTTTTTGTGTATATTTTAGCAGGTCAGGCCTAGACTTGTTACTGTGAACTATGCCACGAGATACCCCTTTCAAATTCCTTCCTAAACTGGAGCTGGATCTGTGTGTAGAGGTGTCCCTGGAGTGTCAGTATCCCCGAGCACTTGGTGATAACACGGTTGTTGTTCGGTCCCAAAGCACAACGTGCAGTCAACAGCCAAACTGAGGCAATTTCTTTCCCGAGTAACACCCTTGGAGACCTGAAGAAATGTGCATTGAGCAGGATGTGTAGGTGAAGGGGTGAGTACAACATTGTTATTGTTGTTGCTTGTTCCCACGACAAATTCAGAACAAAGTGCCCGTGTCAGATGCTTCTACCAGCTACTCAGGGGCTTTGGAGTAGACAAGTCTCTCTTTCTGACTGCTGTCTTCCATGCTTGAATTTCATCTCAGTCATCAGGGGGTGTAGGCCCTGATGGGAGAAGTGTAGCTTTTTCTCTCATCCCTGTTTCTTGGGTTTTCAGGGTCTAGGGAAGGCAGAGCTCTTCTCAGTTACATCCTTAGTTCAGTCATTTGCAAGTGGAAACTTCTTAATTTTTATTGGTGTATGGTTAAACTGTAGTGAGCTGTGCACGTATGTATTCTGAAATGAACACCTCTCTCATCCAGCAGAGGAAGTATGACCTCAAGAAGAACCTGATTTAAAAATAAGACTGTCATTTTAATCTTCAGCTTGCGCCCCGGTCCCCTCAGGGCTTTGTGATGATGGCTGGAATTTCTCCATTGACTGTAGATTTTTTTGCAATAAACAGTGAAATTCTCCCGAACCAGAACCTGTCCAATCCTACCCAAAGAGATTTAGTGGAAGTGAAACTGTAGAGAAGATGAAGGCAAACTATTTCTTACATTTTTCTCTTATTCCTGTGTCCTACTATATGACTTGGCCATAGTAGTCATGTGAAAATGCGTAACCTGTTCTGTAAGGCTGAATACCCTGTGGTCTCTGTGTTTACAGCAGATACAAGGAAAAGGTTTTGTCTTCAGGCATGTCTGTGCAGGGCCTAGAACACTTTTGGCTCTACATAAGATGTAATAATAATAAGGCCAAAACCTCTCTGCCAGCGAGTGAAATGAAAATGCTGTACTTCACAATTATGTCATTGGAGAATTATATTTCATTAGAGCTGATATTAAAAACCCTGATGTCAGTTGTGAAATGTGGCTGACTTCAAATTTGCAAAACACATAGGAAATTTTTTCGTAATGTGTTGTCACTTTAGAAGTCTGGCAGTCCTTTAGGTTCACTCATAAAAACTTTAAGCTCTCAGAAGGGGAAAACCCCAAGGCTATTTCCCCTAAGCTTTAAAAGCTTTGCTTTTATTAGCAAATGCCGTTTTTATAAAGTATATGCAAGTAATGTTCTGGATGCTTCAAACAGCCACAGCTCTTAGGACTTTCAGGTTGGAGAACTGGATTAAGTAGTCATGAGAAGTAAGTTATTCTAGGTGTTTAAATGGGAGCTCTTAGAAAGTCAATGAACAGGGTAGAGAATAGCAGTCCAAACTGTTTCTGGTTATTAAATGCAAAAACACGCCTGTTCTTTTGCCATTTTCCCTTCCCATTTGGTGGCTCACAGGCTTGTGTTACTGGGAAGGACTGTGTGCACAGCAGTTGTGTTGAGTTGGTTCCAACAGGTCACTGAGCTGCAGAACGGTTTCCACGTTCGTTTTCACAGATTTATGAAGTACTTGTAAATCAGACTTTTGTCTTAGTCACAGTAAAGACGTGAGGGGTATATGTGAGTATATGTATTAGTTCTTATTTTTGCTTGCTAGACGATATTTAAATGTCCAGGGCAGTATGTACGATTATTTCTGTTACAGTTATTTTTATTGTAGGAGATGGTAAGTGATACTTGATTCTAGGCAGGAGTTTCTGGTTTGGCTTTTTGCTCAGATGTGGAGAACTTGTGAACATACATACATTGTCATTTGCTAATAGAAAAATATATTATGGTTAAACAAGCAAATCCAAACTGTCTGTGGCTTGAAAATATGAAAATGACTAGATGTGTGTTCTTTTCTGCTTGGATACATCCAACTCCACACCATTTTCCTTATTGAGTGCTACACTGGGCAATAGCCGTTGTCTGCTATATCCACGCAGAAGCTGTGTTGGTGCTGTACCACCAAATAAGACTGACAGTGGCACAGTTCACATTTGGGGGCTTTTTCCCTACACACTCTGATTATAGTCTCCTTTCTCCACATTGATTTTTCACCAGATTTTTAGGAGTTTACTATTTTCAGGACTTCTTTCTGTCTCTTGAAATCTGCCAGCAGTGATAAGGGGCAATATCCAATAGACAACTGTAAAACACCCTGTGCAAGATTTTCTTTAGGAAGGAATCTCCAGTCAGCCTGGTACAACATTTCTTACAGGTCTATCCAATTGTGTATAGCATTTCTTAAAAATTCACTGCAGCTAATGGCATTAAAGTGGTGAATCTTAATAAAGTGAAAGCTGTTCAGTGGACAGACAGGGCTGAAATGCCAGTTAATCCCTGGCTAGGCAGATGCAGCTGTTCCTTTTTGAATTTGTCAGCCTACTTGTGTGAGCAGGTCATTGTCTCTTTGGTGAGACAAAGGAGTGGGATGCTTGTGTGTAAGGGTTAGATCAGCCTGTGGGATCAGGGTCTGGTTAAGGGAGTTTGTTTTTATCAGCACGTTCTGAGGCGAGTGGAAACTGGATGGCTTAGATTAGGAAAAGTCCCTGAAGTGTGCATATGTTCAGCTTGTTGGCTTCATGTACTTGGGGACTGTAAAATCAGTGACAAAACCACCTTTTCTTTTTTTTTTCTTTCTTGATCTGTTTTTTTTTTCCTTCGTGTTGTTGATTTTTCTTTTTAAATAGTAAAGGCATTGAAACACTTTCTGGAAACAGAAAACATTCCCAGCTTTTATGGATATGTGGTCAGCCGGCTCTTGCTTGTTCCCTTATAAGCAATATTCTTAACGGGAAGAAGTTGCTACTATTTCAGGTCAGTGTGTGTGTTTTCTTTTACAGTTGCCATGGCACTGGTAAGAAAGATATGTTCTGTAGTTGTTTGTCTTGTTATAAGATGTGAATTTTATTTTCAGCACTGTATTTGCAGCATAATAGCGTGTGCAGTAATTTTCCATACCTCACCTTGCTTGTGCTGAAGTTACTGCACTCTATTTTTTCTTGTTTGTCATGTAGTCTGTTTCACCTGCCCACCTTTGGTGCACTAGAGTCAGTAGCTCCAACATACAGCCTTTGAATTTTGGTTTTCTATAGCCTAGTGGATACTTAAGGTTAGAGACATTATGTCATGGTTGCAATCTTACATAAACACAGACCAGAGAGCCTAATCTAGTAGTTTTTTATACAGCTCGATAAACTTGGCTGAGCTACAGCTTATCTTCTGAGGAGGCACCCAATATTGATTTAAAGACTTCAGGTGATGGAGAATCTAACCAAGATTAACTGTAAGTTATAGCTACTAAATTTTACTGAGCTGTGTCAGTGTTTAAAAATGTAGCTTTACTGAAAATGAAGTGCAGCAAAACAACAGCAGCAGCAGCCACAGCCAAAATCTACCACCCCTCCTTTGTTTTCCTCATGTTTGCTCTTTTTTTAGTGAGATTTTCATCACACTGATTGGAATGAAATCTCGCAGTACTTCAGCTTTTACTTTTTGCTATTACAGAAATAATTTTAGGGGAGTCCGTAGGGCTTTCAAAGTAAATTTCACGATTTGAAGTGTGTTGGCATAACTAGAAATGAGTCAAGGCCAAGACACACGGATACTGGCGTTGAGCCCCAGTTTTTCCCTGCTACGGGTTCTCGTTACTTTGATGACACCTGTCGTTGGTTCACTGAGAATCAGCTTTCCTGACTGACATGAGTCTGTTTATCACACGGGAAACTGGAGTGAGTTTCATCTGCAAGTGTCACAAGGCTGTCTTACTGTTACCCCTACACGTGGCATTCAGGTGGAATATAGGATTGAAGAAAGCCAGAATGTTTTTGTTGCTGTTTTGTGGTTAGCCAGATCAAGTAAAGCAAACCTGTTTTGTCTTTGCATCTCTTTGGCCTTGCCTTTTTGGTTTGGTTTATTTGTTTGCTTGTGGGGGTTTTCTTTAGGTTTTTTTGTTTGTTTTTTTAAAATAGCAGAAAATATGGATCAGCTTTGGAGCAAATAGTGAATGGGAAGAAGCTACCAAAACAAACTTGACTGATGCTGAGTCATGAGAGAGGAGTAGACCTGTTCATCAAGTTTATTAGCAGTGCATGCAAGAAAAATGTAGAAGCATTTTATGCTGTCGCAGAATGCTGGGTTTGAGAATAACAAAAATGCAACCTTTTCAGTTACACCAGCAACACAGCCAGAGGCTGGTTCAGGGGTGGCACCACTTGTATATCTTTTTCACAGGGTATCTAAAATTTAATCAGGGAGAGGGCTACACAAAACACCCACCTGTCTGTTTAGTTAAATTTGCTCCTTCTTGGACAGCGTTTAGAGGCCTCTGAATTAAAAATAGTTAAAAACGTATTGCTGCTTTCAGCTGTTTCCTTAACCTTGCTAAACTGAAGTCATCCCTTAGTAGATATAAGGGCAAAGAAATGCTTTGCCAACCAAAGCTGTTTACAGAAGAGGGAGCTCGTGTTTTCTGTCACACCTGTTTGCATCAGTATTCCCTCATGGGTTGTTTTCTTTTAAGGTTCCATGAGATGAACAGAAGAGTTTTTCTTGTATATGTATACACAATTTAAGTTTCTAAACTTGAGGCATTGGTTTTCTGAGCATCAGTGTGGTCAACTCTCATTCAAGTTAGTAGTAACTTGACTGAGAGTAAGAATTGACCCAAACTCAAGTTACAGGGACGGCAGGTGGGTTGGTATCCTCTTTTTGGATGAGCTGTTTCTCATCACAGATGTAATCTGAAGAGTATTGCCATTGTTTTGTTCTTAATTCATATGCAGTTTATAAGCCAGTTTTTGTACCCGATAAGAACATGTGGTCTTGAACCATTTTAAGTTTGCCAGGATTTGGGGTTTATTACTGCTGTAAAAGGCTTTCATAACAGCCTTCCTTCCGTTGGTTTTCTGTATTTATTTTATGCTTTTTATTTTGAAATTGATATGCATCACTGCCATTTCCTGACAAATTATGAAATGGGCTTTCAATTAATCAGTATGCTGGTTTTGTTGAGAGGGATCCTTCTTAATTGTCTCCTTTTTCTTTTCTTGGCATATACATCTTCTTTCCGTGATACATATTTATGTTAAGTGGTATAAAAACCAAGAACTCAACTTCTTCAAGGGATATGTTACAAACAGGCTCTGAGTGTAAACCAATGCAATTATCTGCTGGCAATTAAGAGGTTAAAAAAGTCTCCAATTTAAGAAACAAGGTGGGAAGGTTGTCTGAAGACACTTGGAGCTGTGTCTTTGCAGGAGCCGCAGGTCAGCAGGGTACCCACTGTCACATGGGATAAGCAGGTGCCCCACTGTTCCTGGGCCCTGTGGGGCTTACACAGTTCAGTGCTGCTGCTGCTTTTTGCTATGTACGACTCAGAGCCCCTGTATTCCCAAAACTTGCCTTCCGAACTGTACCTTAAACAAAACACCTTGCTTGATCCTAATGCTATAGATGGCATTTAGGATTGTGATGTAACTTTTTAGCAGAATCTGTAGTCAATGGTGGAAGCCAAAAGAGCATCAGAGTGAAAAATGTTTTGGCTCCTTAACTGAAATGCTAACGTCAGCTCAGCTGAGCTCCCAGATTCCCATTTGGCAGAAGACAGATTACATAAGCAGCAGTAATTTTCCCCATGCTTGGAAAGAATTGGTCGAAATGCTTCGCAACTCCCCACAAGTACACCAGGCTGCTGCCTGCAGTGCTCGGTCAGAAAGCAAAAACACCTTTTGGCAGGACTGTGGTCAGCCAGGCCAGCTCTGCCTGCATGGGCCCAGGGAGGCCTGTCCGCTGTGCTGGCCACCACTCCTCTTCTCCCAAGGGGATGTGCTGGACTAGCTGAAAGCATCCCATGTGCCAAAGCCAGCTTGGGAGCTCTGGGCTGGGCCAGCCCGAATGTACCCATGGTTAGGGTGAATGCTGAATGAGGTTTTCGGAGTTCTTTGCCTGATAGTAAACTAAAAGTTTAAAAAAATCACAGACAAATGCTCAGTGCATCTCCTTCTAAAGAGAGGGGAACTGACATTTGAAAAATTCATCTTTGCGTTTGTTTGGAATTTATTTTCATGCTCTCTGTGAGGATTGTTTAGTCTGATCTCAGTGCCTCTGTTTGTGCTTCTAGTACAGATGCCTTTCATTCTTCCTCTAAATTATACCAAATGGTCAGTGGGAAGAGCAGATATTCACCAATTACAGAAAAATAAATTAATTGAAAAGAAATCTGGGGGTGGGACAGGGCATTTTAGTTGCGAGGTCACTCTTGCACGGGACAATCTGCTGCATTTTGTGAGCATGAAGGCGGTCAGGGGATCCCAACTGGTACCCTGTGCTGGACTCCTCTCAGGACATCACTGGGGCCATCAGCCCACCAGAGTCCCACCTCCACAGGCCCAGAGGAGCACAGGAGCACAATTACAGGCAGAAAACTAACTAAAGACACAAAGGAAGGGATGCCACGTCTTGAGTCCTTTCCAGGACTGTCTGAGGAGAGCCTCAGCCCCAGGGTCTGGCTCTGAAACCCATCAAGGTGAGTCAGTGCAAGAGCACTTTTTGCACGTATCTGGATATGTGTGTGACAGTCTGTGCCAGCAGCTGGAGTGGGCTCGTTTGTCCGGGTGCCAGCAGCTGGGAGGACTGGGATCCAGAAGTGGTTGCTGGGCAGACTCTGTGAGCCCAGCAGCTGAAGGAATCTGTACTGCCCACGTGTTGTGTGTATAAATATACACATACATGCATAATAAGGACATGCGTATACATATCGGACATATTGTGACTAGCAGACCCCTTCCTGTTCAGGCGAGGAGGGGCTGTGTGTGCCTTGCTGAGAACACATTTTCAGCCTTGCTGCTGGTTGCACCTGGGAGCGTGGGGCTGTGCAGCCTCAGTTCTTCTGACAGCGTTGTCAGATCAGGCCTATTCCACTTGTTCTCCTAATGAGAGCCACCTAAAATCAAGTAGATCAGGAACATGCAAACTGAAATTTTTTAGAAACTGGTAACCATGTGTGGTTTTAGACTTTGTACAGTACCAGGTGAGCAGTGAGAGCTTCAGCTAGTGGCATGGATAGGCAGTGAAGCAAACGATGTCGCCAAACTGACTTTTTTGAGCATTGACAAACAGTGGCATCCAGCTCTGCTTCCGTGAAGCTTTTTCACTCTCCTCCGAAAGGATGGCCTTTAGTAACCTTTTCATGCCCCTGTGCCTTAGTGTTTTGACTATTCCTCATAATGCTGTAATCAGTGTCCAAAATATTTGGATAAGAGGATTGGTAACACTACATCACAACTTTCATCTCTTGATGGACATGATCATAAAATTCATTGCAAAAGATGCAAATAAAATCTGACCATAAATTCCGAAGTTTGTTTTAAAAAAAAAAATCTTAAAAAAATGTGGTGCCTATTTTGCAGCTGAATACTATCACCTCTTTCCTTTATCATTGGTCAATTTGGCTGGTTAGAATTTGCCTAGTGGCTAGGTTTAATTCACCACTGCTCTTGCAAAACCATCTGTTAAGCACAGTTACTTTCCTTTGAATTCTAAAATCTTGCTCGTTTGGATGACCCATATATCATGCATTTTTAAAAGTTAAAATTAAAAGCAGTTCCCTTGCCCCAAAACAGGTTTCTAGCTTGACTTTTCCTCCGTTTGAAAAGCTTGTGGCACTTCAGTTAGGAAAAAGATGGAAGAATTTAGCTTGTGTGGAGAAAATAGAAAATAAAACGAATTACTCAGGTATCAGCGAAGGGGAAATCTGATGAGGCAGATACAATCTAAGTTGGGATTTGAACAAGCTAGCAGCTGCAGAAGATGGATCAGTTTCTATGTTTTAGTGCAAATAAATGGCCAAGGCTGAAGTTTTATGTCTTTAGCAGAAGACAACAGCCTGAAGAGCTCAATGGAGGAGGTAATATTGAAAAGAATGGCTTTCATCCTTCCTTTAGGAGAAGGAAGCAGTAAATCTGCAGCATTGATTTTAATGCCATATGAGGTGAATTCACCCGTGCTTGCTTGCTGAGCTCACATGAAATGACTAAGTATGTTTTATGATAACACACGTTTTTGAGGGCTTTGTGTAAGCTCCTATATAAGAATCCTTTAGTGCACGTCTGCCTGTTTAATACTGTCCTATCAGGTGCTGAAGTTAAATTTGGCTCCTGCTTTTGAAAGGTTTTGATGATGGATTGCCTGGAATCTGTGAGCCGTGACCTCTGGAAAAGTGTTGTTTTGAAGCCTGTTTTTACATTGATACTAAAACCATTAAATTTGGTAACTGAAGCAGCATTTGTTTTTATTCTAGCAATGGAAGCTGGATTTAGAACATTGTTTATATAGCAATTAAGAAATCCCTTGAGGAGGAGCCCTACAATAGCTTATTTAAAGGGTTAACTCCTTGTTATGTTAGTCAGCTCTCATTTACCTCTGATGATTATGTGGGTTTTGGATTAGCAAGACCAGAGCTGCTCCCAACACCCTCTGGTTGTGAAAGGTGTAAGTGCAGAGTGAGGGCTCATCTAATGACAGTGCCCACTGCTCCTTAAAATCTTCACTGCTTCTTACAGAAATCTGGCCACCTGGGTTTTTTCAAAAGGATAATATGGCATGTGTGTGCTTTATCTTAATTTTATACATGGTTAGCTTGATTTATGTCTTAGTCTTTTCTGGTCATCTTTTCCTGGTTTGCCTGCATAATTAAGAATTGGCTTGAAATACTTCTACACTTCAGTTACCACTGACCAGTACCAAAATTAAACCATGCAGTACATCTGATTGGGGCAAGTTGAGTTTTGGTTTTTTCATATTCTACCTGAAGTGTTTTGCCTTCAGAGTGTTAAAATATGAGAAATTATAAACCCAGTAGCGGTCAGTTGGTTTGTTTATAGTGTACAATTGATGTTAGTTGTCTCTCCACAAAACAGACACAGCTTGACTGACTTTGAAATAAATTACCCCAGTTTTCAGGGCTGGTAACTAAAATCAAGGAATTCTCTTTTCTTCTGGAAAAGCCATAGAAAGAAACATCTAAATGAAACAGCTAAATTAAATATTAGCATCTTTTGGAAGAAAATAACTATTCAAAATATGCAATAAAATCTGCAGTTACAGTTACAAGATTATCTAACTAACTTTCATTTCTATTTTGCAGAAGCATATAAGGCCTGTTGAGGCAAGTACAGCCATGTGCAGAAATTTAGGAACTTATTTAATTTCCTATTTGGGTTTCTTGTTTTGGTCATTTTGATTTGGGGGGCGGGTTGGGTCTGGTTTTTTAAAAAAGCTTGTTAAATATCAGTATTTTCTCTAAGGAATTAAGAAATAATGTTCAAGTTATGCGTGAAGATCTAAAGTGCTAATTTACCTTTATTGGGGGAAAGATTGACTTACCTATTTAGAGGAAAAACTATCCAACTGACCACAGAATTTGTGAATTCACTTTCTTTGAGAGAAGTTTGCTGTATGTGGTGGATTTTATATGTGGTGTGTTGTTTTATGATGCTAAGATCTGCTTGTAAATTACCAAGAGTGTAGGAAGGTAGAATACTTTGTAAGAAATACCAAAGGATGTGAAATTTTGATTTTGGAAGAAAAGTTTCAACATTAGGTGCTTGTGAAAATGTAGCAAAAAGCTTTACCTTAGTATATATATTGAGGAAGTCTAATGTCAGGTTCCTTCTGTGTTTTTTAATAGATAGGTGTCTGTGACTAGAGCGTAAGTTTTGAATTCTACAAAATCAGTAGGAAGTTTGCCATTGAGTTCTGTGTGACGAAGACTTGGCTTATGGTGTTTATGGCACTCAGGCTGGATTCCTTTCCTAGTCACACTGGTGAAGCTCAAAACCATTTGCTGGTCACTTCTTGTAATCCACAGCGGTGGGTTACTGTACAGAAAAAGCCTCCAAATAGATTAAGCATTTAATAAGGAAAGCTTTGGAAAGACTGGCTCTGCTGGGGGCCAGTCTCAGGCCATCTCATCAGACAAAGAAAGGCGAGGCATTCCTTAACATAGCACAGCAATACAGAGAACTTCATTGATCAAAACCAGCTTTTCAAGCTTCAACCAGGAATTGCTTAAGCATAAATACAAAATATGCTTCAAATTTGTCTGCTTTCCCTTTTCTGTGGGTCAGCAGTGAAGTGTTAGTTCAGATGTTTCTAGGAAGACCCAACTTTATTTCAGATGTTTGTTGTGAGTCTGCGCTATCCATTTGGACAAGTCTCTGAAGTAGGTGGAGCTTCTCTCATTTTGGAATGTTCCAAGTTGGTCCAACACAAAGCCCTTTCCAACCTAAGTGATTCCTTGATTCTATGACATTTTGTCAACGTGATAGCCAAAGCAAGCCAAGTGGTTAATAATTCTTCCGTTCCACTTTTGGCATTAACTAAGAGAATGGAATTGATAGACACATTCATTATTCTGTTACATTCTTTCCAAAAGAAAAATTCCCAAATTACAGTAATTTCATGGAAGTATTGCAGCAATGCTTTTCAATCAGACATCTTAATGGCAAGAGGATGAAAATTACTATCCGTATTGGGAATGCGTAACAGACCACCAACCATCAAGAAATATCCATAATAGGAATTTTGTTTTATCGTCTTTTTAGTTTGAAGCCAGGAGATCTAACAATCCTGTTACACAACATACTTACACACTTTGCTAAGTTTTGATCATTAGTCTCCCCATGGAGTTTGAAAGAAAGGAAATAAAAAGCCCCTGACACTAGTTTCGTTGACCCTCTTCCAACCTGCTAACAGCTCTTGTGATATTTTTATTGTTTGGGGAAAAAAAATATAAAAATTGTCTTGCAAGAGCGTGGGATCCCAGCTATTCTGCATAAGATAAAAATTCTGAGTATTTTATAGGATGTGAATTGCTAGGGCTAGAGGCTGTGAAATTGGCACTCTAGTTTTTGAAACACAGCTTCAGACCATTGCCAGTGAAATCTTTTAAGAAATGGGCTTTACCTAGGGCTGTAAATGCATCTCACAAGGCTCTAAATAACCTGTGTCACAGAGTCCCTGTGGTTACATGTGAGAATACTTCATAATGCTGTGTTCAATCTACTACAGGACTGGCAGAGCTTCAGAAATAAAGTGCTTTGGAAAATCACATTAAATATTTTCCCATGCTTCAGTTGACTCTTAAAAGTCTTAAAAGTCTTCTGAAACACAAAAGAAATTATTAGTCACTGCAAGAACATGTAATGGATCTAACTGCTGTATTGCTTCATTTTTCACATTTATTGTATTTAGCCATAAGCATATGTATTGGCACTATTTGAAGACTTCACTCAGGATTTCTTTGCACTATGAGAAAAATTCCTGTTTAAGTCAAAGGCACAGTAAAGACCCCCAGTAGGCTAGCTGAGCTAATAAGGTGGAGGTGTGAGAGAGTTGTGAATGGTCAGGCTCATTCACAAAGGATGGGAAAAGTTGGAAGAGGCAGGATGAGAGACTAAGGAGAAACAAGGGCCAGTTTTATACTAGATTACACAGTGATGCAGAGTGGTACAATTACAGATGCTAGACCTTCCTTTACTACTTTTGGGGTGTTCCTCCCATGTCTTCATCATCCTTCCTAACAGAATGGATGGCAATTTACTTCCTTTACAATATCACTGTTTCATCCTGGAGCCTTTTAACTGGATGAACCAACTAAGATGTTGCAGTAGAAAAAGGTTTGTGAAATACCACATAATTTGAGGTTTTGAAACATAAATGAGGCATTTGCCTACCTGGCTCTGAATGCACTTTCCTACCTGCATGACCTAAAAGTCCTGACATGGTGATGCAAGATGTTTCCAGCCTACAATTATTTAGCTAAGTGCTACTTCCTTAGGAAGGCAATTTATTGGTTTTGTGTGACAAGCAGGTCAGAGCTGTGTACTGTCTGAGACACAGTGAGCTGTGTCTCTTTGTCACTTCTGAATGAAAGACAGAAAAAACCCACCACATTAACCTGTAGGCTTTTCCCCCCCACCTCTTGTTTCTTCATGGCTAACAGAGGTGGTAGATCTCTACAGCTGTTGCCAAGGAGTGATCAGAGTGTGTTACAGTGAGCCAGCTGTGAAGAGCTCCTCTTTACATGTAAAGTCAAGTCAGTCTGCAAATGTCACCATCTTTTTTTTACTGCAAAGGCATTTTAAGGAGCTAGAGTTCAAAGGCAAGTTAAAAGTAGAGTGGAACAGCCCTGTTACAAGTAAACATTAGCTATACACAAGATTGTTACAGACTATGTGAATATATTTTTCTTCATTTGTAGTTTGAATGAAATAAATATTCAAATGAGGTTTGGCCTCAAAATTAAGCAGTTAAACAAAACCCATCAAACTATACATCCTTGTTTCTTTTAAGACAAACATCCATTTTTCTGTGTTTTTATTTAGAATGTGCTTTAAACTGCTTGCTGCATTTCTGTGGGATGTTAATTTGGTTTGGATTAAATTTTTCAGATGGAGGGACTGTCTTACTCCTCCGAATTAAACGTTGCATAACAAAACCGAGTTGCTCAGGGCTTATGCACTAATAGCTGTACTGTTGCTTTGTTTCTACATAATTATACTCACTTTCTTTGTCAGTGGCTATAGAAAAGTTTAGTCCATTTATTTAGATTTCGTCTTTGAGATGTCTCATATTCCTAATGACTGCATGATTTGTAACTCCACATTCCTCACCACCATGCCAATAAAAGAAGTGTCGTTTCTGGTTTGGGATGAAACTGTTGCTTCCAATTGGTTTTATATAGACCCCCCACATATATCAAAAGAGCTGAAGGAATTCTTTAGACAATCAAGGGTAGGATCTAATGAATTTCCTTTTAATTTAAAAATGTGTGCCCACTTTACATCAGTTCCTTTTACTGGACTGTACAAACATAGCTGAAAACTGGGGGGAGCTATTGAACCTATCTATGCTGAAGTTATAAAAGAAATCCAAACCTGTAAATTATTTGGAGGAGAAACTACAGAACAGAGTATAATCTGCCAGATTATTATACACAGGTACTTGGGAGTGTTGTAAACACATAATGTTGGATTAATGTTAAGGGTCACCCAAGTAGGAAAGCTGCTGGAGTTCTATCCCTTAGTGTCCCTGTGCATGGAGAATCCTGCTGGCACTCTTGGTCCCTGACAATATAAGATCAATGCATCACTGGCCATGTAAGATCAGCTCGTCACAGGAATTTGTCCTAATAGGCTGGCTAATCTTTTGAGTTTGGTAAGTCAAACAACTGCAACTCTAAACTGTTTGGTTTAGAAAAAGTTTGGTTTAGATTTGGTTGGGAAAAAGCATATTCTCTGTAAAGTGTATCCTAGAAAACACAGAAGAGACTAATTGCTCAATTTTCCATCCCTACGTGGGGATAACAATGTTTGCTTAGTCTCCATCACTGACTGTGCTCAGTAGTGCATGGTGATTAACTTCTGTGGAGAACAGACAGTAGAGGGGCCTTTGGATCCTTACCTAAAAATGCGTAATTTTGAGCTATTTTGCATCTGGAGGGAAGAAAGTTCCAAATTTTGAGGTCAACCATATTAACAAACCTCTGCAGATATATTTTTAGTTCACTGAATGGAAGTCAGATTTGGCTGGTGAAGAACGCGTTTCCTTCTGCTAAGTGTGTTAGCTGATATTTTATTACAGAATGAAGTGTTTTCTTTCCCATTTTTCTTGCAACTGGCAAAGTGTAAAACTTCCACTTTGCACTTGGCCTTTAGAGAAGACTTTCCCCTGCTTTTTCCTCAAATTTCTGTATGTAGCTTGTCAGGAGCTTTTACAGTATAGTGGAAAAGTCACTGTTACTGTGAAGAAATGGAAAAACTGCTAATTCTTGTATAGATTCAAAGTATCAGATGTTTGCTATTGTCTTCTCAAGAATGAAATTTAATTGCTACATGCTACTAGACTTTAGGATCGTCAAGGGAACATTATCTCACTATAAAAATAATTAAAACCTTCTTTCAGGATAATGCACGTGAGCTAATATAAATGTTAGCCACAGGCATTGCATCTGGGGATTTTATGATTTAAGGTATTTCTTGAGTGCCATGTTGTGATCTCACATCTGTGGGTATAATTCCATTGACTTCAGCTGAAATTGTTCTGTTCTCGTCTGTGAGATCACAGTTCCTGCAACCTAATTCCTAGTATTTTTATCATGTTCTATGCCCATCTCTTAGGACATGGGAACATGTAAATGGAGCAGCTTCTGAGTACATAGAGTTTTTACAATGGTGCTGTGAGCTGGTTTTACTTCAGTTGTATGTAGAAATATAAAGCCAGGGGGCCAGAGCAGCGAGTGAGCTTGGGATTCCCTGGAGTATGTGTCTATTCTCCTGCAGAACCTAGTGTAAATGTTGACGGTTTTTAATGTGTGGTCTCAAAGCCGAGAGGTTCTCTGTGCTCTGGTGGTGTACCTGTCACTTGGGAGTTGTGTGTCCTATCTGCTTTTGGATAGAATTTGAGATTTTTTTGAATCAGGTGTTTCCAGCACCAGGATAATACCCAGATACCAGTATACTAAAGCCTGGCTACATCAAGGGAATGTTTTTTTATTAGCTGGGTGTGAGACTTTGGCTACATTAGATGGAATTGACCAAAAACTTTCATCTTTTTCATCTTTCTATGGTCCTAAAAAGTACAATGTTTTTTGGTACTGGAAAAAACTAATTTTTTTTTTGCCAAAAACTGGTGTCTATTGTGAAAGACTGAGTAGAGGCGTGTCCAGTTTTCTAGAATTGTGATTGATAAGCACATTAAAAAGTGCATGCAGCTCTGAGTTGCTGACATTATTGCTGCACTGAGTATTGTACTTTTAAAATTATTTCTTCCTTAGCTGTTAATTTGCCTCTAAGGGAAGAAAACACAAAAATGTTGAGCTCAGAGTATTGAGTATTCAGTATTATTCCTCAAGTGCTCAGAACAAATTGCAACATACTGTGGTGGGGAGTGTGTGTGGGAGAAATGTTTAGGGGACATCACTGTAAACCTGTTTAACCCAAGCAAAAGTCTTTTCCTTGAAGTAATTGCTCTGTGATGTTCTCCTGGTATCATTGTTCTGGTTTGACTTGATCTCGAGACCAGTTTGGTGGCAGGGGACCAATAGACCAGTACAGGACTTGTGTTGTTTGCAGGGCAGTCCACATCAGCTTGTCAGGGAATATATGAATGGAGAACAATGCCAGTTGCCTTCTTCTGTGGGACCTTAATGCTGCAGCTCAGGCAGCTGAGGTGCCTGTGATTTAAGGCCTAGAGATACTTGTCTTTGAGGTCATCACAGTAGGAAAAAAGTGAAAAGATTTGAATAAAAGAACATGGCTTGCTGCACTGATAGCCATGAAATTCTGGGCCCATCATGCGTATCTTCTGCTTTTTTTCCCGTGTTGTTGATGTTTCTCAAACCTTTTATTTCCCAGTTAATTTCCCCTCAATGTCTGCACCATATTAGAACAGAAGGATAATCTTCAGTGTTAGAGAATGTTTAAATGCATACTTTATGAAGTAAATTTCTTTCATGTATTAAGGGGGAAACTCGGGTGAGACTCATCTGCGTGGGACAGACCTCAAAGTGGACAAAAACTGAAATGTTTTGACAGCTCACACAGCTTTCTCTCAGCAGAGCATGCAAGTGGGACAGGGAGTACTTTCAGAAGTACTCATCAGGAGCTTGATTTTCTGCCCACTGAAATGTGCTGTTTGTATTGGAGGTTTTTGTTGCCTTTGTTTTTTTTCTACTGACTTCTCTGGGAGTGGATCTGAACCAAACTAATTCTTACTTTTCTTATGTAGTGGCCATGTTTCTTGAAGACCACTGGATACCTGCATCTGTAGTTCTCTCTATACCTTCACAGGTGTGTGTGCACAACAGATGTGGATTTTCTCGTGGCCTGTTCCTCCTGTGCTCCCTCATTGGATCAAAGTGGTGCTTTAACCCCAGCATGATTTGTATGTGGGGCTTGTGTTTTAAATTTCTCTGAATAATAAGTGGTTTTAATTCCTGCTAAATGTTGTTTACTTCCTGCCTATGAATGGTAAAACCTCAATGTCTGTTTTTCATATACTGTTTCAGGAACCTTATGCGATCCTAAATGGAATGCCCTAGGGAATAGCAGATGAGGTCAGCCCTGCTGCTTGCTTATCTTGGGATTCAGCCCTTCCGCTCTTGTTCTTCAATAGTAACATTCTTGGTTCTAAGCCACTATTGAAAGGTGAAGATCCCATGGAGAACCCATATAGTTCACCTGAAGCTGATGGTGTTGCTGTGGGGGGAAGACCTTATTTCAGAGGGGCAGCCATCATCTTTGGGGGCATTTGGTAACTTCTTGCACTCTGAAGGAAGGGTGAAGAATTATTTCCTTTGATGAGGATCAGATGGAATTTCAAATCTATTCACCTCTCTCAGGTTATATATTAACCTGTATCTCTGTCCTTGATCGAAAGCATCTTGACAGAGCTGAAGGGTGACATGCAGTACTTTGAAGAGCATAATGGCTGAGCAAGCTCTGAGGGAGGAGGGCACTCAGCCACTCTTTGAAATGATTGCTCATGTTTCTATGCAAGATCTGCTTTTTCTGATCAGTAACTTTTGGAATTTTTTCTTATGTGGTGACTTCATTGTTCTCTATTTATTGCACATCTTAACTGTATTTTAACAGAACTTGAGCTGATGCCAGCATCAACATGTCTGAGCAGTTTTGATGCGACTTAGGTAGCTTTAGGCCTGAGGTCATATGAAAAACGTTGCTTTGGGGACTAAAGTCTTAAATATTATACCAGCAGGAGTTTCCGTAGAGATTTCAAGAGGACTGGGCAAGTAATTCTCTCGAGTTGACTGCAATAGCTTTTGTTATCTGCTTTATAAACTTTGGGATTAAATATAGTGGGTTTTTTGGAACAAGTATGTTGGGGATAGGATAGGGGGATGAACTTGACATGGAAGTTAACATTTTGCAGAATATTGATTCAACACAATGCTGAATAACAGACTGCTTAAATTACGTTATCACTAGGAGAATATGTTCTGATTCCATTTGCAATTAAAAATACTAAAGGTGATAAAAAAAAATGGTCTATTTTTCCAGCTAATCTCCATGTCTGTGCTCCCCTATTTTTTCTCTTGAATACTTTTCTTATGGCTGTTGGCAAATTTCAGATACCAGTTGGAAGGAAGTAACTGGCTTTGTTTTAGAAGTGATCACGTGCAGTAGCTTGTCTGCAGATAACTGACTCCCTCTGTAGTGGCAGAGCTCTTAGTTTGTTGGCACATCCATTTTGAACAGTCGTGCCTCCAAAATCTTTGCTCTTTATTAAGTGTTTGAGAGACCTGCTCCCAGTCCAAATGAGTGAGAAGCAGCCTTGCTTGGAACAGACTTGCATCCACAGCTTCCTCCAAACAGCTAGCTGTAAGTGTCATGGGTACCTCTCAAAGTGTCTGGGCTTTCTGGATGGGCAGGTCAAAGGAGTTGTTTCCCTGTGCCATGCTGGCTGCACACATTTCTGTGCCACACTGCCTTGGGGCCTCACCTCACTCTGGACCTGAACTTCAAAGAAGAAGTATAAAAATCAGGAAGTCTAATGTGTCATGAAAAACCACTTCTGGATACAGAAAATATCTAACTTGATGTTCTTGTGCAGTGTTCAGCATGGTCCAAGTTCCCAGTGGAATGTTTTCATCATCCACATGTTGCTATTGCTTTAGCTTTTTAATGTCTTGCACAGGGGGATAAGGTGGAGGCAGCGATGCTGTGTTTGGATTGACTGTGGTAATGAAAAGCGTGTCCTGAACACTTCTTTTAAAGTGTCACTGCTGTGTTGTGGTTGGCTGCCAACAAGTTTGCTCGACACAGTCAGGTGAGGTGTAAATGACATCAGCTCCTTTGGTGTTTTCCCCTGAAGGGAATGGCTGAGCTGTTCAGGCAGTCTCAGCTGGGACACCCCTAGCTGCACATTAGCTCTGCTAAGGCACCATTTGGAGGATGTTGATGATCTGCAGTCAGGATCATTGTGTAATGTAGGTAGGAATGATAATCTCTCTCAGTCCAAAAAGTGCAAGTGCAATTGAGTCCAGTTGTTAAGCCAAAATCCATTGCTCTCTGTGCTGATTCACAGTGGGAGCTGACATGAAATATCAAGGAGGGATTAGCATGCACAGCATGCTGTGGTTAAGAGCTTGTGCCACTTGGTCAGACCACGGCATGAAACTGTGGTGAGTGTTGAGTTGCTAATGTCTCCTCAGGTTACTCAACTTGGGTTTGTGTGCAAACAGAGCAAGGTGGCTGATTGGCAGGCTGGCTTCAGAGCCAGGGGTTTTAGAGTGCTGCTGAAGAATAAGCCTGAAATATCACCACTTCCAGTCCCTCACTAACAGGAGCAATTACACTGAAGCCTTACTGAGGAGGGAGATCTGATCTGGATTTAAATTGATGTTTTAAAAATACTTTGCTGCTTTTTTCTCTCGTATCGATTCCCATGTGCTGGTGAGCTAACAAGGCTCTCCTGTGCTAAGAGAAGTTCAAGTGTTTTGTTGAGCTTCCCACTCAGGAGTTTCATGTTGCTCTGCAGGGGTCCATGCGTGGAGCGTTTTTTAAGAAAGAGATTGCATTTCTCTGTGTCAAACATCAGCCTTTTCAAAACCTCATATTACTGGGTAGAGTTCTCCCATTCTCTTGCCTCACACGTGTGCCTTTGTGGGCCACTTCTTCTCACATCAGGGATCTGACTTGCTCAGGAGTTCCCTGTAGCCCGTGTTCACTGACAGGATCATGACCCAGTCCTGGCAGAGCAATTTTGCTGAAATGGTTTTCCCATTGCATGCTGTGGAAGAGGCACTGTGCCCATGCTGGTGGTGGCAGACGTGCCCTAAATCCAGCATCACAGAATACTCTGAGTTGGAAGGGACCCACAAGGATCATCGAGTCCAGCTCTTAAGTGAATGGCCCATACAGGGATCAAACCCACAACCTGGGTGTTCTTAGCACCATGCTCTGACCAAGAGAGCTCATCTGTGAGAACTGGCAAGAAATGCACGTTCATCCCAAATTCCTAAAAGGAGAAGTGTTTGTTGACTTGGGGAGTGTGAAAACAACAGAAAATCAGGGACAAAAAATTAAACTGAGATCCTTGCCTGATTGCTTATTACAAGTTTCACGGATGTGTAGGAACTGTTGTATTTTGGTCCCTTCTCTAGACCTCAGGCACCAGATCTTTGTCTCTGTTACAGGTCCCATTCACAGATGAAGGCAAGCAAATCAAACTGTGCTTAGGTAACCAGATCAAAACAATGTAGGAGATTATGGTGAAGGATCTGCTCCTGAAGCTTTTTCTTGTGCTGGAGTCTTTGTGGAGGGAAGGATGCAATTGTGCTAGTGCATTATTGCTGAATATCTGAACTCCCCCTCCCTGTTGCTGGCTCTCAAATACTTTGTTATTGCCAATTCACTGACCTCTCCTGTGCTGATTGCACAAGACCAGGTTGAAGGTCTGTCATGCCATCACCTGGGAAACTAGAAAATGAATGGAATCAATCCCATTAAAGTATTTATAGATAGGGATTGAGCAGAGAGGGTTGGAGTAGGTAGATATATTTAGTGCAATCATGAAGCTTTTTAAAAATCATTTTTAAAACAGAGATGTAAGGATTCTATCAGTGTTGGTAGCTTCTACTTGTGAAAAATAACATTCAAAGTTTCATGGGGGGAAGACAGGAATCTATCTGTGGAGTGAAGAGAAGATGGTGGTATTAGGTAGCAAGATTGGATGCAGCTGGGGAAGGTGGACAGAGCTGTAGGGAGCCCACAGCTCTCCCTCCATACTGTGTTCAGTTTCTGGGACCATGAAGGTTCGAGAGAAGATGTGTCAAAGCTCAGTCCTCAGTCACTGGTGAGACCCTCTGGGCTGTGCAGCCACATGTCTGAGTCTCCTGTCCTCCATTCTGTGCTGCCTGAACTGTTACCACTGCTGCTGTTGCGGGCAACGCGTGTGATACGTGCCCGCCCAGGTCCGAACCCCTCAAGAGTGTGCATGTCTGGTCTGGCACGACTGTTTCAGCTTGGAAACTTGTGCGTCCTTTTGTACTGAGGCTACATCCTCACATAGTAGACTGTGGTGGGAAATAGTTTCCCCTTGCATTATTATGCCAGCAGGGAAGTTTTATGTCGCATGATAAGGTCTGTACAAGCACCGTCTTCCTGCTGTGGTTTTTGCTGGCCGAAAAGGTCACTGCCTGCTTCCTACCATCGCCTGCAGATCTCCCAGGTGAGTGGCTTGCTTTTGCTCTGTGACTGCCCTGGATCATCGTGAGCAGGGTGAGCAGTAAAGGGCCTGAGTGAATAAAGGGCCACTGCCAGGCTGGTTTGTGCAGCTGAACTGGGCATGGGCAGCTAAAGGGGCATGACTTGAATAAGGGTGATGATGGGCTCAGTCTTCCCCTTTCTCCTCTTATTTAAGCAGTCACAGCCAGTGCTGACCAGGGATGTGTGATCAAAATATTCATAATAGATATCTGTGCTCTGAAATACAGACCTTGAAAAAGTAAACTTAAGCTACCCCGAGACAGATACATTGGCTCTACCCTGGTGCTTATTTCACAATGGATGCTCTTCTGTATTTGAATGTACATGCATGCAAAGTGTTTGAAAAGAGGCTTGGAAACAAACAGGATCCCTTACCACACCCTGTCACTGGCTTTTTTTCTGTTTAATTTGGAAAATACAAAATCTGCTTTTGTAAAGATCCTTGCTATGCTAGCAAATGTGTGTCACCCACCAGTTTGCTCCCTCCTGATCCAATGCTGGGAGAGATTTCTTAGAAGAAAGAATGGAAGAAATCATTCAAATGGCTATGTTTTGCAGTGCCTGCCTAGCCAGATGAGTAGTTTTCTGAGCACTGGGGTTGAACATGCCTACTCGCCTATAAATTTGTGTCCAGTGCTTGACTGTGAGTCTCAGTGGAAGCTTTTCCCATGGTTGAGGAATTTGCTGGGATGCTCCCTTCTCTCTGGGATCGCACATGCCAGCCTCGCCTTTCACAAAGATAATTATAGAATTGCCTTCCTGCCTGTTTTCACAAAACTTGTAAGAACTTGCAGGAATTTGCTTTCTCCAGCTTTTAGTCGAACCTTGGCTCAATGGCTGTGGGCCAAGAAAAAACTCTGGGATCAACACACAGACATAGACATACACACAGAGATATTGTGGTTGTCATATAAAGATCTTGATTCCCTAAGAAGCAAAGAAAAGAGGATGTGCAGTGGGAACTGCATCATGGGCTCTGTGTGGGACAAGGAGTCACCAAGAGTGTCCTGAGAAATGGGGATATTGCACATACAAAGCAGGGGGTAGGAGCAGTACAGCAGCTTCTTTTTCCCTGCCTATGTGCCACCAACACTATAGGGGATGCTTGGTGGCTTTCTTTTTCTTCTGTGATATAACTTGTATCTCAAGTTCAGCACAGTGGGCACTTGGAGAAACAACCTTACAATTAGTAAGGGACAGGGAGGATTTTCCCTATTTAACCACAAAGAGTTTTCAGAAATAAGAGAAATATGGTAATATTTCTAGTACCCTTAAGAGAAATGTGGTAGCTGCAAGCACAAAGACACAGGATTTTAGGTGAACGAAGGGTATTCAAAGGTATGTTTGCCACTCTGGTGGTAATTCTCTCCATGAAAATAACGAGCAGTTACATGTAACTCTTCCCAAGTGTGGGAAAAGCATAGTTCAGTCTTGCATATTCAGCATGTGAAAAATAACTGGATGTAGAGACACATACCATAAATAAGCAGAAAAGCCTCTCGTGGGCTTGCAGATGTTTTACCACATCAATGAGATTTGCATTCTGTTCCTGGCATTGCCATTTAACTTGGCATGGGATTTGGGAAAAATCATCTTCCCGTTCTGTGCTCTGGCATATCTGTTTTCGCTAGAGACTACGGCTACCCTCTGAAATCCCACTCTACTTGTAGAGAAGTTGGCTTTTTTTCTGATAAGCTTTGTAGTATTTTTTGCAGTATATGTACAGAAGGTGCTGGGAAAAGGACTGTAATTTGTAGTTTCAGGACATAGTTTGAGCATCCTGGGTTTTATTAGATTCTCAATCTCATGACTTAAACCCAAAATGAAGAACTAAGGGTTTAACATTTAGGGGTTTAGCTGATGGTATAGGATGAGTTGGAGCACCAAATAAGCTTTTCAGGTATAGAGGTAAACCTATACCTGAGAGAAAGTAGAAGAGTCAGGTGTGGAATTGCAGTGGTGTTTCCCAGAAGCAGCCTGACTGTCAACACAATGACTCGTGTCATGCTGCTAAGAAACAGCATCTCAGGGTCTGAAATGGAGCTTGAGTTTACAGGAAGGCCTTAGATGGCTTTCACCTTGAGTATGGGATCTGCTTCCATGATGATATTCAGTTATGGGATGTATGGCAGTTATAGGATGAGAGGTTTATGGGCGTGTGATAATTTACTGTGCTATTTACTGATAGGCTCACCTCCCTTTGTGCAAATGAACCTTAAAGGGAGACCATATAATCATGTTAGCAATTGCTTTAGCTGACAGAAGTGGTAGTGTTCTTTCCTATATCTTCAGCTGCTCAACAGTTCTTGTGAGAAATTCCACTTCTGAGGCTAAAACTTCCCTGCATATACCAGCATTTATTTATTTTTGGCTTTTCTGAGAATAGAAGGCTTCAGCCACACTTCAGTAATGAGAGAAGAATGAAATGAGATTTTCTTTGTCCCCAGAAATGTTGGTTTTAAACATCTTTTTTAGCTGTGTGGATGAAATTGTAAAATCGGGATGTGACAGTGATGCTCCAGAATTCTCCAGGGGTGTTTGAGCTTGACTTCATGGTTTCATGCAGCTTTTTGTGGCTGATATAGAGCCAATGAAGCAGACTTTTCCAGTTCATTTTTTCTGAAGCACACAACTAAGGAAAGATTGACTACAGAAGCATCTGCAGCTAATTTAGCAGAGTAGTCCCATGAAGGATATTGCTGCAAATTGCTACAGAGACCTGGCATGGTTGGTGGCCAGGCCAGAGAAGAATCTTTTGTGTGGCTGTAAAAATCAAGGTGCCTCAGTCTCTTGCGCTCTTACTTGAACTGAAGGAGAGGCAGCACTTTTCTAGAGTTTTCCAGTGGTCTGAAATGGCAGATAATTTATCAACAGTGAGGAGCTGTTTCTCCTTTGCCTTTTCCTTGGTCACCCCCAGGAAGTTTTTTGATCAAGGAAAGATAATTAGTGGAGCAGAGTATTTTGCCAACCACATCTAATGCTGGCATGACAGCTGCATCCTCAGCGCTTTTCTCAAGCACCTGTCTAAATGGGCAGTTGGAAATGGTTTTCTGGTAAAAGTCGTGTCCAAACTCGTGAGGAGAGGAGAGTGCAGAGAGTAGCTGATGTCTGAAGAGAAGTGTGAGGGTTGTTTTTTGTTTTAATTTTGTTCTTAAACTCTTTCCAAGAAGAGACCTGGCTGCCACTGCAGCTCTGATTTTTCTTATCTCATTCTTTCCCTTCTGCTGGTACATGTTTGAGTTTTGGGATATGAACCCTCTTGCATTATTACTGTCTCATTTCACAGTTCTAGGTACCTCATATGTCTCTCTATTTCCTTCCTTAATTTTTGTCATGATGTTAAAAAAAAAACCAAAACCAAAATTCTTTGATGGCACCACATGGGCAGAAAAATGTCTGGAGGATCATGTCATTTAGTCTACACAATGCTTGGATCTCAGCCATTCTCTGAGTTCATTGCTTACATGACCTCTAAATATTTATTTTTGAAATGGGGTTTATAAATTGCTATGATTGATTAAAAGACTCCTGAAGAATGTGACTTCCTTAAAACACATGCAGAGTGGTGGTTGGTTTTAACAAAGCAAGACAACAAAAAAAGCAAACAACTTGTTTAATTTTAAGCGAAGTATCAGATTTATGCAAAACTATATGTTGTTTTATTCTTTAAATCTTGTGGGTAGAAGCTGAACAACCAATATGTATTCAGAACGACCATAGCCTTGGCAGCAACTCTGAACTCATATATCGACATTTCTAACATGAGAGATGTGACCATAATTTTCTTTCAACAGCCACATTTGGGGGGATTTATTTTCTTTTGGTTTCTAGTGTATTCTGCTTGTGCTTTTGCTTGGACAAATACTGTGTCTTATGTGATTAAAATCAAACTCTCTGACTAGTGTATATTTAAATTGCTTTGTCCTGTACAAACAGGCAGATCTTGGCTCCAGCTCTATATTAGTATGTGAGACATCAGATTCTTAAGACCGCTGGTTAATTGGAAATCAGTTAATGGGAACTAATTGTCATTGCCTTGTGATGAAGGCTTAGTGAAAGTATTTTAATAGAAATACATAGGTGACTGTAAGGGTCAAACCCAGATATTAGTGTGGGGAAGCCTATAGGCTAAAGCTAATTTGATGAGATATAAATGCTTATCCAGCATTTATATCCTTTGCTTTATCCTTTGCTGCAATGATAAACAGTCAAAACACCTTCATACATACTTGCCAGGTAAATATATGAGAGTAGGTTTGCCTTGTGGAATTTGAGTATGGATGTATAATTTTCAAGCTTCAAGTTTCTATGTGGAAATCTTTATTTTTTCAAGTACTTCATACCAGGGCTTATGCTACAAAACTTATCAGCCTGCTCCAAGAGACATAAAGAGCCCTGTCAAACACAGTTTTATGACAGATTTTTATTTGCCATGGCTGAAATTATGTGGGAAGTATGTCGGTGTAAAAGGTGCAGTATTTGAGGAGGTAAATGGCTCAATCTACTAATCTTGCTTTCTAAACAGTACCTGAGAGTACAGATGACTTGCTTTGCCAAAAACAAGCTTTAGGAAAAGTAAATTTGACATCTTGTTTTGATGGTGTAAGTGGGTGAGGATAATACTGTTCAGCCAGAGTGTTTCATTATAATTACCAATTTAGAAAATAAAATAGCACTTGAGAACATGTTATTACACTAAAATGATCCAAATCCAGCTTTCATTGGAGAGCCCAAATGTGCAAAATGAGCGTGATTTTTGAAGTTAATACTCCCTTACCACACAGTGCCTCCACACGCAACAGCAATAACATCTGTATAATGGGGCATTTCTATTGCTTTAACCACCACTTACTGCACTCTTACTGGTCATTAGTTCTATAGATTAATGACACAAACGTGGATTTATTAGTGCTGTAAACCTGTGGGAAACAGTGAGTCGAATTAGTGTCTTTTTCATATCACAACTGGTGTGCTTTTATTAGGCCTGAACATGGTGTGTCACCTTCTACAGTAAAAATGACTGCTTGTGAGCCATTTGAGGTTGCTTGAATGATCTTTTATCACTTGGTTGTAACATTTCGAATTGTAGAAAACTTTTCCACTTGCTAGCAAAGTCTCAGTTCCTGATTTAGGGGATCAAAAACTGTTTGGAAATCACTTTTTACCCCAGAGTGAAATGTTTTTATTTAAAAATAGTGCTTCCTCACATGTAATGTTGACACAGTAGAGACCCCTGAGTTCCTTGAAAGGATAAGATATGCAAGATATGTGTGTCTCAGTGTCACTGTTCGTAAACCAACTCACTGCTGGACTGCAGCCTGAAATGCAAAACTGGTCAAAGAAACAAGTTTCTGATGCAAAATTAGCTACAGTACTTAGTGCTCTTTGGATTTTAAGGAGTTAATCTACCTGTCAAGCCATGGTTTTGTATTGTACCAGTCTATGCCATGTCTACACAACCATGAGAACATCTCTGAGATGGTTAGAGACTTCAAAACCTCTGTAAGTTAGTAAAAATCCCCTTCTTCCCTCTTTTTGTGTAATTTGCCATTCAGTTGATTATGGTCACTTCTAAGAAGGGCTGATGAATATGAATCTTACCCGCTACCCCTTATAAACCAGTTCTTAATTTCAAGGTTAAAGGTTGTTTTTCAATTTGGTTGTCTTTCAGTAGAAACGAACTATTTTATTTACAACATCAGCAACTGTATAGTATCTCTTGGCTGTAATGCTCCACAGCTGATGAAAATAAACATAGAAATTGTTGAACCTTAGAACCAAGAGCATGAAGGACCTCTAAGAGGTAAATTTTCAGGAATTGTTGAGTACAGTACTTTTTTTTAGTGTCCATTCCTTGCTCGGAGAGGTGTGCTGCCCTGTCTTCCACTGGCTGCAAGATCTGGGCATCTCCTTCTGCTGGTCTGATAAAGACAGTCCTTGCCTAACCCATCCCAGAAACCCTCAAACGGATGGGCTGCTGGGGCCAGATCCTTGTGTGAGAGAAAGTGGCACAGTCATCTTGTAAGCAGAAGATAAAGAAAGGAGTGCGTTGCTCCTGGGCATGCAGAGCCATGGAGTGGCATATGAATCCCAGGCAGTTGCTTTGATAGGGAAAAGGAGAGGGGAAGGATTCTGAATCCTTGAGAAGTATTTCTTCTTGATACATGCTGAGATTCTGTTTCCTTGTGCTGAGCTGGGGACAGCTGGTATTCCTCCAGACACTGAGGAAGCTGGGCGTCAGCACTGTCTGCTTCAGATAAGATTAATAATGTATAGATTCGTGGGGAATGGAGCCTAATCTGTTGGGATGCCACGGCAAGCACTCCTAGTGAGGAGGAGCAGCTGCCTGCTTTGGGCCTCCTGAGAGCAACGAGAGGAACCATCTGAGACAGACTGGGATTGACTCCTGTTTGTTCTGCAGGCAACTTGCTCACACCTTCTAGCAGACTGTGGTGAATACAGCAGGCAGATCGATGGATGTGTGATCATGTCCAGCTCCTGGCTCTGTGCACTTCAAAACTCTCTTAGAAAAATGACCCCACGATACAGCAGAAGGAACTTTGTTTCACCCTTGTATAGCAGACTACAAGTGAGCTCAGTGAAATTCATGCTAACACAAGTCTTGACCAACAAATGAGAACAGCAGCAGTTTTTTGAATAAAAATCCTCTGCAGTCACTTCTGCTTCCCATTTTCGATTTGGAAGTGGAGAATTGTTTGATCTCATGAATGCTTTCTGTGTTGTACACAGGTTAGAGGCTTTTGACCCGTCTCTTTTACACCTTTTTTATCAGCCAGAATATTGTTCAGAGCCATGGAGTGATAAGGCTTTGTAGGCTCAGGCTCTTTTGGGCTCCCTTCTGAGGTCCTGGCTGGGATCTGCCCAAACTTGCAGTTTTGAAGCAGCTTTTAGGGTCAGCCCGAGGTAAAGTGCACTATGGTATTTACCTTTCCACATCCTTGAATGCAATTAAAAGACATGGCATGAGTGAAGAATAGAAAATTAGGAGGGGAATTCTAGATGACTGGAGGCTGCAGCATGTGAGCGCTGGTACTTTCACACGTTCCTGGTGTGGGGTTCCCAGTCCTGGTGCTTAACCTGAGGCAGGGAGAGCAATAGCAGCTGTTCCTTTCCTGCTGGCTTGAACACGGTGTAAGTGGTGGTGTGCCCAGTGGGTGTTAAATACATCACTCAAGCTCTTCTGAAACCTGAACTAAATACTCAGTTGGTTGCCCAGTGTGAAAAAAAAAAGAATTAAAATTACTGAGGCTTGCAAATCTGTCCAGAGACTGCCTCTCCAAATAAAAAAGTCAGGTTTTGTGCCCTGTTCTCCAGTAATTGATGGTTTTTCCTTTGTTTTTTGAGGTTTGCAGTTCAAGCTCTTCAAGCATTGGTTTCACAAGCAATTACTGCTAGGCATGAATGACTGGTTTCCAGCCTGGATAACTTTACATGCTCCAGAGAATGCCATTGCCTTTACCCAATTCTGTGATTATTTACTGTAACAAATTATTACTGTAATGGTTGGGGTAATGACAACTGTAAAATAGAATATCTGTGGTACTCTTGGGTTAGCAGAAGCAAACAGAAAATATTGAACTAGATGCCTTGCTAGAGACGTGAGCATAGGTCTGTACCTTGCCTACTGCCAAAGGAAATCCATTATCATTCTCTTAAATCACGTTTACTTCATTGCTCCTGCACAGAAGTGAGATGTGCTTTTTTATCCTACACAGAACAGTTTCACCCTGGAAAACTAATCTAACTCATATTTTATTTTATTTGATTTGGGTTTTGTCGGCTTTATGGTTACACTGGGGTAAGGGACATGTGAATTTACTTCTCTTTCTTTCCCCCCGCCTCTTCAGTGCCTGTCTTTTCAAAAGATTTAGGTAACAACAATGAACAGCTGGCAGAGTTGGGCTGCATTTGGCCTGGTGGTGTAGTAGGGAGGGCTTGGTACCCCTTCACAGAGGTGGGAGCTGCCAGGAGCGTTTCCACCCCTGTATGACAGTGCCTCTAGCAGGGACCAAGGAACCATGACTGTCCAGACACTGAGCAGGGGGTGCAGCAGCTCACCCTGTTGAGAAGGGGAGAGGGTTGGGTTTTGCAGAAAACAAAGCATTTTCTACATGACAGCAAGGAGAAGTGTTCTGGCTCAGAACCACAGCCCCACATCTGCCCTCATTCTCTTTCCTGCCACCATTGCCAGTGGCTTCAGTGGTGTGTGCTGGCTGCCCTTCTCTTTGGTTTAGCCCTTTCTGCTTGAATGCTGTCTTCAGGGTTTTTCCTGGTCCTTTCACATTGTCTGGATCTTTTTCTGGTTTTTACATCCCTCTTGGAGGAAGGTTTGGTATCTGCTATGGCTACTGGATGGGGACAGTGTACAGCCACCTCTGCAGGTCACAGTTAACTGATACTGAGGACTGCAGTGTCTCAGAAGAAAGAGGGAGAGTACTGGGCAGTTTAACATTTTCATTTCCGTTCAGTAGCAAAACACTAGTGAATTCATGATGTGGAGAAGAATGCACGTGAAAATTTATGTGCTTTCTGAATTTAAAGATACAAATGACATCATCTTATGGGTGTTATGATGTATTAGCTCAAAACTTGCTTATTTTGGGATCTGGTTCTTCCTTTGCCATGTATGTCTATGCATGTTTTGTCAGGCTTTAAGCATGACTCCCTTAAGCCTGGATTATACAGAAAATGTATATAACACTGCACCATGTGTTGAACCCTGAACATCCTGATTTTATCTTGTCATGTTACCTCATATTATTATGCTAGTTCACTGCTGAGCTTTTTAACCAAATGCTACTGTGGCTCATCTTTATTATAATAGAAACCTATTTTAAATTAAAATGCTTTATCAATAGAAAAAAACCCCTTCTTTTGTAATTAGGAATGTCTTTGTGCTTTTAATTAATACAAGTATTGAAGAGGTATTTGGTTTCTGATGCTATATTTGGCATTCCACAGCCACATGATTTTAGTGATATATAGTTGAAATGCCTTTTGAAAGCCTCTGTAATAAAAATAGAAAAGAAATTAGATTACCTCTGAGACTTAAAAGAACCGTTGAAGAATTTATTAGAGCAATGTTAAAATATGCTGTAAAACGAGTCATGTTAGTCTGCAAATTGATCTGGGATATCTGGGGATTCAGAGTGCTGTACTACTTGGATTAATTAAAATGTAGTCAGCTGAAACCTTCACTAGAATCAAAATTGTTCCCCAGGGTTATACCTTCATTACAGTCCTGGTGTTGCCTTCCAGTCCTGACCATTGCTGAGCTAAGTAATTAGTTCAGGTTAAAAAAAAAACCAAAACCAAAAGGATAAAATGACCATGACAGTAGTTAGATTTATTGTTTAGGGTTTTTTATTGCTATGCTAGGCTCTGTTTGATATCATTAATTATATATAGCTGTTCTTTATGCTCCCAAAGACAAACAGTATCTCTGATGTGCGGGTTATGCTGTTTCCCATATTTTAGGATGTGGAATATTTTACAATTGCTGTTTTCTGTAACTTTGGCTAAGGCGCCGATCTCCCTCTGCAGATGCGCTGCCTATCTCGTCCCTGTCGTGCTGTGGGTGGTGTTCTGCTGCACAGGGTTTCCTTATCAGCAGTCCTGCAGTAAATCAGCAAGGAGGAGACTGCATTTCCCAACAGGGTCTCGAAGGAAGAATTCACATCATGTGAATTCGTACAGGATACCAGAGGACATCTGCCTTACGAGGCTGTCTCCAGAGTTCAGACTTCAGGAGCTAGATAAAGCACTGCTTCTGTCTCTCCCACACCGTGTATATTCTGACCCCAGCTTTGCAGAGCCTGTCAGCAGTTTGTCCTTGAGCTGGATGTGTTAGTGAAACCCTCTGGATAAGGCTAACCCTTATCATTCTCTTGTGTCGTGTCAGGGCGCTCTCCCAGAAGCTGCTGAATAGCCAAGACATGACAAAGAAGCCTTTGATTGTGGCTGTCAATACTGGAACCTGGAGATTGTAACTCCGTATCAAAATGCTTCCTACTGAGTTGTGGCTCTGACGGAGTGAGCCCCAAGTTTGTTCTTCATATTAATGATCTGAATGCAACTGGTTTGGATTCTCAAAAATACTTTTAAAAACACTCATGCTTTTTCAAGGGTTAAAGAAAGGGATTTCATGTCCTTTCTGTCAGAATATGATAAACAACTATTATGTTCTCCTATAGCACTTCCAGAATCCCATAGAACTTTACCTCTGTTATTTAGGCTCCAGCACACCCCATTAAGGGGTATTTCTACTTTTTCTTTTTTTTCTTTTCTACAGTAAGACAAACTGAGATGGAAGAAGTGCTAGTGGTTTGGTAAAGGCTAAGCAGTCCCCCTGAGATGAGTCCCTCTCAATGCATACTCCCAAGCTCTCTAGTATAACAAACCGCATACATGCACCTGACTTCCATCCAAATAAATCCTCTAGAATTCCCTCCTCTGACCACATGCACTTGGCATTTACACAAAGGAAACACAGCGTATCAACTCATCTATGTAGTACATCATCAACAATTGTGAAGTATAATATTGACTGCTTAGTACATATCACAGCTTTGCAGTGTTAATAATAAAAATATCTTCAATGTTAGCAACTCTATTTAAGTGTCATGTCACAGGAAAGGACAGTAAAGAAGAGTCTAGCTGTGCCTTCTGCAGTGACCGCTCCATGCCCTGCACTGTTTGATGAAGCCTGGCATTTCTTCCTTTTGTTTCAGTGTCAAGGAGCAAACTTGATGGGAGACCTGCCTTGTGCATTTATGATGGGGCAGTCTGAAATGGAGGAATATCTATGCTCCCAAAGAGATTTGTGGAATTCTTTGCCCACGTAAGGAGACAATCTCTGGGAAGACTCAATAAACCTATAATTAGACTACATGCTGTCCACCTCAGACAGCTGGAAGTCAGATGAAAGTTAGTGTGAGGGGGAACAAAGGCTCTGGTTTTCCCCCTTCAAGAGCCTCAAGTTGCAAAAAAGGTCATATAATTTCAACCTCTTGGTGTCTACTTGTCTGTGTTGAGAAACTCCATCGCAGCCTGGTTGTCTCTCCTTCTAAGTGGGTTGGTGCTGGCGAGTGGGTGAATGTACAGCAGGGAATGTGCAGCCCCTGGGCTTGGCTGAGTGAGAGGAACTGCACAGCAACAGCAGGTGCTCTAGCACACGAGCCCTGACACATCATCTCAACCCTTCATTTTTCTCATGTACTGACAAGCTCATCCTGTACGGTCTCCCTTTCTTCCCAAGTGGGACTTCCTTGTCTTCCCCCTCTTTTAGGCAGGTGTTGTGAGAGGGGACACACATCCAGTTGTATGGGATGACATCTCCAAGCTTTGTGTTAGCAGAAGAAAACGCAGTGACAGGAGGAGTGACTGCTGCTCATTTGCTATTTAAATTGAGTGTTCTTAAAGACAGACAAGATGATGTAAAATGCCTATTTTCACTGTACCTTGTACATGATTTTTAAATTGCTTCTTTAGGGAGAGTATCTAAATTATTTGACATCCATTTAGAGATTTTTTTTTTCTTTTCATCCTTCATTCTTTTCTTCATCTGCAGTATTATTAGTGGTTAAGAAAAGTGCGTGAGGACTACGCTAAAATATAACCATGTTGTAAATACTGATTTTTATTTTTTTGTAATGTTATTTGCATGCTAGGGATTGGACACTGTTCTCCTGTTCAAGTGAATGCCTGCAAATCAGATTGCTGTACTAAAAAGCTGATTATGAGTGAAAAGTAGGAAGGTTCACCTGCCAGGATTTCTTCTAACAGGACTGTGTTTCATTTTATGTAAAATTGTAATTTACAGTTTTGCAGTTGTCTATATGCACTTTCACTCTCTGGTGTTTGAGACGAAAGAACTCAAGTGTTGGATTACTTTCTGCGGCATTTTAGCATCAGCAGTGGTCACTATGAATTTGCTGCGATTGAAAGAATTTAGGCTTTTGTAACAGAAGATAAGAAATTTGTGTTTTGTATAATCCCAATTTTAACTCTTTCTTCCTGCATACCTCAATGCCACAGTGTATAGGTAGGATTGTCATTGGAAATTGTTTTAAAGTTGACAGCCTTCATCTTCTCACACAAATAGGTTGTATACCTATCCTGAATAATCACCAAAGTAAGGACTGAGACCCAGAAAATTGTACTGAGTGGGACCACAAAGATGTCTGGGCAAGAAGTAGGGCACTGAGCATAGCAGACTGTGGTCTGCCTGCAGTTTTCTTGAGTTTAGAGCTGGCACTTGCACCTGCCAAGCAGTGTGGTACTGCAGGCCTGAAGAGTACCTCAGTGTTCCAGTGGATTTCTTGTTCTGTGCCTTACTATGCTTAGTTGTGAGCATGAAGATTTTGTTGTGCTTTGAGTAGACAACAGTAAATTTACCACAATTAGAAGTAATATTCCGTAATGCAAAATGTGAAAACCAGTATTGGAGATCTTTCTGTCAGTCCCAATGCTTGTATCAGACTGAAAGAAAATGCAGATGATGAGTCTATTCCTCACCTCAGGGCAGACTGTTTTCTGCGACAAGATATCACTCTACCACTGGTGCACAGAGAGCAAAATACAGCAGGGCACCCTATGGAAAAGTTGTGTTGTTGGGTTTTTTCCTTCCTATTTTTGTGAGATGGATTTGTGAAAGCAGGTCAGACAAAGGTTGGGGTTATGTGGCTGCTTGTGAGTGTGAACTTTGATTTCTTTCCCTGTCCTGGTTACAAGTAAGTCTCAGGGGAAAGTACTGTTTAGCAGAATGACTATAATTATTTAATTAACTGCTCGCTTAATTATAGCTTTGTGATTTTTCTGTGTCTATAAGTATCTCTCTTTCCTATGCAGCATGTATTGGCATATCATCTTCCATCCCTTCCTGGAAAGTATCTTGAGAAGTTGTGGCAATAGTCACTAAAGGTTTTGAAAGAAAATTTCAGTGCAGGATTTAAGGCAGAGCTCCTTCAGCAGTTGTAGCAACCTCTTTTCATACCAAATGCTGTGTTCCTCCCTTATGCAGATATACACACAGAGCTGTACCCAAGTACTCACAAACTGACTCCAGGTGCCACCTTTACCCTTCTCACACTCTTCCAGTCCTCTTTTGGGTGTCCCTGCCTGGATGCTGGCTGCAGCATCAGCTATGCATTGATGGTGGTGGATGGCCCTGCGTCTTGGGTCCTGCAGCATTGGTGCTGTAGCACCTGACAGGACCTCTTGCTAAAGGTCCTTGTTCCAGTATGAGTTGAGGTATGCTTTGATTCTCCCCAAAATCTCAGCTTATTTCTGTCTGTTCAGCTTGGCGGGGAGGGAGGAAAATCCCGGAGTTTTTTGTTGTTTGGTTGCACCAGAAGAAAGCCCCCAAGGCAGAACATAAATACAGTGAGTAGAGCAGGGGATGTGACTGCTGGTGGGACTTATCCCCCTGGCGCTGTTTGGATTTACCCATCTGGCTCTGTCCCTGCTTACACCTGTCAGCTGAGGAGAACAGTGCCAAAGCAAGGAGTGAGTGAATGTCCCCTTGGAGCTTTGCCTGGCCAGCTGGCAGCATACATCATCAGCCAAGCTTTCCCTTCCTCCTCCACCACAGCCTTGGACATGTCATTCAATATATACGGCCATGCCCTCCCATCACAAGGGAGGAAGGTGGGTTCTAGCACCATCAGCGCCTCTGATAGAAATGAAGGGTTTCAGTCTTTCTTTCTTTCTTTCTTACATGAGAGGAGAAAAAAATGAATTTCCTCCTTTTAAATTTTTTTAAAATTTTTTTCACTTCCATGGTAGTCTCCACTAGAATGAAGGTATCGTGCCCATTGGAGACCACACTTTAGCAAGACAAAGCTAGCTCATGGTGCTGGAATTTTTTAATGGAGTTTTATGAGGAGAGAATAGGAAGAGGAAGATCCTACCGAGTAGGATTGGCCCCAGAAAGAGGTTAGAAGCAGACTGAGGTTTGTCTACCTTAGAATATGAGGCCTGTTTACTCAGATGGGCTTCTTTCTGGCTTCTTCTGGTAATGCCATGCTCATATTCATCAGCACACTGCCATTTTCCAAAGCTGTCATCCTTTCATCGCTATGTCAACAAACCTCCCACCAGTTTGGGTGACAGACACATTTGAGGCTCAGCTCCTGTGGGGAAGGTGTGATGACCCTCCCTTGAAAACAAGCCAGTCCCTGTCTGCCGCTGTGACACAGCAGTGCTCCTGTCCCTCTGCCAGGGGGGTCTTTGGGAATGCTGCATTAGTAAGATCAGTCACATCACTACTGCTTTTTTTTAAGCCAACCCTACATCCCTGATGTCTTTAGTATTGACGGGGGAGTAAGTAATATTTTCCCACATGCAAATGGAGAATAGTATACCAAAGCGTCACAAAAACTAAGTTGATTCATTAAGCAATAACTTTAGGCAAAACCTGAACATTTAAAATTTATAAAGTTTTGAAGTTTTCCGCTTTTTTATCGGTGTATAACAACTGTTTATAAAAGATTGTTCAAATCTTGGGCTGCGCTAGATGCTTTTATACTGTGAAGCCTTTTACTTGCTGATGAATTTGATAAATGCATTTGCAGTACTTCAGTAACCCTCCTTTAACAGCCTCTTCTTCAAGGTCTCACAATATAAACCTTCTGGATGAGTCTGAATTATCACATGCAACAGCCCGAGTTGGTTCCATGGCATGCTACCATAATTTTCATTTGTTAAAAGAGTCTTAGGACTGCTAGGAAGGTATTTTGTGTGAAATAGATGGTTTTTACTGCATCTTTCAAATAAACTTAACACTCAAGACTCCAAGCATAAGTTACTAAGCAAAATCAGAAGCAAAGAATGATGAGATGATCTTATACATAGTTGAGAGTAAGCAAAATCAGAAGTTTTTTCAGCAGATAAGACTTTTGCCAACGTAGAATTTTTTACAGCCTGATGTATGGCATTGTTTAACCAGCAGCTGTATTTAAAAAAGACAACCTGAAATAAGTACAGGAACTCACCCAGTCACCTTAGCTGAACTCCCAGTGACTCGGTGACCTCTCTTGCTCTTTGCTTACTTTTAATCCAGAATCTGTATATATGCCTTTCTTCGATTGCTTCTGCTAAGACTTTTATGTAGTGATTATGTTGTGAAGAACATTTTGGTGCTGTCCCATCAGTGTTTGGACCTTTGGATCAAGTGGATCTTTCACCCAATTTTTTCAAGTTACCATTCCTGTGTGCTTGCTGTGGTCTTGTAGCATCAGAAAGTGTGTGTGTGTGCCAGTGCTAAATCCATGGCTCCAGAGTGTCTTTACATGACAACATTCTCCTCGTGTTGGATCCACACTACAGTATCATGATGCCCATGTGACCTGAAGTGTGTTAGGATCTCCTTACAGGCAGGTATGCAATGATGTATTCTGTCCAAGTTTTTTTCCCCCTAAGAATCACAACAGTTTAAAATGGTGCTGAGGAAAATTGTTGAGCCATATGTGTTTTTAAAAGGAGAAGCAATGCTGAACCTGTATGTAGCATACAGTGGGAAGGAAACCAAATACAATATGATCTGTAATACTGCCTGTACTCTGGAGCTGAGCAACTTCTTTGGAACTATAAAGGGATTTGAGCACGTGTTCATTTATTAATTATTATTTTTTTACTTATATCTGTGCCATTTACAGCAAGCCCTATATTACAAACTTGATGCCATGCTCTCTTATATTGTACAAAATAACGTGGGCTAAAACATCACTCAGCACATCTAAATGCATGCCTGTATATGTAATTAGTGTGCATATAGCCACACGTTTGGGCTTCTCTCATTTTCAGAATGATACAGTCTATTGGCATGGCTTTTTACAGTAATTTGAGCAGGTAAAAATCAGATAGTGTATATTCTATTGCACATGCTGATATCCTTCTGTTTTCCCATTTCCTATAGTGATAACGAGAATTGATATTTTTACATGAAGAATTTCATTATCCAAAAATACCCTTAATGCTGGCATGCAGAACTAGTGTAGCAGAAAAAGCATATCTGATCCAAGTCATCAATTGCTCTGTAATTACAATGACAATACAAAAATGAAGCAACCTTACCTTATCTCAGGAGAGTCTTTTTGCTCTATCCCAGGCAGTTTCTTCTCCTTATTCAACTGAAAAGGAAAAATCCACTTAAATAAAGAAAGATAAGGACTAGAAGAATGAGGGATTCAAGGAGTTCTCATCTGAACTGCTGATCCACTTGTTTTTAGCAAATTGCAAAAAACCTCGATCCTGCAGTAGCTCAGAGCGACTTTCCTATCCTCGTGTGTTCTGTGGGCTGAGAATCTGCAAGAATAAACCTGAGACGGTGCTGCAAGAGAGAGACAGCGGGGGGGACCTTGGCACGGAGTTGGACCAAACTCTAAATATAGCCCAACCCACTTTCTGTGCAATTCTCTTCATACTCTGAAGGCAGATGACCTTGTCGGAAAACTGACCTCCCAGTATATCCCTCTTTTAGTAGAGAGGATCTAAGCGAACAAGACTGCAGCATAAAGGGACAGAAAAGCAATCCACCATCTGCTTGCAGCAAATGAATTTAGGTATGAGCTCTTATTTTCCTGGTAGTTAGAACTGATTGACTCATAATGTGCTTTATTTGATCATTTAAACAAATGAGCTGCATGTCAGTTCACAGAAGGCCTGTACAGATGAGAGATTGCATTGTAATTGTTAGTCTTAAATAGAGAGCACTAACATAGATGACAAGCCCAATGCCTTTCCTCCTCTCAAAAACCTTAATGCATCAGAGTGTGCAGTATTTCCCTAAATGCTTCTGACTATAAAAAGTGATCCCTCCTTTCATTTGCTCTTATAATAACTAAGACTTCTTGGAAAAGTGAGTTAAATCCACAAATGTGTATTCTAGTACTGTATCAATTTGAGATGCTAGGATAGCTTGAAAAGGGGATGAGAACCTGGAATATCAGAGATCAAACTGCAGAGAAATGTGTAGTATATGCAGAGAAGGAGGAAGCAAAGAATAAGAGGCAGAGAAACATAACCCTTGTGCCTTAGATAGGGAACTGGTTTTCAACAGATGTTTTATAATCCGGGGAATTTGCCACTCTATGTGGCAACATGTCAGGGTATTTTGTTCTTAGCCTGAAGGAGAGTTTAACTTGATATGAGTCAATCTGATACTCTGTCAAATGAGACCTCATACTTCTATGTCATATGAAGGCTTCTAAATAGAAAAAGCTGCAGAAATCAGAGCAGCTCAAAATGTCAACTCTCATGTTGTGTGTAAGGATGTGTAGGAGAGTTGGGATAAATGACTGTCTGCAGTATTGTTCTTCAGTGAGATATATTATTTGGTGGTGACATCTGTCTGAGTGTATGCTACATTATATTCATGCGTGCAGTTTTCCATACTCAGAGAAAACCTGGGAAGAATCGGGACTGTGATAACTGCACACCACAAATGTGTGTGCAAAATATCCATGAGCCAAAAAGGTGGGAATGGTACCAGTAGTCAGTAAAGTAGCAATGTGTATCTGTGAACAATAATTTGTGCTGTTAAGTTTTTGTGAAGTGTGCTATATATCCTTTTTAATTGCAGCCTACTATTTTTGGCAAGTTCCACTGTGTAATTTTATCGTGATCTATAGACTTGAATTGCACAGGATCAGCCAGACTGTCTGTGTTACCCTCACAGCAAGAACTACAGCTGTGAGCCACAGCTGCTTCCCAATATAGAGAACAGTAAAAAAGCACTGGCAGTATTAAGGGAGACATCACATCTGGGGCCGTGCTACATTCCTGGCTAAAACTTTCTCATAGTCAGACCTAGGCTAGACCCCACCCATTAGGTAGTTTTATGGATTTATCCAAGTTCATCTTCCCTCCCAGTTTACCTATTTCTTCCCCATTAACAAGAATAAAGGTTTGGCAGAAGTTCATATTATAACAGATGAAGAATGCTGGTGTTTGATTTTGAAGAGAGGACCTGAAAAAGGAAAAAGTCCACCTCCAGGTATATATTGAGTAACACACTAGCACTGTGTAAGTAGTGAAATTCTGAATGTACAGGTCACCAGCATCATTAAAGATGGATAGCATTGTGCTGTCTGTGCTCCTGGGTGGTACCCTCATGAGAGCCACAGTCACCCTACCAATTCCAGCTCCTCAGTGACACTGCCAGTTCTACCCCTCTCTCTAGTGCCAGGATGTTGAATTCACCACAGATCCCTTCTTTCAGAGCATGAAGATGATGAGGATGAAGAAGGGAATATATACTCCTCCCCAGCATGAGGAGTATACTTTTTACCCTCTTTTTCACCGGGTTTTCACCCTCTGCAGCAAACAGCAGCTTCCACACATGATAGATGGGTAGCTCTTAGAAAAAGAAGGAATCACAGTGATTGGTGGATCTCAAAGCACAGAAATAGTCATACTTTGCCAGGAACTGTGACATGCACTTCTCCCATAGGAATATTGTGGAGAAGGAGCGATTTCTTGCTCATACAAATAATACACTTGGTTGGCTTTGGGCAGGGAGTTAATCTTTGGGGAGGCTTTTATAGAGTGCTGCTGTTCATGTGTACAGGGCTCTAAATGTTGAGTGACCAACCCCAGCAATGCAAACTTTCTGGAAGAAGGGGAAAAGGCTTTAAGAGTGGTTGTATGTGTTTGTCAAGATGGATGGAAAAGTGTTTTGCTTGACAGCTGTATACACTCAAGTTTTCTTCAGGATGACTTTAATTTTTCTGTCTGCACCATGAACAGGAAAATGCAGTAGAGGGTCAGGCCTTAGTTTGTGCCTAGCTTTTCCTGAGCTCTTAATTTGTGTTTTCTGTATGATTCTGAATGGTTTTTCTGCTTATTTGTTGACAGTTTTTAACTGCCCAGCTTTCTTTGGTACTATTTCCTGTGGAATGATTTGGGTCTGACTTTTCCAGAGCCCGGGCAGTTTCCTCTCCTAGATGGCCTGTGTTGGGATTGAGACTTATTTCAAGCCAGGCTTGTGGGATTCTCCCTCAACACAGTTAAACATTCTGTAACTAGTACATGTAAACTGATTTTTCTTTTGATTACCTCAAATTCCTAGACATTTGTAGTTGTTTAAATATCCCATGGAGCATTTACAAGGTGAGATTGTGAACCATAATGGCTCAGACAGTTTCCGATGTGGTCAACTGTATCCTGGCTTGCCCTGTTCCTCTGCTTTTCAGAGTTGGACAGCATTGTCTTAAGAGCATAAACTGTTGCACAGTATTGCTGGCACCCTTTTGAGTGGTTTCTAAACTGACTGTATGGTGTGCGATGTGTGGCATCTATCAGGAAGAGAAGCTCTTTTTACAAGGTTAATATTTATGATGTTCATCCAGTAGATTTGAAAGTAGCCAAAACCGCATGCTACTTAAACAAAACAGGCTCCCACTTCCCCATCTCTCTAGAAATATGCTTTTGAATGTCATTTGGACTTATATTGGAAGTTTCAGCATGAAGGGTAGTTTTTGAGAGCACAAAAGAAAAAGAGTAGATTGAAGTGATTTGTGGATGTCATCTCAGCCTTCACTCATGATGCCATTGGTGAAGCGTACAAACAACAGAACTGATTTGTACGCTGTGCTGAAATGTTCTTGTATCTTTAGGCTCTGGTCGCTCTTTTCTGGCAAGCTCAAAATGAAGAAATTAAATTGGATGGCAAACAGTAAAAGGACCTGTCATGTTCCTATCATGTCAAATCTTCGTGTTTGTCCTTTGCTTACCATGGGTTTTAAAACTCCAGTGACTAAATGAATACTGAGTTCTCCCTGCTTACCTTGGTGATGCTTTTTTCATTGTCTGAGGCAGCAGTAGGATGTCAAATTCAACCTTTACCTAACAGGTGAAAAAACTATTTTTATTAGAAGGGGGATAGCCTACTAGTTTTTACCTCTGATCAATCATGTTCTGTGGCTTTTCTACCATCTTTCTCTCTTACAGGCAAAATATAACAATGAAAAAGTCAAATTATGAATAGAGCAAGGTTGTAGCTATACTACAAGCTGGGCCTAACCTTGATCATATAAAGTTTATTCTTCTGTGCTTACATGTGTACAACAGAGGATTTCCTCTGGTCTTATTCTCTTATAGCACTTTATTTTGTCTTTTAATTCACTCCCAGTCAGCAACTCGTGTCAAAAATTAGTTTGGAATACCTATTTTGAATATTAAAGGAAAAGTGTTTAAAAAAAGGGAGATGTAGCTGTTAGAAACATATTGTGGGAGATCCTTTGCATCACAGATAGTTATGTCTGTGAGCTAAACACTTTTTATCATATCAGAGTATAGTGAAAATTAACTTGATAGTATTCCATTAAGACCTGTTCTGTTATGCTTGAATGGACAGTGATTTTAATTTAAATTATCCATCAGGGTAAAGAAGAGGAACCTAAACTGAATATCCTGTCACAGGATTTATCAGGCAAAAATAGTTGTTTGGGCTAGATGTGCCTTTTGAACTGCCCCAGGAAGGGGTTTGCATTTTTAGAAGAGTGTTGTCTTTGGCTTTGTAGTACAAGCTTTTGCCACTACTTAGAAACTGTTACAGGGAATTGCTACAGCCTGGCTTGGCACAGGCTTAGGCTGGCTGCAGTGTGAAGTTTATGCCTTCTGAATGTTACCTATGGGGACAAAGTTGAAACTCATTTGATTCTTTGATAGGGCTGTGTCTGTTTGTGCTGAGTTGCACGTTGTCTGCCCTTCAGGTATCCCTCACAAGCACACTTGGAAATACCTTTTTTCAAATACCTTGGGAGGTAAAGTCTGCATTTCAAGGCATCCTCACAGATACCAAAACTTCCTGTTGTGCTGGAATGCACCTGTTTTGAGAAAGGACTCCTTGGTTCCTAGAGATTGGAAGGCAAAATTGCCCAGACCATGGGGACTGTGGATGGTTTGGGATGATGGAGCACTGGCACCATGTGTAATTCCTACGGAGATTGTCTCAGCCCGAGCACAGAGGCAGCTCTGTACTCTGTTGCAGTAGGCTGATAAAGTCAGAGGAATGGTTACTGACTGGTAATAACCCGCAACAGAGCTTTCTGTGCAGCTTCGTGCTTCCTAGTGGCAATAACAGGTACCAGTGCATTCACAGTGTTCCCTCTTTAGTTCTAAACGGTCAAAATACCCAAATATTTTAAGGCCTTATGAATGAAGGTACTTTGTTTGATTCATGTGCCCATTTTGCAAAAGCTAAACTGCAAAAATTGCGTAAGTTTTCCATTAAGCTGTAATATTATGTCTTTTGATACAATTAAATACTATTTTTTTCATTTCTTGTGGATATGTGTTCTTGTATTGATTTCTAAGACTAAATCTTGTCTTACTCAACTGTTTTAAATGATTTAGCTAATCCTTATTCAAGGAGGTAAGGAGATGTTTTGTTGTTTGGGGATTTTTTCTGTAATGTGTCCCCTAGATTTCTCAGTTGTGCCACTCACTGCACTTGATGCATGCCTGTGATGGGGAGAATTACTTATTTTTCTTGAGTTGCCAGGGGACCCTTTCTAATTTAGCCGGAGCAATTTGAGAAAATGAAAGGGTGCTGACACTGTTGTAGCTATTTTTAATGCAATGGTTATGTGGTGATCTTCCCTAAGGACAGATTACTTTTGTGTCTAACATTTTTATCTCATTTACTAGAAATTTCTGAAGTATTGCCGTGGTAAATAGCCAGCAACTGGTCTGAAGAACCATATTGATAATAAAATTTACATTCTTAGCCTTTCCATGGTCTGGAAGTCCCCAAAAGAGTTTCACAGCTATTGCTTGGCCAGTTGGCTTTATACCATGGGCTCCAGGGTATATGAGCTATTATTAGACTCCTCAACAGGAAAAATCAAAGCTGTCCACTGCCTACAGAGAGGGAACTTAGAGAGGATTGACCTGGGAGACATGAAAGAGATCCTTCTTTTGGGGCTAGCTGTGCTGGTGGCACACAGCTGAGTAATTTGGGATTTGTCCAGGAGGCGGTTTGGGCTGCTGTGAACCGCTGAATTCTGTACCTCCTTCTCCCACTGCTATGCAGAACCTTTCCCTTTTGTCAGGGAAGTATGTTAATCCTTTTTTCTTTGTTAACCAGCCCACCAGCCAGGCCTGTTGCATTTAAAAGAGCTCCTCAGTTGTTTGGGTACTGGTGGGCAGCACGGCAGCACCCACCTGAGCCCCGTGTTCTCTGCTGCCTCGAGGAGTGGTACCGTAGGGGTGTGTTAGAACACTGTCACTGCCACTTTTAGCCCAGCTACTGTGGTCAGCACAACTCTGCTGGCAACAGGAGCCCTCTCAGCTGAGCAAGGATGAACAGGGACTTGGGAGCCAATTTTGCTGACAGCTGTTTCATTTTACAGAAATTTAATTGACCTTGCACTGTGCGTACCTGATGGGACATGCAGGAGAAATGCAGTGAGAGAAGTTCCAAATAGTGCATTGACCTTGAGATTATTTAATCTGATTCACTGAAGATTGAGGCCAGTTTTTAGTGGCAAAACTGAGAATAATAAGGAAGTCTCAGGATTTTTTTTTTTTCTGTAACCTCGTCTCTGTCCCTCTTCTCCTTTCCTCCCAAAGAAAAATGGCAATTAAGAGAAGTCTCAAGATGTGCCCAACACACTTGGCATTTTAATTGGCATCAAATATGTTTCAATCTACTGAATATAGAGGTGGAAGCCCTGACAAATACTTTCCCCCGGCATTAATGTACACAGATCAGTACAATTTAATAAACCAGTAAATTAAAATACCACTTGAAAAGCAGTCTGAAATTAATCCATCATAGGACACCCAAACTGAGTGAACTATGCCCACCTACAGAATAATGACAAGCACATAATTTTCCTGTAACATATCTGAAACTAGAAAGAGAGCATAACAAATATAAAACCTGTTTCCACAGCATATCAAGCTTTTTGTTAAAAATTAGAAAAGAGAGGCTTTGTTTAAAATCTGGTTTCAGATATGAGACAATTTTAGAACAGGCAGAGAAGGATGGAAGTTGGGAATGGGGAAGGGGGGGCAGGCATAATAAATTTTGTACAATATTTGTTTTCATGTAATTCTAGTTTATTACTGATACATAGCCCTGATGAGAGCATATGGGAAAAAGCAGGGATTTCTGACCCAGAGTATGTCTGATTGTGGGCAGATACTTCAAATAAAAGTTGAGAGATTCTCCCTTCTGGGCATGTAAAACAGGTTCCCTCCAAATTTTGTCACAGAGATTAATTTAGTGATAAGAAATGAACTTCTCCTGTACTGGCCTCTGTCACTGGGAGCCTTTTGGACACCAAATAGGTGCCTGATCTCACTTAGCTTCCAGATAAAAAAAAAAAAACAACAAACAAAAACCCAAAACAAAGCAAAAAACCACCTAGTGGAAATTATTCTTTCACTTATCTTTGGGTATTTAGAAAATATTTCTGTTCCAAGCTTTCTTTTTAATTACATGTTGGTTGTTCCTACATTATGAAGAGTTCTAAGAACCTTGCCTCCTTTGTCTCTCAAAAAGCTCCTTTTGTTTTCATCATATCCTCATCTTGTAACAAGCTTCCCATGACTGCCGTAATTTCTGTGAGCTGCCTTTATCTTTATTTCAGTCGTATGCTGGCTTGAACCATAAGTTGCATTTCCCAAAGAATTTAAGGATTATTTTCAGTTGCAACTTTTTCAGTCAGCCTTGGTTCTTACAGGAATTAATTATTTATGTTGTGGTCACTAGAACTCCTATGTTAATAATTTCAGAGTAGAAAAGAGGCATGTGAAGGTCAGAAGTCTAAGTAATGGTGAATCATCCTAGGAAATGCAAATTTGTATGCACTAGCTATTTTGTATGAACAAAATTGCATTTACATCAAAGCACATGTCATTACATCCTATATCACTAAGGTCTTGTTTGCCTTTAAAAATACTATAGTAAATAATGAAAAAAATATGTGTTCTTTGTGAATATATTAGTTAATAAAGGTGATTATTAAAGGGAACCTGTTAAATTATCTAAATATCTCTGTACTTTTTTATGTGAACGTGTATAAACATGCAGATGTGTATATATTAATCTGTGTGTTTACATGTATATGATTAGTACACATATTGATGTACTTAGACATAGATGCATGTGTTAATATTAAATTTGTAAGTTAGAAACCAGTGCACTGGATGATTTTAAACAGTGATTGATATGAACGGGAAAGTCTTTGTGTGTGCGTGTGAAGCAGAAATGGCTTTTTCCATTTTTGCATGGTTCAAATCAAGACCAAATATAAATACTTCATGACTGGGAAGCCTGTTAGTATGTGCCATGCTGCTGATGTAATACCAAAGCAAAACACATGGAAAATTGTGGAATTCCCGTCTATTTTTCTATATTGAGAGTATTTTGTGACTGTTCTGATGCCTTTGATGACCTTGTGGTTGTGTAAACGCCGTAAGTCTCGGGAAAGCAGAGGCAGAGAATTGCTGTGCTCAACAGCATCACCCTTCAAGCAGTGTGTCCTGTCAGCGCCTGCCTGCCCGCTCCTTTGCACCTCAAGCCAGATGAAAGTCAACTTTGTATTAATCAGTTAGGTTCTGCATTTGCACCAGCTTATTATTAAGGAAAGATTTGTGAATTCTCCTGTTCTGGCAGAGAGGAGTCTCCTGGGAAGCGCAACACCTCAAAGCAGAGCAAACAGTGCTGGTCTGTTACAGACATGTTTGTGATCTGTGAGCTTCTGCATTTATTTGCATCCAGTTATGATTTATTTTGTGAATAATCCTGCTGACATCGAGGTAACTATTTGCAGAGAAAGGTACATGGTTTAATGTGAGCATGGTTGGCAGAGTCTGGCCTGTGGTACTTTGATGCCTGCAACAAAATGCTCCTGTCATCAGAGGAGCTGACATGGTGTCACAAACAATTACAGGTTGAGATGAGCTGCTGTCCTGACTGGGACGTGGGTGATTGTTTCTGGAATAGATATGAAGTTCTCCATTGTACGAAATAAAAATGCTCAGGTACTACAGAAAGATGCTCAAATTTGAACTGTTTTCACTGATGTTTCCTGAGTCTGTGTCTGTGCCCTCTTCTCTCACTTCTTGCTGAGAGCAGAGGACATTGCACCATGAAGTGCTGTCCAAAACTCAAATGGGCAGTGAACAGGTGGCACATTGTCAGGCTATTTCAGATCATGGAAACCATTTGTCCAGTTTTAGATTGCTATTGCTAGCAGCATGTCTTTTAGTTGTGAGAAAGAGAAGAGGTTATTTAAAACTTACACGACTCCTGTTTGCCTTTCAGAGCATGCCAAGTGGGATTTCAGAAAGAATGCTTGCTGATCACAGGCAGCTTCCCCTGAATCTATTTGATGCAATTCTCATTTATTTTCAATGTGAAACATTGGAAAGAGCTCACACAGCAGTTCAGTTCAGTGAGACATGCACAAATTCATTTTGGAGTGGGTTTGGGGCTCAAGCGCAGTGAGGAAGAGGGATGAAGAGGCAGTTCTGATTTCTCTGATGTACTTCATTTATATCACCTCTGCACAGCCTGCTTCAATGCAGTGTGTCCAAGACCCCAGGGCTGTGGAGCTGTGTGTGTTAAAGCTGGTCACTCTTTCAGTATCTCTGAAGTCGGGGCAAATGAGACAGAAGTCAGTGATGGGTCCTTAAGTACAGAAGCTGCTTAAGTACAGAAGCCCTGCCAAAATATAGCACAATAAATTTGCCAGAGGAAGGGTGATACACAGGAAAACAAGCCCATGGTAATGTCCAGTGGTAACACTGAATTACAAAGACACCTTTTAAACTTTCTGGAGTATGCTGAATGATGTGATTTTTCAGCTTCTTCTAATGAAGTGTTGTAGCTGAGATTTCAAAGTGGCTGGAGGACATAAGTGGTCAGTGACTTCGGAGAGAAATAGGCAGGAAAGTCTGTAATGTAAGGAAAAACTTTGTCTCACAAACTTTGAGCTTTCTTTGTTCCCCTGTTCACCTGCTGCCATGTGTTGGGCTGTACAGGACTAGGAACATAATTTCTGCATGAGCTCTGGCACTCGTGTGGCCACAGTCCATTCAGCTCTGATCTGAGGCTGTGCCTGCGAAGAGAATGGAGCAGATAGGCCAGCTGAGCTGTAATGTTCACTTGCTGCACACATTCCTGCATTTGCTCTAGAGCTGGAAAGCAAGGGCTTTTCTTGGTGAATTCCTATTTTAAGATTTCAGAATATGTCTTCATCCTATGTTGAGATGCAAACAAGTGCTGTCATTTCTTCTATGGCATTTATTTTGGTCTTAATTAAGTTCATTAACATGTTTATCTACCCTCTTCTCTTAGTTGTACTGAACAGAAAACAAATTCTCTTCTCAGTTGCTCCTCTCTTTCTAAAGCTCTTGTGGTTTGCCAAGAATCTAATCTATATCAAGTAAGATTTCATGACAAATGGCATCCTACCTGCTAAAACATTCACTGATTTTCTTTACTGTCTTTCAACTTCCTATACTTTCTTGAACTCCTAAAAGCTGTCAGAACCCAACTTTAGGGTGCTGACCATTACACAGGTTTTTCAAGATAGGAAAAAAGAGTGAAGATTATGAGATGGTATCTTTCCAGGAACAAATATGTACCCATTTTGTTACCCATTCTGTCACATTAGGATTTTCAAACCCACTGACTTATTGCCAGATAATATATAATGTTGCATTTGTGGATTATTAGAGATTCTTTCCCCCCACCTCTTTAATCCCTTTACTTACCTTTCACTTAAATTCTTTTGCGTATTTTTCACATATCCTTTCACTTACCTTTTTTCAGGAGGTAGCTATTTTAACATGGAATTTGTAAATACCAGCTGTAACTGATCTTTTCTCTCTCATGTTCTCTGGCCATCAGTTTACTCTGCTCACAACTAGTGATTGCATAGATATAGTTATATCATCTATACTTGGGGTGATGCTTAAGAAATCCTTCTATTCCTCTCTTTTCAAAATAAATAACTTAACCTTGATGCTGTAAATTTACAGCTTTGGAATACAGGAGATTGCAATAATGACTGAATACCCGTTGGGCAGAAATATTCCAATTACGGAAGTTGAATTAATCCAGTTTGATGGATGATAATGCTTCTGGCATTTATCAGGGAGGTAACTTGGTCCCCAGCAGAAATGTCTGTATTTGAATACATCTAAAGCACTATTATAACACTATTAGAGGGAGCTGTTGCTGTGCATTTGTTTTTTCCCCAAAGTCTCTCTGTAGATAAAAGAGATGAAGAAGAGAATGGGTAGAGACATCTGAATTTAAATAGTTGTCTTTTGAAACGTAAGTGTGTTTTAGTCTTGTGGACATTCTGCTCAAACTTTGGGAGTGGTGCCTTTGTCTAATTGTTACTGAAGTAAGAGACAATTAAAATGTACTTGCAGGAAACGTATGCATATATTTTTATACAATAGGACATTATACCTGTCTTGTAATTTTTCCTCTTTGATGTGTGTCAGTAAGGTATTTGGGAGCTTGGAATGGGGATTTTGTGCATTTTTGTATGTGTTTGCTTGGATTTTTTTTTCCTTCATCTGCAAGACTTGTTTTAGTAGGAGGAAATAACTTTATTTTGAAAGAAGTATCAGCAAACTTAGCAAAAAGAATGTATTTGTTACAGCTGTATTTAGTGCCAGTCATGAGATTGTATTATTGTGACAACTGTTCAGCAGGAGATTTTATCCCTATTCTGGAATGCAAAGATGGATAGATGGATTTGAAAAACAGTAACAAGAACTCTTCTTTTTTTGTGATTAGATCCTTCAGATGATGAAGCTATTGAAAAAGCAAGTGATAACAGGACAGCAACACATCAAGATTCAGATTCCAAACCTGCTGTGAAAAAGAAAAGAAAGCAGGTTTGTAAATTAAGCAATTATTTAGCACAAAGATGATAATGCATAGGGAAACATCCTCTGCCTTTTTTCAGTAAAGGGACAGTTTTCTTCAGTCTATCTGATCTGTTCATGTAACAAATTTGTTTGAATTATGTTGCCTTATTTGGAAGTGATCACGTTCTAGTAGATTTCAGTAATAACTTCACACTTGTTTTGTGTGAGTTAAGATTGCCAGGCCTGTTCTATAATGTGACTGTCTAGTGGTACAAGCCTGGATGGTGCTATTGAGTATCCTCTCCTGCAATCTTTTCCTTTCCCTGCACACACAAAGTCTGGAAAGCTATATTTATATGTTGTACAGATTCTCTACCCAAGCATGTCCCCAGTGCAAGGTCCAAATGAAAAAGAATTTAGGTCTGCATGGATTGATGTTTTCTTACCCTTGCACTGCTAAAAACTTTGTTTAATGCCAATAGGAGCTGTGTTGTTCAGTATTACATAGAGTATGCCAGGGAACAGGCAGCATCACCCCAGTTTGAGGAAAAAAGTCATCTAGAGGTCAGCTGATTTTAAGAAGTTTTTTGTTGGAAGGTAAATTTGTTCTGCCCTCCTCATACCACCCAGGAGAATCGACTGAGTGGCTGTCGGAGAGCTAAAATTACATTGGAAGCTATCTCTCCTTGAGGTTGTGGATATTAATTTTGACCCCTAGGTCAATAGTAAATTCACTCTGTGATGCCTAGGCAATTGCCCAAGTGAAAGCCATTTGCAGGGATGTTCTTTTTTTGTAACAGAGAAGTGTAAACAGCATGGTAGCAATTACTATGCTTATGGATGTCTTTCCAAAGAGACCAAAGGTGAAGGGATCCAAATATCTGAATTAGATCAGTGTTTTGATTAGGAAGGAGAACCAAGAAATACAGGAGAAAGCTGTATTGCCTTTGTACATGCTCTGCTGGGGGTCAGATGCTGAGGAGTGAGAATTCTTATGGAGCCACTTTTTATCACCATTTTCACTTAGGCATTTAGAAGTAGGTTAAGACACTTTGTTTGGAAGGGTTGCTTGACCCTTTTTATGAGAACATTAGAAAGGATAGCCAACACAAGTTACTTGCCAAGGTGGCGTGGGACTGCTCAGCTGTAGCAGAACACCTGCCACTGGTCTTTCTGCCATGTAAAGAATATCAGCCTGCATGTTGGAATCAAGTAATTCGATGTTTAGATGTGAAACTGCAAGAGGGAAATGCTTTATGGGAGCTCAAAGTCATGGATAGGTTATTGCACATCTTTTAGACATACAAAATGAGACGTATTTATGGAAAGCTGGTGGTTTTGTAGTTCTGGTGCAAATAATGTAACCCATTTTACTCATCCCTGCCTTATTCTGCAATGGACTTGGCACCTTTAAGCCTGTCACAAGACAACCAAACAGAGTTATGAGCATCTATGTTCCTAGTCTGCAGGCTGTCCTCGGGCTTACAGTGAAATGAATAATCTGTCTCCAGTCTGAATGACGCAGTGGTGTGTTTACTTTGTCACAAACTCCAAAAGTCAGAGTGTGTGGCTGACCTGGAATGTAAACTTTCACACACATGCAAGACTGTTTTCACTCTACTTTTGAATTTCCCATAACTTTGGCAGCATGTAAAGAAAAAAAGCATGTTAGAAATATAATACAGGAAATATTTTATGTTCTGTGTATGATTAACAAACAAGGAATTTATGACATTTTAGTTCATAAATCAGTGGTCTCGGCACAAATTTCCTGTTTTCTGCATTTTAAGAATTTCCATGTAAAAATAGCATAAAAACACAGAGCACAAGGGAGCCGTGTCAAAAACCAGTTGGTTGTCTGCTTTGTATCTTGCATAAGAAAAGCATGCAAATGACCTTTCCTTAAGGGTGACATGCAAAGAGCTATTGCATGAGTAGGTAAGCAACTAATGCTTGGATAAGGGTCAGAAGTTCAGGTTAGATCAGATGCTGAAATATGTTAGACTGCACATCATCAAAGACGTGTAAGTTTACAGCCATTCACCACCATGAAGTTTCTGGTTTTTTATATCATTATTTTTAATGTCTAAATAAAGTGGATTTACTATTTCTGGGCTAATAATATACTATGCCTAAATATATATATGTGTCGAGGTTTGATGCTGGCTAAGCACCAGGCGCCCGCGAAAAAACTATTCACTCATTTTCCTCTGCTATAGCTAACCAGAGGAGGGGAAATTAAAATGAAAACTTCATGAGTTGAGATAAGGATTAGGGGAAAAAAATTTTAAGGGCAAAACAGGCTCAAAACTTAAACAGTATAAAGAAAATTTATTATTAACAGAATTAAGAGTAAAAAGGGTAATTAGAACTAAAATAAACCTTTAGAACACCTTTCCTTCCCAGTCCCTCCCTCTTTCCACTGACTGCGCAAGGAGACAAAACATGGGGTTTTGGTCAGTCTTTCACTTCTTAAAAATCCTTCTGCAGAATGCTTAAGGATAAGAGTTTCTTCTGCTGTGCCGTGGGATCCTTCCCATGGGAGATAGTTTTCTACGAACTTTTCTAGCGTGGTTTTAACTTTCACAAACAGCAGCCCACCCAAACCTGTTGCAATGTGAATCCTTCCCACGGGTCAAGCAGTCTTCCTGCAACTGCCTAGTGTGGGTCATTTTAGTTCATAGGGTTTAGTCTTTTAAGGATGAGCTGTTCTAGTTTGGAAGCAAGGGTTCTCTTTCTCCATCTCTAAAAGCAAGGGTCATCTCTCTCTGTTTGAGTTCCTCACTGGATTACAGCTTTTTAGCATCCACGCACTCCAGCGTGAGCACTGTTCCTCATGGGCTGCGCATGGATCTCTGCACTTCCCCCACGCACCTCATGAATTACATGGAAACAGTTTGTTGTATTATAGTCCTCACCACGGCTTGCAGAAGAATCTCAACTCTGGCACTTGGAGCACTTCTTCCCTCTCCTTCTTTTCACTGACCTCTGTGTCGCCATGTTGGTTTTCCTCACATGTCCTCACTTTTCCTTTGCACTCTGACTCAGAAGAAACTTAGTGTCTGTAGGTTTGTTTGTTCTCAAGTTCCATCAGTTGAAAAGTTCTTATAGAGCTTCGCTGCGCTGAGAAGGTTGATTTCGTCTGGGCTCCGTATCGGGGAATTGTTCGCCATGTTTTCATCGCTGGCCACATGGTCTCTGCTGGCACTGCACGGGCAGCCCCGGCCGCGTGGTCCCAGCCTTGGGAAGGTTCCAGCCATGCAACCCCCAGCAGCCCCTGCCAGGATGGGTCCCGGCGGCCACCTCACCACCCCTCAGGAGAAGAAAAGAGCTTCCTGCACTTTTTTCCTTTCTTAAATATGTCATCACAGAGGCGTTACCGACTACTCTAATTGGGCTAGTAACCTGCCCCTCGTCAGAGCCTTCAGCGATTGGCTCTGTGCCGGACATAGAAGTTTCGAGCAGCTTTTCTCCCTCCCCCACCAAAAACCAGGCTGTGTTAAACCAACACAATATGCAGTGTAAAGGAGGTCATTTTGAGCCTTACCATGCTTCTCTAAGCAAGCAAGGCTTTGACTGCAAGCCTGCTGTGTGCTTGTGTTGCCTGCTGTGTGTTTCTGTGTCTGTTGAAAGAAAGGGTTACATACTGCCTGCAAAAAAGAAGCCATGGCATTTGGTGATACTTTCAAACATTTGAATGAAGGCTTAGCAGTGAGAAGTTTTTTCTTTTTGAGAATTTTTTTCAGTTGCGTGGCACATTTCATTCTTTTCTCATACAGATACCAGTTGGGAGTGTTTGCAGAGGTATGTAAAGCAGATGACAATGTGTAAGAAGGGAGAAATGGGCCCAAAGTGAATGAGTGACATTTTTCAGTATGCTGGAAGAGTGGTAGCGCCACTGGGATAGGGAACCATCATACTCTACAGGAGGAGGGAGAATCAGGTTGGCTCTTTTCTGACTTCTTGATTGCTTGTAGGTATCTCTTGACTGAAGCAATCCAAAGGCTTGTTCTCTGCATAAAATACGATGTTGAACATAAAATTTATGATTAAAACACCTGGGAAATGGCCTTTGAGTATCTATGGACAGCTGAGATGTGTACGAGTGGAGCAGAGGGTAGCTCTGTTTCAGTCTCAGTGTCTGGGAATGCTAATGGTAGGGACAGGAATGAAGAAACCTATGGTGGTGTTTTAAACACAGTTGAATCAGAGTCAGGACACAGATTTTTAAAATAGAAACAAACCAAAAATAAAACAAAAAAACTTGTATTAACTCTGGAACAATTTTGTTAATTGAAGTGAGTTTCCACTTGCAATCATTCCCTTAATTTCTAGTGAAGATAATCTCTGTTTATACCTGAGAAAATCACAGGGACAGATCTCTGTTGTTGAGGCAAGATATGATCCCTATCACAGCTTCCCATGGGTTTTGATGCAGGCTGTGTTACATTCCAGTCATAGCTGTAGAGTGCTTTGCTGGCTGTAGCAAGTCCCCAGCCAATCTTCTCTGGCAATTCCTAAGTTTCATTTCAATCCTCAACCAGTTTCAGAGGTACTGCCATACAACACTGCTGCCTTTGCTAGGGTAGTGACTGTGGCTGCGTCACAGCACAGAAAGCAAGAAGTCATTTATTTGTGTTGAGCATAGTGGTTACCTGTTTTTGTAGCTAGTTTAGCCAAGGGTGTGGGGAGGAAAAGAAAAATCTAGGTGTAATATGAACAATTAAACTTCAAAAAATGCTTCTGATAAGGCTGTGAGAGTTGGAAAGGCAGGAATGTGCTGGGTTGGGTCATTTAGTACCAGCTGCCATGAAGTGTCCTCCTGGTAAGGTGGGGCAGTGCAAGGAGGGCTCAGGCCCAGGTACTCTGAACTTCTGTTAGCTTTCCTTTGGCCCTCTTGGCCTGACTGAAGCTGCCTTCCCAAGGGAACAAAGGAACAGCTTCTCTGGCTTTCAGCTGGGCTCCCTTTCCTGCTGATGCTTTTCTTTCAGGCTTTCCCCAGGGAGGAGTGCTGGATTTGCTGTTCCTGAGTTTTTTAATGCTCCATGTGATGATTCTTCTCCACATTTTCTCACAAGAGCAGAGTTTTCCAGCCAAATGCATCATAGTAGCATGGAGCTTTTTCCTTCAGCTCAGCCTATTTTCCCATTAGTCTTCATCAAGTCACTTATTAAGTTCCAAAGCCTGTCTATGTAGATAAATTTGCATTTCCAAATGAGGTAGAAGGCCCTAAGAAGGCAAAAGAAAAGAGAATTGCTGTGCTCAAAACAAGGGAAGTCTGTGCCTCACTTCCTCTGTTTTGGACAATTTTAGGTGGCTAAGGACAGATCCTACCCCTGGATTATGTGAACAGGGACTCTGGTAAAAATGGACCAATTCAGCCTGTTCATTCAGGCACAAAAGAGGGTTAATGATAGCAGCACGTGTTGGATTATTCTGAAATGCACCATGTATTTTTCCTGCGTGTATTTGACCCTGCCTGCTATGAGGAGACAAAGCAAGAATGGGGTAGGACAAATGTGAAACATGTTTTCCTAAATTTTGCATTACAAGCGTAGAAGGAACTCCAGAGCATGATTGTTTCCAGTTAATCTTGCCCTGTTCCATGCTATTTTTTGCTGTCTGGATGCTCACCTTAGACCTAGTTATTTTAGAACAGTACTGGCAAAGTTTAGAAAAACTATCAGACGCAATAATAGAGATTAAAAATATAAATTTAGTGGTAGATTTTGTTCATATTTTCCTCCTGATTTTTTTAAAGTATCAAAACCTGCTTTTCACCATTTCATGGAATTATGACTACACCCTGAATCTTTCAATTTTCTCTTCTTTTATTCCCTCTCTTGGTTGCAACAACAATCTCAATTCCAAAATTACTTTATATACATATAACTTTAAGAATTTGATTCCTTCTACAGGTGGGGAAGTACAGTTTTATTTGTTTTTTCCTAACCCAGCATTATAGTTTCTGTATCTCCTCTTACCCCCTTTACCTTCCTTTGGTGGCTTTTTCTTTCTTACTTCTCTTTTTTTTTTTTTTAATGTGTTTTGCAGCCTACAGAGTGTTTTTTAAGCCAGCCTGAAGAAAAGCAAGACAGCACTGTAAAGGCAAAGAAGAGGAAGAAGGTATGAGCGTCCTAGAGTGTGTTTGGGGACTGGGCAGTGTGTTTATAGGCTACTACGAGATGCAGAATGAGGACAACCCCGTGATGATGGGAAGTAATATGGTCATAATATTGCAGCCTCTTTTAGAGAAGAACAGAAATTCCTAATTTTTAAAACTCACTTGAGATACCTATTCCCAACCTGAACTGTGGCATTATATCTGTACTGCACTCAGGGGTTTTGTGTCTACACCCCACGTGATGGTGTTGCACGCCGGGAAAGGGTGACTGTCTGGAAGAAAGGTGGAACTTCAGTTGCTGCAGAATCTGACCCATTCCCGCAGTGTGGTCAGGCTCCAGCTGCTGTTACATCTTTTGAGCCAAGGACTGTCCTTGTTCACTCTTCTCCTCGTAGCATAAGGATATAAATAAATACTCTGTATTGTCCCTCTGGCCATGCTCCATCTTCACCCACAACAACAAACACATTCTGCAGTCTAGATGGAGATTGTATGGCACCAGGCAAGTTAATTGTCTTTTGGGACAGACTGTAAATAGTTGGCTCCCTCACAAGGCTGAGGGGTGGCCTTTTTATGTTATGTTAGCCCTCTTAATCATCTAGGGAATGGGAAGTGGGAAGAGTGGGGTTTTGCTTTCAATGTGGCTCTGGCAGAGTAAGTACAGTACTTACTCCACTGGAGCCAGAGCAAGGGCATCCCATGGCAGAGGCTGGCAAACCGACCTAGTGAGAAACCCCCTTCCCAGGCAAACAGCAGCTGCTTTGTTACACCTTTGCTTTCAGTGGGCCACTAAGCTGACATATACAGCCTGTCAAAAAACTCCATTAGGAAACATTTATTAGGTTGATCTGAGGCTTCCAAACGAAGTGCTGTCTCCAAAAGTAAGGAAAAGGGGGGAAAGCACTTTTGCTTTTAAGCATCTGGAATGAATTGGAAGAAAAATAGTAAAACTTCCTGCACGAGGACAATTTCCCCACAGCTCTCCTTGAAGGAAGAGAGTTTGCTCAGGTGTCCTTGCTCTTGCTCTTAAAGAATTTCTCGTATCAGGCTTCTCCCCTCCAGAGGGCCATAATTTTTCTGAAGGAACCAAGTGGCCCAATGAATGATGTAATGGTCCTGTGGAACAGTGTCTTATGCTGAATTACCAAGTAAAATGAGCCTGATAATTCTGTCTTGCTGTCTTCTAAATCAGAGGTTCCAAATGTGGGTCACTTCAGAGGCAGCTTGTGAGGCAGGGCTGGGGAAAGCATTTGTGATTGTTAGGAAGAACAATGGAGAGGTCTGGTTGTGGGCCTCACACAGAGGCTGGCTGTGCTGCCCATGGCCTCTGGTCGTGCTTTGGGAAGACACTTGTTTCTTGGCATAAAAATACAACAGTGGTAAGTGAAGGGGAATCTTGGGAAGGAATGCTACGGATTCAGACACTGCAGAAACCTGTGGAACAGCCAGACATCCTCTGGAAAGTCATCCAGGGACTGCAGAGGGCTTTGCACCAGGCCAAAGCTAGACTGAGAGGAAGGCATAAACACTTCATCTCCATGTGTCCCACTGTCAAAGGTTCAGCTGGGGTCTTGCAAATGCACAGATGGCTTTTAGCAGGGGCGAAACAGGCAGTGCCAAAGTGGCAATGGCTGGGAGAGGCAGTGCCCGCTTTGCCTTTGCTGTTTTGTCAGCCCCCAGATGGCTCTTCCCTGTTCAGCATTCTGCCCCTTATGCTGCTGTTACAGGAGTATTTGGGGTGTATTGGGCAAGAGGGAGAGACAGAGTGGTGGGGAATGGAAGAGAGGAGGGAGTGGGTGCTGAGATGGAGTGAGGGAAAGAGTAGATGGAAGAAGGTCTGTCTCTGACATTAAAATTTCTGCCATACCTCTCTTCAAAATTTCCATTGATCTTTGCTGTCCTGGACCTTAGCCTGCCGAACTGAAGGTACCACCATCCCTCCAAAGCTGCCAAAAATGCCTCCAGACCCACCTCATCTCTGTGAAATCCCACTTTGCCTCAAAAATACTGACCCTATGGCTCCATGCTAACCACACCCTTCTTGTTTTCACTTCTAAACTTGTGCTGCCATGTGTCCCCTTGATGACAAGTTCAGTTTAGCTTACACAGCTGAGAAACCTTAAGCTGGCCTTTCAAAAACTAAACACACCTCAGGGAGAACAAGAGAGGCATCACATTCTTGTCATTCTCTCCAGACTGCCTCTATCCTTGCAAATTTGCTGTTTTCTTAAATGCTGGCAAATCATTCAGATAATGGGAACCTTGGGCTAGTCTATCCACATGTTCCATTTAATTATGGGAAAAAATACAGCAACCCTTTCACTTCTGTGAGAATTCAGACCTGTTACTTGGTAACCTGTTACTTGGTAACTTGTTACATATTACATCCATAAGGTGTAAAACACGATCATTATGAACTCATGTTCAACCTGTAAATATTAGTAGTTTGTTTTAAAAATTATACAGTGTGGGAGAACAAAGGAGCTGTGAACTCTTGCTGCTTGACCTGTGGTTTTGTTGTTTTAACTTATTTTCATCACCCTGGCATGATATTCAGTGAATATAGCTTACCACCTTCCCTTCCAAATATAGACAGATACTTACCCTGTTTGAATCAAGATATAACCAAGTCATATAGTATCACTTGATTCCTATTGTTACACCTTAAGAATAATAAACTAAAAATATTTTTTAAAGCCTGAATTTTCAAACTGATACTAAAGGGTAGCAATAGCAAAACAAAAAAAAAACCAACAGCTTTCAGTTATGTTTTTGTTACAGCAGCATTTCAGGTGAGTGGACAAGATTTTTCATGTTCAGGCTCACAGACCATCTTGTCAAAGTATCTCAACCTGCATCTGAAGTCTGCATTCTCTCTAAAGACTAGGAGAATCTTGTCCCATGGTAAGGTGTTTTTCCAATTAAGCTGTAATTAAACTAACATAACTGTATAAAGTTCTGGAGGAACATTTATTTACAGTGTTGTTAGCTAGACGAAAAGCTATATAGAAATACTGTGCTTAACCCATTTTATTTGGATTTTTTTAGAAGAAGATTTCTGATGTTCTGCAAAAATCTGCTCCAAAACCTGGTGTCCCTGCAGATCTACAAAATCTGCTTACTCAACATTTTGGTGAAAATCGTTCTGTGATTGAAATAGAGGAATTAAAGCTGTCAGGTAACTTATCTTATGTTTAATATATAAATAATGGGTTTTTTCATTATACTATTGACTTCTTTTTCTGCAGAAGAAAGAAGATTTTTGGGACAGGTCTTGAGTTGTACTTTTTAATGAAAATATTTTCTTTTATTTCTTTTTTTACTGTATATGAATTCGCTCTTTAAGTTGAAATGTTAGTTTCTTTGGAATAAACGTGAGGTTTCTTGGAGTTACGGAAATGAAACCTTGTTTAAATGTCTCTTTTTATTGTAAAGTATTAATTTCTGGAGCTCAATTCTCTGATAGAAATTTTATGATTCCTAATAGTAGCTCCCAAGATGCTATGAGACATGTATTTTGTTCCTGGGATTATCTGAGTCAATCTAGGTGCATAATAAGGGACTGACAGAAATAGACAAAGAAATAATGAGGCATCATTCTCATATGGGTATGAGATGTTGAATGCAATGGTTTCTCAGGGAGTGGCTTGAATTGAGGTGGTAGTTTTGGTCCATGTATGAAGTGACCAAGTTTTAACCATGAGGACCTTCTTTGTTCCCCGTATCCTGCCTCCAGTTAAAAGCCAGATAGAAAAGGCAAAAAGCAGGACGGAGCAGGCTTAGTTTCTGTCACTTGGAGATTGCATTGGAGATGATGGCAACATTGAATTTCACTGCCTCCTACTGTGGGGACAGAGACACTGTCCAGTATTTGTTGGTAATGCTCATGAAGAGCAGCAGCCTGATAACCAACCTGCACTCACCTTTGGGACTTCTTGAGCTGTCAGTGACCTGTGCCCAATGTAGAAGCCTTCTAGTCCAGCAGTGCTTTTTCTTTTTTAATGCATAAGCCTGTCTCTCTAGGTAAATGTGCTCTTTCTTAACCCCCATGATTCTAGGTGGACCCTTCTTTATTTCTATGGGGTGGGTTCAGCTGTGTAACTAATTCAAGAAAACCTGGAGAAGTCCCATACAGATTTCTTTGAAAAGCTTGTTTTAAGTGGTTTTTGGCATATAAGGTTTTTAGGAAACAATAAACTGCTTTGGTTTCTTTCTTATTAAAAGAGCCCTTTGGGCTACTGAAGCGACCCATTTCCATATGGGTTGGATGGAGATATTTTTCCGTAATTTTTTTGCTGGGAGTTGAAGGCTTAGAGTGCCAAGGAGTTTATGAACTTGTACAGCTGTCAAGTCATTCACGTCAAAGCACTAAGTAAATAACAAGCAACTACTTTGGAGTTGTGTGTTCCTGTTCACTGACAAAGTGCAGAAGGTCAGGGTTGGTCAGAAAGTCAGCATGGTCTCTTGCTGCAGTCTGGAGCTGTGTGTTTCTTCCCCCCTTTCAGAAACTTCCATTTAAAACTGTTGTAAATACTGCAGTGTTGCTGGACTGTTGGTGAGGAGTCAGCGACTGAAGCTGTGTCCTTCAGAAACCACCTCTTGAATGGTCAGTCATTAATGAGGCCGTGTATTCAGAAGATCAGCCCCTACCCTTCCCCACCAGCATCAAGTGCATCTTTTAAACATGATTTGTAAAGTAAATCAGCTGCTGATCCTTCCGTTGTACATAGTAATTTCCTTTGAAGTCCCAGTGAATGTCAGTCTCAGGATTTAATAGGAATCAGTGCAAAATAGAAGTTTTTAGCAAGACAACACCCACTAAATATATAGTAAAAGATATAGTAATGGAGATAGAAAGATAGAGTAATGGAGAGTAGCTGTACTCAAGGAAGTGCACAGACAAGACTTCAGCCAGGCTTTAGCTACAAACCGAGTTTGTCACAGTGTCTGTTCCCATGAAGATCATGGATTGATGCTCTCAGCATTAGCACAGTGCACCATCCATGTGAACAGGAATAACGTCTTTGAAGAAACCTCCTTAGTTTAGATAATATATCAGCAAACATCCATGGACGCCCCGAGGGGCCATACTTCATGCAAGATGCTGACAAATATGTAAGTCTTTAAAGACAGAATTGTTAATGCTCTGCAGAAGCATATTGTTCCATCAGGCAAAGAGCCCTTAACAGCAGTGGCAAGTTTTCAGACCATCGAATTTTAATCACCTTTTTAAGAACTTCAACTTTCTGTATAGACATGAGAAAGGACCTTCCAAAGAACCTGTTAGGATCTTCATTGCCATTATAGGACGTTAAATGGCATGTCTGCCAGAGTGCTTTTAAAAGACTTCCTAGTTGACATAGTGACCAGGGAAAAGGAAGTCAGCAGGAAATGGAGGAAGAGAAAGGCGCTGAAATGAGTGTAGGTGTTGCCATTAGGGTCACTATAGTTAGGTAGGTTACCACCATATGAAAGGCCAGAAAGTGAACAGACTTACTGGCAAGTAGGTTATTGGTAGATTCTTGCATTTACGCAGTATGAATTATCTGGGGGATGTACAAACATATTTCATCATAGGCACATTGGAGGAACAGTCTAGCAGTGTAAGGCTTTTGGCTGAGGCCTGATTCATTGTGGCAAAGACATATGAAAACTTTTTTTAAAGCATGTGATCACATCTGTACAGCAGCCCTGTGTTCAAGGTTTCAGGATGGGAGAAAAGAATGGAATTGCAGTTCAGAGATGTTACCTTCATTGATTTAACCCATATAAAATTTCTTCTACGTTAATTTTTGTTTCAGAAAGGTAATTTATTGATGATGGATCTTATGATGTTGGAATTTCATCAATAGGACTAGTGGTTATGCTGCAAACATATATTCTCCCTTTGCTGTTAAAATACATCAACAAAAATATTTTTTCCTTTATGTTTTCAGATTCCTGTTTTTTGCCAGCCAATGATCTCAGCCACAGTTTTTCTTCATACCTGAAGGAAAGTGAGTTAAAATGTTGGTCTGGATGAGATGAAAGTTGTATGAAAAATATTATTAAGGCAATACTATTGCATTTTTTATATGTAGCTCCAAGTATTGTTTATTATGGAATATTAATCACTTTAAGGCTTTTTAAATTTTTATTATGACAGGTCTTGTTTTTCTGGCTCTTTTTTACTCTATCACTTTTTTTTTTTGGTATCAAAAATGTTCTAGGCTTTCTTTAAATTGCTAGGGATTATCTGTCAGTAATTTATTGTGGCTTCATAAGTAGGTGTATGTATTATCTTACAATAAATGTCCTGCAGCTGTCTGCTGACATGAACCAAGAGAATTTTTATTCTCTTGTATATTTATATAGAACTTCTGGTCTGGTAAATGTTTCTTTGCAGTTGATTTTCTCTGATAAAAAGTGCCATATGTGGCAAATGAAGACAATGGGCTCATCACCTTTAAAAACGGTCAATTATTAATGCTTATCTAGTTTGTTCAGTTATGTGATACTTCTGTGTTTTATTTATTTTGGGCATTACATTTTCCAGTTTCTCAGCCATGACTAAATACAGAAGTGTTGCCAAAGTTCCAGACCTCATAGGAGTCAGCATGTGTGTTCTTGCTGCTGGCTACCATTCATCATGCACTCTAGTAATTCAAAATTGTGGCATGTAGTACTTTCTGTGTGCGTGTGTACAAGGGCTTTTCCATTGCAGTCTGTCCTAAGTGGGCGAAGCTCCGGAGAAACCACAAGGAGAAGAAGTCGGTGGTGATGCTGGTTCTCTGCAGTTCTGCCCTTCGCTCCTTGGAACTCATCAAGTATGTCAATAGCAAATGTTGTGTTGAGGTTGGCAGTCGGTCAGTTTTGTCTTGGAACCACAGGCAAAAAGGCAAAACTGGGACGCTGTCCTCTGCTAGCCAGAAAATTCACTGACTCAAACTGATGCAATATCTCTTCGTTCTTTAAACTCTGGCAGTGTGGTGTTCAGTTTTGGACTCAAGTAATGCTCAGTACTTCAGTTGCCTGGGAAGTGTTACTTTTGTTAAAAACCAAAAATAAAGTGTAACCAATTTGGGGGAATGGAACATGTTATCGTTGGGAACAGAGTAAGCCCGTAAAGCATCATGATCCACCACTAGAAATCATGGCTTTGCACCAAAGGTGAGGACATGGCACTTCAGGGTCTCAGGTGCCGACGTGTCTGGCCTGAGTGCCTCCAGGTCTGTGTCAGTGTTCTCAGCTGGTTCAGGCTGGCAAAACTGCTGGGCAGGGAAGACAATTTTCAGTGTGCCCTGTCCTCTTTTTTTCCCCTTCTCTATCCTCCCGCTTCTCATACCAGAAGTTTTGATGACTTTGATGAATTGATGTATACCTCACAAATTTCATGGTTGTCTTCTGTGTCTTGAACCTACTTCCTGTGATTATCTGTCAGTACAAAATAAGATGGAGAGTTGGGAAGTTTGATTCTACGACACAGATATAAGCACAGATAAGGCAGATAAGTGCCAGTCGTTCACGCAGAGACTAGCACCTGAGACTTAGGTGGTTTAGGCATATATAAACCTTTAGCTTTGCAAATTAAAAATTTGGTGCACTGCAAGAAGCATGCAGAGCAAGCTGTCTTAAATGACATTCAGAAAAGACTGAATATGTTGTCTCCTGTTTGATGAATACGGAACACAGAGTTGTTACTGTGTGCCAAAATGGAGTGTCAGAAAAACAAGTCAGTGTTTCTAACAAATGATTTTTGGTTAACTGGAATTTGGACAGTCTCTGCAGTAAAGACAGTGGCAGCCTAGGTTTTCCCAGCAGCCACACTGCAGGAAGACTGTAAAATGTAGATTGGTCCATACACAGATTCTTCCTTTTGTGCACACACACTCATATTCATTAATGCCTCTATCTCAGTAACTGAATTATTTTTTAATTAGGATTTGGTGATTAACCAGTTTTGAACTAAGCTAGCTGTGAAAGCACAGGCCCTAATATTAAATGTTATCTGAAAAGCTATCTAAACAATATTGCCCCCTACTGATATCTTCCATTGTGTCTGTCCAGTTGTTGATCTCTGTTAGCAAACAAGAATGTACATAGTGTTCAGAGTACAACCAGAGTTCGCTGGGGGACTGTGTGTGTCTCAAACATATTGAGAAATGCCAGTTAGTTTTTCTTTCCTCATGTGTGGTCTTAAGCCCAGCCCTGATTCTTGCATTTCATTGTTCATTTTTTTTAATTGCTAGGTCAATGACAGCCTTTAAAGGAGATTGCAAAGTCCTCAAGTTGTTCGCAAAGCACATAAAGGTAGGGAATTTTAATAGAGCAAGTAAATAGCTTAACAGTGTGGTACCGTTTTCTTTTTAAATCATTTGGCAGTAGTGCCTTTCATATAGTGTTCATATGAAGCTCCTTCCTCTAGGTAGTGCTTCCTTTGGTAACCCATTGCTGCACTGTGAGGAATTTCACTAAGCACCGTCTCCAGTAGCTCCTGTGCAACCTGTGCAGAATGTAGATGCTTGTGCACATGCTGAGCTTGAATGTTCCACACTCCATGGAGTGCCCATTCAAATGCCAGGAGGCTCACACACATAGGTCTGTGGAAGCAAACTGTACCAGCATCCACATTTGGATTCTGGCAACTGAATGCCTGGATCCCCAGCATCCATACCTGCTAAAAAGCACAAATTATGGGGCTGTTGGAAGTAATGAGTGGACACTTGGCCTTTGATGTAAATGCTGTCAAACACACAAATGTCATTTACTTTATTTCACCTTTTTCCAGTATCTTCATCTTGAAGGACTTCAGTGTTAATTCAAGTTTTTCAGTTTTCCAGAGAATTTGTTTCAATGCTGAAGGAATCTTACTGTTCTCACCTCCAAAAATAGTTGGTGCAATAGCAGATTTTCAAAGTTAAAGAAGATTGAACTTCTAGAGAAGTGTGATGCCCAGCTGGCTTGTTATGTTTCTTAAACTTTCTTCCAGATATAATCATCTGACAGTTTGAAAGACAAATATCATTTGTTACTTGATGGTGTTCTAGAAAGAAATACAATGATATCTTGAATTTATTTCCAACTCCTTGAGAAGAAATTTTAAAACAACTGTGGATTTACTGTGGTTTTTCTTTCTCTCTTCAAATTAGATAAAGGAACAGATGAATATGTTGGAGAAAGGTGTGTTCCACATTGGGGTTGGAACTCCTGGGAGAGTAAAGGCACTAGTGGAGCAAGGTAGGAGAACAAGGAGGGTTTCCTCCCTAGGTATCTTGTATTTGGTCTCATGAGAAGTGAAACTTCAACTGTTTTTTTTAGGTTGACATCAGTATGTAGATCTGGGTAAAAAACTATATGGTTATGTCAGTCAGAACAAGGTCAAGGTTCTAGTACTTTGTTTTATGATCAGTTTAAGCTGGCATAAGCCAGTATTAGCAGAGAAAGGCAGAGTTATGGTTCCTCTCACCCGCCAGTCAGTGCTTCCTTATTCCCCCTTCCTGCTCCCTGTGCAAGCCCGAGAATCAGTCTGGCAGCTCAGTGAAATTACCCCAATTAAAACAAAACCAGTTTGCACACAGAATCAGGTAATGAGCAGGCAGAGGTGGGGGACTTCCTCTTTTGGCAGGGATACTGATTTATGCTGACTTGAAAGTGATTGCAAAACTATAGTGTGAGATTTAAAGCTCAGGAAACCAAACGCTGCAAGTGGATCAGAAGGAAATAGTGGCAGAAGTCACTGTATCATATGTCACTCTGAGCTCAGTGTAAACTTTTGTGAGGGGTGGATGAAAGATCTTCTTGCTGATTTGATGTTATTTCTCATTTGCCTATAATAAAATTGATTATTCTATATAAATCTCCTTTTCCCAAATTTTGAGTATTTTTACTTACTCAGTAGACAGTATGTACACGAAGAAAAAGAAACAACAAAATGACACGATAAGGCAGTTCTTTCCAGTCCTCTTATGCAAGACACTGTCTTGCTCTGACTGTGGTCTCTTGGTAAGGGACTGGCTGTAGATTGGGACTCTACTGTTCCTTCCAAAAGTGTACAGGAGTAACGTAATATTATTGCTTCCACCAACATTAAATTGTCAGTGCTCAGCACATCAGCACACTGCCATGAGGGTGGTGAGGCACTGCAACAGGTTGTCCAGAGAAGTTGTGGATGCCTCATCCCTGAAAGTGTTAAAGGCTAGGTTGGATGGGGCTTGGAGCAACCTGGTCTAGTGGAAGGTGTCTCTGCCCATAGCAGGAAGTTTGGAACTGGATGATCTTTAAGGTCCATTCCAACCTAAGCCATTCCGATTCTCTGTTAGGTGGAGGCACCTTATGGCATGGACACAAGGTGTGTCATTTTATCCCAAGCTCTAGTTCTTTTTTGACAGTTTAGTGTTGCAGTGCCAGGTCACTTAGAGAACGGAGAGGAATTAAAACTGATGGAAAAAAGTGGTGGGCATCATGTAGAAGACCAGGGAGAAAATAGGAGAACTGCTGAAAAGCAAGTTCAGAAACGACTTTTTTTTTCACCACCGTTTATTTGAAGGATAAAGGAATTCTTCAGCAGCACCACTGACCTGACTCATATTCACATACCACCCAGTTCTGTAAGTTGCTGAACACTGTCTGTTCCTGTTAACATCAATTTTCAGGTTAGGGTGTTTGTAACTTACCAGTGACATCAGCTGCGGAAATTCAGCTCCTGTGGTTTCATCAAGAGGAAGCTTGAGGAATTACTTTCTGGCAGGATGTTAAGCTCTTGACAAGTCTGGCAACAGTAGTTGTTCTGCTTTTGTGTTTATCTTCCAAAAAGGCATGGGATTATGTGGCTAAGGGAGTTTGCAGTGTCAGTGCATTAGTTTTCCAACCAGCAAATGTAGTACTTAAGTGTTCAAAGATTAGTTTCCTTGGAAACAGACAGCAAAAGATGTAAAAGCCAAAAATCATTTTGATAAGCACATGTCATATTATCTTGGTAGTGAAATTTGTGTTGCCTTTTTAGATGGCCTGTGCTTGAACTCCACAAAATACATGATTCTGGATTGGAACTGGAGAGATCAGAAACTGAGGAGAATGATGGACATCCCTGAGGTATCGTATAAGCACCTGTATTTATTATGTTCTGTGTATTCATGACTTTTGTTTCTAGTTCTCAGGTCTTGATCAGTAAACTTTTCTTTCTGTGAAGCTGCCTTTGGTGGTATAGAAACACAAAGAAGTCAACATTGACTGAGAAGTCTGTACTCTCAGGTCTCAAAATTATCTCCTGAAAAAGAATTTTTCCTTTACTGTTGCAAGTCACAGTTGTGACTTCTATGGCTGTGCTGTGAGTTTCCTCTGTTTATGCTCGATGGATGTTCTACCTGTCCCCAGGAAGTTCCCTCAGTAGGAGGACTTTGTACAGAGTCCTAGACCTCGACAAATGAGAGAGATGGGCATCACCAACTGTGTGAAATTTAACAAAGGGAAGTGCCAGATTCTGCACCTGGGATGGGGCAGGCTTGGATGTATGGACAGACTGGGGAATGAGAGGCTAAAAAAGCAGTACCATGGAAAGGGACCTGGGGATCCTGGTCTAGGGAAGGTTGAATCCGAGTCAGCAGTGCCCTGGCAGCCAGGAGACCCAGCCCTGTCCTGGGAGCATCAGGCACAGCATTGCCAGCTGGGCAAGGGAGGGGATTGTCCCGCTCTGCTCTGCACTGGGGCGGCCTCACCTCGAGTGCTGGGGGCAGTTTTGGGTGCCACAATATAAGAAGGATACAAAGCTGTTAGAGAGCTGCCAGAGGAGGGTAATGAATTTGGTGAAGGGTCTGGAGAGGAAGTCGTATGAGGAGCAACTGAGGTCACTTGGTCTGTTCAGCCTGGAGAAGAGGAGACTCCAGGGAGACCTCAGTGCAGTCTGCAACTTCCTCGTGAGGGGAAGAGCAGGGGCAGACACTGATCTCTTCTCTGTGCTGACCAGTAACAGGACCGGAGGGAATGGCCTGAAGCTGAGTCAGGGGAGGTTTAGGTTGGATATTAGGAAAAGGTTCTTCCCCCAGACAGTGTTTGGGCACTGGAACAGGCTCCCCAGGGAAGTGGTTACAGCACCAGCCTGACAGAGTTCAGGAAGTGTTTGGACAATGCTCTCGGGCACATGATGTGATTCTTGGGGTGTCCTATGCAGGGCCAGGATTTGGACTTGATCCTTGTGGGTTCCTTCCAACTCAGCATATTCCGTGATTCTGTGAAAAGTTTCCTCAAAAACTAAATAAACTATGGACAAACATCTATGTTTCTCCACCTGAGAGTAAGATAACATCATGTGAGTAAATCTAAAGCCAGTTCCCTTGTTTTTTTCTTTTCTTTCTTTTCTTTTTTGTTTTTTTGACAAGAGGTAGGGTAGAAACAATTTAGAGCCTTCCATCATTTGTGCACTCTTTCTAAGATAATTCCCAATTCTTTTCAGTTCTGTAATCCAGCTTTCATATTTATTGCTGTGACAAGCAATGTTTACAGTATGTTGTGAGGCATTGCCTATTTTTAGCCAGATGAAGAGGAAGATTCCTCCATTAGTGCTTGTTAAAAAGCTCCCAATTTCCCACACAGTGCCTTTAGGTTTTGTACATTTAGAGCAGGCCCATACGTGGAATCTCCAGGGAAAGGGACTTTTTTTTGCTTATAGACATTAAGCTGTTTCACAAGTGAAACAAATTATAAGTCACTAATCCATCTATGTACTTGTCTGAGTATTTGAATGTGCTGTGTTTTACAGCCCTGCATACACAAAACAAAAAAAATACATTGCAGAAATGAAGTAGCAAAAAAAAACCCCTGCCTTTGGTTTTTTGGAGGCAAGGAGACTCCCTCTTGTGGTAAATACATAAGGCTTTTTTTGTATGGTAACTTGCACTTATCTGAAAGTTTTTTAAAGAACAGAAAACATGAAATCACAGACAGTACAGTACAAAGTCACAAGCAGTACAAAAGGTGCTGATGGCAGTGGGATGGGTTTTTTAAGTCATCTGAAGTCAATATCCATGAAGTTAGACCATAGGCGACCCACCTCAAAAAAAATGAAGATGATGTTGCTAATATTTAAGTTCGGGCTATTGCAAACCTGAACTAATCTTTCCAGCTCACCATAGGCAGCATCATAGCAGTTCTGTGTGTCTGTCTAGGAATATAGGCCAAGAATTGTGACTCCAAGTCTATTTTATTAAGGCAAAATCCTAAGGCTATCTTAGCATAAAAAGTTAAAGCTTAGTTCAAGTTAAATCCAGGTAAGTAAGAACATTACACCGTCATGTATTGTGTTAGGATAAGCAACAGCTATTTATGTGTGATTACAGAATAGTGGATATGCCATTACATAAAAGTCTTCAAACTGCTCTTGACTCAAGTAACACATCCTAAAGGAAGGGTTTTGACATCTTGAGCTTTGTAAGTGGAGTATCTTGCTGGTATTTATCCCACTGCAGACATCAGGCAGATTCCTTAAAGTTATTTATAAGGAATGTCGGCAGCAAAAGATGCCCAAATAATGTTCTGGTGATAAGGCATCTTAACGCCACATATAAACCAATGGCATGTTCTAGCAGCTTGTGAGCTTCGAACATGGAATACAGTCTTAGTCAGCTTTTCTAACTGGATAAAAAATGTCAAATACATGCTATGAATAGTCATAGGTTTTCTCAGAGAGAGGAAATAGAGTACCAAAGACAATTTAGAGAATTGTACTAAGTTCTTTCACCTGTGTTAGTTATGGAGGCAAAATTGTACACTTAAAATTAGACACTCAGCATACTGCCCTATTTTCAGTGCAAACCTCAATTGGCAATAATTTCTTCGCATACTTAAGGTGCAACATTGCTAAATTTCATTGTAATTACACCAGAAAGCAAGAAGAGCTGGAAGCACGTGTCCATTGTACTTGCTGTTTTTGTAGTCATCCGATGTTCAGTGGAGAATTATGTACACTGTGGTATATTCTGATAAATATATGAATTAAAAAACACGTGGATCTTCCCACGTGACAGTTCTGTATCCCATCATATCCACACAATGGACGGTGCCCTGATCCACTGCTCTGTCAGCTGCCTCAGCATCTCATTAGTTAATGCTGTTGGATATTTTCATTCTCTGTTTCTGTCTCCCACTTCATTCATCTCAAGCAATGGAGAGAGAAGGAGATGAAAAGAAAGCTCCCAAAGAAACCACAGGAGGAGTGAATGAGTTTATCAGACTTTGTCTTGGCACACTGGAGTTGTAGTAAAGCATAAAGATCTAAATGAAAATGGACTGTATACTTTCTGATCTGACCAAAGGACAAGCTTCCTGCTTTGAAAGCTTTTTGTACAGAGCTTGATGGCAATACAGAGCTGTCTCAACTCCTCAAATTACTTGTTCGTAAGATTCAAGTGAAGTTTTTTTCAACAAAGCCCACTATTGTATTGTCTGCAAGCAGTACACACACCAAGCCTTCAGTAAATTTGAAAACGTGGAAAGTTTAAGTTTCAGACTTCATGAAAATAAAAAGGTTTGTGAGTAATGGACTTGTGATAGAAAGACAGCTGTTTTCACCTTCATGTAGCACATCCAGTGTGAAATTGAGGCTGGCCAGGCTTTTTACGTCATTTATTCCTCTGCAAAGTGGAGGCACTTTGAGAGAAAACCTGCAAACAAGTTATTTGTAAGTGATAAGAGGGAGCTATAAGGAAACTCTGGACTAACCATGATGATAAAGAATCTCGTGTTCCCTCTGAAATATGTAGTCAATATTTACTCTGTAATACATTTGTTTTATCTTTAGATAAGCCATAAGCTACAGCCATATCAGTGTCATAAACCAAAGTACTTTGTATGCAGCACAGGCAGACCTGACCTTCATGCTCATTTTCATTCAGGTGTTTCAGACACAGACAGGGCTGTGCCTGTTGTACTGCCCTTGATCCACTCTATGCCAATTGTTACTCTGGAAAGTTCTGTAGGGATTCTGTAGCCCAGGATGGGCCTTTTGCTGTGGCATGCTTTAGCAACTCTGCCAATGACAACCTTTCTGTAGCCATGCTAAATGGGACTTCAGGACTGCAGGGCAAATTCTGGGTGTTTTAAAAAATGGAAACGTTCTAGAGGACCTTGTCTAGGAATCTCTTCTTTAATTTCTAGTCCTATAGTAAGGTGCCTGAGTAAATAAATAATGGTATCATTATCAGTAACTTTTTGTGCTTTCTTTGATTTCTGTTTTCTTCAGATAAAGAGAGAAACAATTGACCTACTGGAGAAGAGTATTATAAAGCTGTGCAGAGATGGATCTGTGAAGCTGGGACTCTTTTAATGAGTTTACCAACAAGGAAGTAATTTGCAGCTGCATTTTACTATTATCCTGCAACTGAATTTTGACTTTTCAGAGGTCTCTCAATACAGAATGCACATTGCAACTTTTTCTGAGTTTTCTTTTAATAAAAACCCAGAAGCTTTGTTTGTCGTTCTAGTATTATTTTTATTGCAGGAACAATGTCATACTGAAATTAGAGTTACATTGCTTTCACCTGCTAGATTTACTACTGTATGTCACTGCTGTATGTCACTAGTACGACTTTGAAGATCAGCAAACAAGGGTGTGAAAGTCTTTTCACAACTCAATTTTCTGTTCCTTCCCCCTGCTGTCCCAAAGGAGACATGTATTTCTCTCACGAGAGTGGTAATCTAGTTCTTGCCCTTGGGGGTCTTTGAAAATGTTATGTGAATTTTGGTAATAAGTCAAAAAGGTATTTTTCACCTATCTGTTCTAGAGCTGGCCAAATGCTGGGTTTTGCTTTCACATGATAAATTATCTGTATATGATATTGAGATTTTATTTTGGTTAAGCTGTTAAAGAGTGCAAAAAGTATTCCTATGTTTGTCCATTTAAATTAAAAGGAGGTGATCTCTGGGTGATTCTTTTGTCATTGTGGATAGTAGGGAATGGATGGATTCCTTTTCAGAGAACAAGATGAATAGAGATGAGGAAATCATCAGTATCGTGGAAAGCCATTGATCCAAACTGCATATTTTAAAAATTAGTTGTCCTTATGTGATAAAGAACACACAACCTTTTTACAACCTTTAATCTCATCTCAGTCAATAGCAATGAATGTAATAGGTTAAGAAATTTGATTTGGTCTTCCAGAGCAATGTTTTCTGTCCAGTGCTGTCTCAGCACCTGCAGTCCTCCCCAGTGGAATCCGGTGCAACTGGAGTAGAACTCCTTTCATTGCATGCCATGCCTGTTAACTGGGCAGCTATGGAAGTGAAGGGAGAAGAAATAATGCATCTGAAATGACACAGAAATTCCAGTATAGCTGACAGAATCCCTGGAAATGAATAAGGCATAACGAATCCTACTGAGTTGTGGGGCAGGAAAAATATATGTAAGCTTTTCCAGGAGGAATGAACTGGACACCCTGATCAAAGTACAGAATCATTTGATTGGTACAAGCTGATCATGGAGATCCAGGCAAAATACAGAAAACAAGGAAGAGAGAGATCTAGTTAATAAGTAATTCCTCACCATAATGCAGGTTTGAACAAACAATACAGTCTCCCAACAATAAAGACAGTACCTCAGCTGAAACACTCTCCAGCACAAGGATATTGTTCCTTTCTCTGACCAAGAAGAAAATGAAAAGCAAGACAAGTTCTCCTCCCCAAGAAGGAGCAGCACCTCCTTCCAGATGTCCGGATAATAGTGCATTCAAACAGCAGAGGCTGCCAGCTTGGAAGCCCCAGCTCACTATTGCATCTGTGCTCTCCAGCTTCTTTCTGACAGGGGCATTCTGCCTCACTGTGGGAGTCTGCCTTGTCCTGTCTGCAAACAGCGTCCGAGAAATCCAGGTTGGTTTCGGGGTGCTGTCCTTTGATATTCTGTAAAGAAGAAACCAGGCTAGGTGTGGAGGGAAAGGGCATTGAGTTTTTGCTTCTGAATAAAGATAATAGCAATGGCTTCATGCCTTGGACGTGTGTCCAGCAGCTGGTATTCCTGTGAAAATCTTCACAGGCAGTCGGTCATCAAAAAAATCAGAGCACTGGGTGATTAACTGGGTGGTAGTATCTGAAATATGGGTAATAATTACTGCCACTGGCTGCTAATACCAAAATGTTGTCATTATTTTCTGGGCTTTCGAAGGGAAATAAGCAAATCCCTCTAAGAGTGTTTGGCACTAGAAGAACATACATGTTTGCTGGGGCAAAATCTTGAAATACAGGGAGCCCTAATGTTTAAATCCCTCCTGCAGACAAGGTTATTGAGACCTGTGGTGTTGTGATTAGATTCCTATTAGGAGGCAACACTCAACACTACACCCAGGCTGTTCATCAGGGATGGGCCATGATGCCTGTGGGGCTTTGTCAAGCATTACTTGGTCAGCCAGTCCGAGGTGCAGGAGTGTTCTTCACTCAGCACTCCTTTGCCAAGGGGCAGATGTGAAAGTTCTGCAGCAGTCATCAAAAGGCTCTAAACCAGCTTTAAACTAGGGATAAATTTTGTGGTTGTTCATTGAGGCCAAGTCCTGACTCTCTGCCTCTTCATTTTCAACAATGTTTTTGGCAGTCCAGAGTCACTTAGAAGAGAACTGCTCTGAGAAGTCTCGGAGCTAAAGCACTAACCTTTTCCTATGAGCATGTCCTTTATTACAATGTATTTGCTTGTTCACTTCTCTGACAGATAGATTATTCAGATAAATGCTCAGATTGCTCAAAGCTCCGTGAAAATTCCTCTAATTGGAATAAGGAATGCCACTGTTCTGTTAATTTCACACTAAAGGAAGATATATTGGTAAGTGAGTGCAAGAAAGCAACTCAAGTTGCTTAGTACCACCTGTTACTTATATCCCTAAATGATAAAAGACACTAATTCTGTTCTGTAGAGCTCCTGACTAAATTTGCTTTGTACATTTCAAAACATGTAATGCTCAAAATGTTACATTTTTGCCTTTGTTGTTCATTTTGGTGTTTATAACCAAGACTAGGCTCCTTGGTTGGGAGATGTCCAAGGAGAAGATGGGGATGGAGGGAATGGTGTTTGATTGTGGAGGTAACTTCCCTCTGTATCTGAGTCAGAGGCAAACCCTTGCCCTTGGCCTGGGGTTGGTTGTTGCTGCCCTGCTAAGCTCTCAAGTGAGAAGGAAATTTGAAGCTCTGACCACTTTACATAAGTAAACCCCTGTAGTCATTTTTACAAGGGTTGTGCTGCTAATCCCCAAGGTCCTTGAAGTAATTCAAGTCTAGAATGTGATTCTGAAGTTTCTTTTGGAAAAAGTATCATTCATTTCCTGTCTTAAACTACCGGGTCGTGTTGTTGAGACTGTTAAAATGCTTCATGTTCTGCCAAAGAGATCTTATACTCAGTACTGAATAAATGATCCCTTAAAATCACAGTGCAATTTATAGTCACTTTAGGATTCTTCAGTATTGAGGAGGCTGTTAAAATACTTTGTAATTCTTCAGATTACAGTGATGTTTGAGATGAGAAGTTAATTTAACTGAGAAATGGGTTTTTTATAGTTGCATAATTACCTCCCATGCTTGGTTTGCCTGCCTAGCATTCTCCTTTTAATGTGAAGGGTTTAGTGCACCTTCTTTTATGGAAAATGGGTGTCGGTCTCTACAAAATGATTCACAGTCATTGCAAGTTCATGGCCAGCCATGCCATCTTAAGTAAAATAATTATCAAGCGTTTTTATTTTAGGTTTTGTTTGGTAATTTAAATTATGTTTAATTTTGTGCCAAAACATAAAAACTTACAGTTAGGGTAAAGATTGGATTCTAGCCCGTGTCTGCTGAATTGCTTAGGGTGTAGTTACCAGCATTTTAATATGAGTTGAGTACTCCCTTTCCCTCTTTTTTAGCAAGTAATAGGATTTCTCATTGCCTTCATGAACTCTCCTCATTGAAGGGATTTATCCTTGAATTCTAGGGTGACATTTTTATGTACTATGGTCTGCAAAACTTCTATCAAAACCACCGTCGATACATGATGTCAAGAAGTGACGCACAACTGTTGGGACGAAATGTAAATGTAAGTTTTCTTTTTACGTTGTGAGATCAGCAGCAGTTCCAGCAGGTGTGCCTCTGACCATGTGGAGAGCTAACTAGGCAGAACCATAAGTGTGTTTAGGTGGCTCTAGGGAATAATAAAGTACAGATTTTCAGTGTTTGGTCCCAGCTTTTATGCTTCTTAGGGCCATTATGTCTAATAAGTTAATAAGAGAGGAAGGTTGACGGGGATAACTAAAAGGTGTCAGTCCAGTGTTGCAGTTCTCAAACCTGCACCTTGCAGTGCTGATTAAAAATACATTGTCTTTTTCAAATAAACACCCAGAAAGCTTTTTCTTCTTGTGTTGTCAGTTGCCAGAAGTGTTTTAAACTGTGGTTTTATTATAGGGCTAGGGAATTAAGTTATTCTAAGTCTTTCATTTTGCCATCTGGCTTTGGAAGTGGACAAGGAGCAGGAAAAGGTTTGTTCTGAAATAAGTGATCATGTAGCATTCCAAGTATGCAATTTAGAGGTCTAAAGAGGGAGTTAGACAGCATCACCTGCAGCAGACCTGCATAAGGAAACTGGAGAATGCAATCATGGCATTCAGGTTTTTTTTACTTACTAATCTAAAACATATTTTCTTTGGCTTAAAAGTAGCATTTCTTAATATACACACAGTCTACATGTCCTTTCAGTACATACGATGGTTGTGCCATGATAATCTATTGTTTCTATTAAATGCTTCTTACAACTCTCCAGACATGTTCCTCATTTCTATAAAATGCTTCTTACAACTCTCCAGGTGTCTTGTCAGCTTGTTTGTTTGCATCCAGATGCAGCTGCTTTTGGCTTTTGTGCCGATCAGATACACAGCTCATTGGACTTACTTGAAAATGTTTCTGTGTTTAAACCTGAAGATTTATAGTTTCTTATAAACTGGGATAGGAAAGATGTGATAAAGTTGAGGTGGACTTTTGTTTTTCATTCTGTATCCTCGTACATCAAGATTTGCCCACGTCGAACTGCAGTAATGTGGCCAACTACATCTCCAGCAGTAATGCAGCCCAGGTCAGAATTAAAAAGAAGGAAAAATAAGATGTTCTAGGGTAAGCCAAGGCTTCACTGAAACATTTTCAGTCGTAGCTATTTTACAATAGCAGATCCCCAAACCTGGTTTTGTAGTCTAGAGCTTGCAAGTCGGCAGCAGAATTTGGTGAAGACCTTAAGTTTCCGTACCTAGATACGGAAGGTGTTCCTGAACTACAGACCCGTTCATTTGGATGTCTCTCTAATGTGACCAAAACGTACTGGAGATTTAATTATTCAGTGGCTTTTCAGAAGAAGGCATTGGAGGACACCAGCAAATTAAAACCAAACCCTGGGTCTGTGCCTGATTGTTGTGTGACCTTGAATGCAGATCCAGAGGAGCTACTGCGCGCCCTTCAGCACCTACAGAAATGGGACCCCAATGGCGCCGTGTGGGGCCATTGCCAACAGCATGTTCAATGGTACGTGGGCACCTTCCTCTCCCACCTCACTGATTCCCTCTTGAAACTATTCCCTTGCCCCAGTCCAGGGAGTCCTGGTATTGCAAGGTCTCTTTCTCCCACAAAAGGCTTTGTTTGGTGGTGCTGCTCTAGTGAATGTGGGGCTCTGCTTCCTGCTGTTTAGTAACTTGGTCCTAGTTTGGAAACTGAGGGAGATTTTTCGTTTTCTAGGGCCCCCTTCCACATGAGTGTACAGCAGGAGTGAGGAATTTAGGCCCTCCTGAAATAAGGAATGAGGATACAACAGACTTAGTGTACTTCCTTTCTAAAATAAGTACATTCTCATACAGTGATGGGAGAGCCCAGATCCTGCCTTCCCACAATCATGTGCGTGGAAGGAGGGATTGTTCATGTTCTCCACATTGTTTTGGATCTTTGGATCTACGTGGTTTCATTTTTGTTCTTAGAATGCTGGAAGCATACATAGTCTTAATTTGATCCTGGGTTTGATCTTTGTAATAACCTAGTGACCATAACCTGCTTATGAGTACGCTTGGGAGATTTCAGAATGTATCTTTGGAAGGAAAAGCAACAAAAAACCTGTACATACTTTTCTCCCCTACCTCATCTTTTTTGTCTTCCAATCTCTGCTGCTCCCCGCTCCCACCCTTTTTTTAACCTGTTCCATGCAGCAGGTTTTGGGAAGGCAGCAGCTGTTTCCAAGCAGCTGAGCCACGCACACCAGGGGACTTGTGCAGGCTGGTTGCATTCAGTAACTTCTAGATCCATTTGATTTTCATGTACCTGTGCACCCACCTGGAAGTGTGATTTACTGGGTTGGCCCCAGACCTAGGCCAGCAGAGCCCAGCTGTTGGCAGCCCACGCTGTTCTGGAGCGTGTGAGGGAGAGTCAAGACAAGCAACTAAGCAGACAGAGCTCAGACCATTGCAACTCCTCTTAGTGAACTGGTGACAGATAGCTGGGGACGTGGTGGGCCACAGAATGATCACTTCCCCAGAAGAGTGTGTCTGAGCTTTAAGGAGCTGTGTGAACACAGGTTTTGCAGCAGGAGGAAAAAAAAAATCTGTTTCCATTGATGCTCATGCACCTGAGTTGTCCTTTTCATGTCTCCTAAAAGGCAACCCCTCCCCGTTTGTATCATCTGCCTATCCCTGCCCATCATCCCATTGGCTGCCAGGGGGTTTACAGAGATGTTAATGAGACCTATCATGATTTTGCCTCATGTTAAACTAATCTATGTAGGAAAATATAATGGATAAAAACAAGTGCTCTTCACCCGCTGGAACTGGATGGCATGGTTAAGCACAATTTTAACTAAATGGTTACTGATTGAAGCAAGTGTTTGTGTCCAAGTTGGTAGGCCAGCTCTAACTGGCATAAAACTAAAGCAAAATTTTCTCCAAAGGTCTGGATTCCCTTGATTGTGCTTCTACCTCTACCCTAGTCCCTGAAAAACCATCATGTATAGCAAAGTTTTAGGACAACTGTCAGAGAAATTCTGGGGAAAACTAATTAGGACAGTAACTTCTGTAAGTAGCTAGAGAGCTCAAAAAGTAATTTGCAAAGAAGTTAGTCCCACAGGAGTTGATGGACAGGAGGAACGTGCACAGCATGCACAAGGATTGGTAGGAAATGTTCAGTCTTTAAAACTTCAGAAGTTCTAAGTCTCTGGTACCTTAATTCTTCTCGTGAAATGTCCAGTGCTCCATACACATGATGAAACCTTTCCCAGGATGTTCTGGTTTTCTATCCGCTTGAAAGATGCTTCAATGTGACTTTTTTTGTTAGTCATGTGGCAATTAGACTGACTGTTTTTGACTCACAGATGTTGCTTATTGTTTTCCCTGCAGATACTATTGATCTTTTTTACAATTGTAACTCATCTGTGATTGAAGTGCCACTGCTGAAGACTGGAAACAGTTGGTGGACAGATAAAAATGTGAAATTTCGCAATCCTGAATCGTACAATCTCTCTTCTGCATTTGCAGGTAAGAATGGTTCTGCTGGTGCTCCTTATTTTTCAATGGCTTCCCTATCTTCCCCTTCATGTGTCTCCCATTCTGGGAAAAATCACCTTTGGGAGAAATATCTCCCAAAGCAGGTTGAAGAAATAGCTGTAGAGGGTGACTGAGAGCAGAAGTCACATTTAGCCAAAATACCACCTTTTGTACTTTTTTAATCAGTGACCGTAGAAATTGAGAGAAAACATTTTTGGAAGACTGAAGTTGGCCCACATCAACACCCTTCTATGTAGTTTCTTGTAATGCTTTATCTGTCCAGAGAAAGCAAGAATGCAGTTGGTTTTTTTTTTCCTTTCCTGTTGAAAACATCTGTGAAGGAGAATTACAGGTCCCATCTTTCCTTCCTGCCTTTGCAGATTCTTGAGCTGCTGTGAGACACGAGAGGCTGCCTTTGTCACTAGTTCTTTCAGACCTGTTTCCTAGGGCTGTTTCCTGGTTATGGTGGATATCTATTGAACTGGGGCTAAAAGCTCCCTGTTCTAGATCAGGGCAGTGCCGTGCTGGGTGCAACATGCAAGAGTTAATTATCTAAGTAGTTTTCATGGGGCAGATTCTAAATGTCATAGGCTGTGCCATTAGACTGCAAAAAGGTGCCTTTCTGGTTGTACAGGAATATATTAGTGTGTAAAAATGAAGGCAAGCTCCTCATTACAGAGAACATGTTCTTTGCTGAAGAGGCAAGAATCCAGAATAAACAGTATTTTCATTTGTGCAAGTCACTTTGTTTTTCCTGTGCTTGAAGGGTCTAATGTGTAGCAGCCCCTGGGTACTGTTAAACAATTAATTCATATTTGAGGTGAGTGGATATGCTTGGAGATGCTGTTATCTGGCACATGTAATTTTGGACAGTGTCTTGTGCCTCTTCCATATCTCATATTCTGTGTTGGTTGTGTGAGGCCCAGAATTTCAGCAACCAGTGTTTTTACTGACAGTATGTCTTTCCTGCTTTGTCTCTTTGTCACCAGGGACAGCAAGACCTCCTTACTGGCAGAAACCAGTGTATCTGCTAGACAAGAAAGATGAGAGGAACAATGGTTATGTGAATGATGACTTCATTATCTGGATGCGAGTGTCGGCCTTCGCTACGTTCAGGAATCTCTACCGTCGTGTCAAGCGGATACAGCACTTTGCGGAGGGCCTGCCAGCAGGGAATTACACCTTCCGTATTTCCTACAGTATCCTTTCAGATTCCCTAAGACTGTTAGAGTTACAATGAGGTGGAAGTGAATAGGATTTGTATGGTCAACTGGCAAAGAAACCGTGCGGAACACCCCTGTGTCAGCAGAGCCCTCTGACGGATCTGGGCCATGGCCTGACTGACAGGAGCTTTTGTGCTGGTGCCACTGCCTCTCACACCCAACAGTGGGAACTCTGCTGACTAAAGCACTCCTTTGGTCAGCAGGAGTTATGTCAACATGACCATACATTTCTTTCTCAGCTGATAGAGCTGTGGTTTTGAATGTTGTGCTATGGTTCTATTCTGAAAACTTCCATGGGAGAGATGAAAGGAAAACTCATATAACATTCTGGGTACAACATATTAGGTAGAGGTGAGCACTTATCCTCACAGAGACTACACGGAGTGTCATGATAAGCTTCCCAAAAGGCACATTTTCAACTGAGCTTTCATAGCAAATTTATGCAGTAGCAGTTCTATAAATTATGAATCTGAAATTTACAATGTTTAAATAAAGAATGTATTTCCATGTGCACATGAAGACTGTATCTAAAATAACTGGGTTTCTTACCACCAGCTGCTTACCACCACCCAAAAACCAGCCGGGTTTTTGGATCCAGAACAGCACAGACATCACCAGTCAATTAAAGGGGTTTTGGCAGCAAATGCAGACCTCAAAACTCTTCATGCCTTGGAAAGCTTTTCAAGCATTTAACCACTACTTTCTCTTCTCCTGGAAATAATCTATGCTTTGTTAATGAAATCTTAACATCCTTCTCTCAGATTTCCCTGTTACCAGGTTCAAGGGGAGGAAGCATGTGATTCTTTCAACCGTCGTGTGGAGTGGAGGAAGTAACCCATTCCTGGGAATTGCCTACCTGGTTTCTGGCACAGCAGCAACCCTGACAGGTTTTGTCATAACTGGCATCCACTTAAAGCTCAGGAAAAAGAAAACATACTTTCAGAAGCAATAAGGTTCACCTGCCTTTCTGAACAAAGACAAAAGCACGCAGTGAACAAAGAAGGTGCAGCACAGACCTTCCACTCTTTCCCCTGAGCTCCGGACCATTTTCAGTGTCAGGTCTGGTGAATGTAAGCAAACTGAGGGGCAGGGCTATTCCATCACCTGAAACCAAACTTACCTGAGGTGCCATTCTTATTAAAGTACGTGTGAGCCTAAATTTGTTTCCTAGGAAACTTGTAGTGAGATGAGCTTCAAACAGCAGATAGCACAGCAGGCTAGAATTGCAACGGCAGAGAAATGACATAGTACCAGTGTCTGGCCAGAAGTCAGGGTCCATATTCATTTCTTTCTTGGCCCATAATTCAGACAACATTTCTCGTAACTGAAATGGAGCTTTGGATGGATAAAAAGTGAGGTCTTGAGCCAACAAAAAGCTTGAGCAGGTAGAACTTATTGCTAAAATCTGCTTGTGGGCCACGTACATGCGCTGAATGGCTTGGCTTGGGTTTTATATACCTTTTTCAGCTATGCTGAAAAAGCAAGCAGTTTACATCAGTGTATTCACTTCAGTTTGACACCTGATTTGTGATTGAATACAGGGCATTTATTAGGAGTTTGGAGTTTGTTTATAACAAATTTATTGGATTTATCTAGCTACTGAGAGCTGGAGGGCATCCAGTCACTGATCTACATTTTTTAAAATTATGGTTTAATAGAAATCTTGAATTAAAAGCTCCTTGAATGCAAAATATTTTAGCAGAAACATCTACCTAATATAACTAGTAGGCCAAAATTGCACTCCTACCTACCCCACCCTTCCATGTGGAACTTCACAAATTCTTACATGACATAGAATGGTAACTTATTAGCAATAGAAATCAAAGCACCAGAAAATCTGTTAATTTAAAGCAAACACTGCAGCTCATGAGTAGGTTCACCAATTTTCATGTTTCATGTTCAAAATTTTACACATTTAGGACTTATCTCTAGTCTCACAAAATGAAGGAACAGCACTGAAGAATTTAGGTCAAGCATACCATGATAGATGCAAATTTTTTTAAATAGTTTTTCTGTTGTAAACATGCAAGTACAATAAAACACTTTCATTCCTTTCGTAAGTATTTTGTGTGCCTTGCCTCTCTCCCTCCTAAAAACCTTCTCACTCACTAGAACAAGAAAGAAATCACAGACTAGAGCAGGAGAAGGGGATGTGTCACAGGGAGGCTGCGTGCCACTGTCAAGTCACCCACATCTGCTTTTGAGTGTCTGGGGCTGGGGATCTGGTGACCTGTGACAGATGGCCCCTGGTGAAGGGGTTTGCAGCCACAGAAGCTGCAGTTTCCTTGAAGCTCTGCAGAAGGGGAGCTGCTCTAGTTCCCAGCCCAGCCTGGGAGGACAGTCCTGCTCCACCAACGCTTTGTGCTGACCTGGGAAACGTGCCTGTCCCCTCTGCTCTTCCGGCTCAGGGCCAGTCATCTCCATCCAGAAGCTGTAGAAACAGGGCTCCTGGATTTCAGCCCTTGCACCTGGATCTGTCAGGAGCTGTGGAAGAACCCCACCCCTCACTGGGCTGGGCAAGACAGGGCATGAAGCAGTGCATTCAACAATGCTTAAGCTTGTTAATCTAAATCACTTTTAACAGTGAGACATGCTCCTAAACCTTTTAAGTCCTTTTGAAAATGTGATCCCATGCAGCTCTCTGGAAAGCCCTGATGGGATTTCCTGACAAAGCTGAGCTTATGTTTTCTGGCTCCTAACAGACCACAGGAACTTCTTCATTTTTCTCTTTCTCTTTCTTTTTTATGTGTTTTTTTTTTTTCAATCGTCTGAGAAACTGACTTTTGAGAAAGGATAGGGGTGATTAAGTCACAATGCAATTGTCACTGATTTTATTCTTCATGAAGCATCTGGTAAAAAAGTTAGTAAAAGGAGACTGAATAGTGAGGTATGTATTTCGGTGAGTCAGTGTCTACCAAGAAAAAAAGTTATCTAGAAAAGACAGCCCAGCAAGCAGTGTTTGCCCATTATCTCCCAGAGGTTTGTGCAAGAACCTCTTCTCTTGAAATGTAGATTGTCTTCAAACCCCTCCACAGGGAAGACCTGTCTTCAAACAAGTCTTTCTGTTTTTCCAGAATTTGTCTAAGTCTTGGTTTATAAACCCAAAATCTCATTTTTCATCTTACCACAGCTTTAAACACGCCTTATATCTTTCTGGTACCCTCTGAACAGTGTCCTTGGAAGCTGCTGCTTAAGCTCCAGCCATTTCTGGTGTTAGCTCTGAGATGCTCTGCAGTGTCTGTCTGGTTCAGGATGGTGCTGCCCGGACCAGAGCAATGGGAATGGCAGCTTTGATTAATTACTCCCAGCAGATGGAATCTGCCTTGCTCAGAAGGGTGGAAAATAAGTGTTAGCAACCTCCTCACGCTGCCTTTTGTGCCAGCGCTGCAGCCGTGCTGTGGGGCTGCCCCCTGTGCCAGAGCTTGCACAGCTGTACCTTTTCAGGAAAGCTTTGCAGGTGTGTTCCTCAGTGCCCACACTTTCTCTATCTACATGAAATATTTATTGAATTTTTTTATGCTGCTGCTGCCTTATTCCCTTTCATGCAGGGGCTGGAACAGAAGTGAGAGGCTGGGCTGAAGGACTGGCCTAAGCTAACGAAAGATGGTAAAAGCCATCATTAACTGCTCCTCGTTGTGCTATGTCCCAGGGGACTGTCCCCCTTTGTCAACTGCTGATAGCAGCAGGAGGCACGAATCCAGGCAAATATCCAGTGGGATTTTGAATTCATTTATTCTGGCTCTTGGGAGATCATTAAGTCAGTTGGATCATGTGGACACTGAAAAGCTTTGGCAGAGGGATTTTTCAGCCTTCTGCTGCATTCTGTGAGAAACATAAGGTTCTCACAGAAACTAGGCAAAATACTGTTAAGAGTTTTTGTAAACTATTTCTCTATCTTTGCACCTGTTGTTTGTCAAGGAATTGTTATGATATCCTAACAAGAAATATTTTGAAATGGGTGTTCTGTGGATTGACCAATCACCCTGATGGGTGGTTGGTCAGAGGTCCAATAATCCTTCGCCATGTTGGCGACTCAACTTATAAAAACTGATTTGTAATTAATTAAATAAGCCCTTTTCTCTGGACTCTGGGTTGTCCTTTCTCCTCGTCCCGGGCTCAACAGCGACAGGATCAGGGAAAGCAACCCTGAGGTTTGGAGGGCAGAGGTATGAAGGAACCAGAGATGTTACACTTTTCCTGAGGTGCAAATTGCTTTCAGAATACCTGGAGTGTTACAACCAGTATTGTGTCTTTGACTTATCCTGCTTTCGCCTTGCGTGTTTGAGTTTATGAATTAAGATTACGTGTCTTGAGTAGAGAGGAAAATAAAAAAAAGTGCCTTGGTAAAACTTTCCGAAATAGAATTTTAATCAGCTTATCTATCAAACATACTTTCACCAATAGTAAGTGGGCTCTTTTCTCAGAGAGATTGACTTATGTAGGCTTGACAATTCAGTGCAAACATGTCTGGATTTACGATTGCTGAATGACATTAAGAGCTGTACCTGAAAAGTCTAAGTCAACAGCACCACTGTGAGGGCTACAACACGAAGCCATAAAAGACTAATTGCCATTATTTGTAATATCTTGGCATATCAAAATTATTAAATTGTTGGTTCCTTTGTTACAGCTACTTAATTCCTCATCTTGCATCATTGCTGCATTTTCAGTCCCTTTGAGCTAAATGAAATTTTGCAATTTCCTTCACTCTCAGCAAAACAAAGATGCATGTCAGAAACGGGGTTTAGGTTTGGTGAAGTGAAATTAATGATGTCATAGATGCTGAAAGTACTAGAAGGTGATTTTTTTTATTTTCCCCATCTTTTTTCCTAGAACAGATAAATAAAGGAGGACATTAGTTATTCGGTTTTTTTTCTTTGGGGGAGTGGATATTTAGTAAATGGAAAACTGGACAAAGGATTCCCGTTAACAGATGTAATCAAAATTGGTATGGTAAAAATGGTCTAAAATAGGTAAGTCAAATGGGATATGTATCTGGGGTTTGTTTATGATTTTGAAGATGGCAGTTTCATGTGGGAGCATCGTCTGGGGTTCTTTAGTTCAGTTTTTAACAGTGGCAAAAATATCTGGAGGGGACAGGATCCCATTATTATGAAAAACTTACCTGCAATTTAAATCTCATTTCTAAATTACAAGGAGGTATAGGAGACGTATATATTTTAATGTCAAAAACTGTTGTAGTGGTTTTGGTTGCCAGCTCCTTTTAGGATTAAATTTCATTAATGGATATAACTCTATATCTAGAAAGAGAGACATTTTTTATAGATCCAAAATCTCATTTTTCATCTTACCACAGCTTTAAATATGCGTTATATCTTTCTGGTACCCTCTGAATTAATCAGGTGTTACAGGATATTTCAGTAGCACTTCAGTTAGAGAATTTTTCTAAGTCATTTTCAGGCTTTACAGTCTTGTGAATATATGTCCAGTATTTGTCTGCCGTGGTTGGTTTTTCTGTTTCTAATCACAGACATTTGCTTTCATCTAAAAATAAAGGGATGAGTCCTTCATGTGAAACAGATTAGCATGATCACAGACCTATAGAATCTGGAAAAGTTAGTTACATGCTGCATCTATTTTATATTAACAGCTGTGTTACATGCAGATTGTTAATATTAGTGTTTGGATGGTGTATTTTAGTGATGCACTGGAGTGTAAAAGCTTCCTCTCCCTCCTCTGCAAAATGAAACTCATACAAGAGTAAAGTCAAAGATGGCAGTTCAGGGAAGGGAGAGCTTTGTAAGCTTTGACAATATAAAGAGAGGTTGCATAGCAATTTGGATTTGAGTTAGATCTAAAAGAGGAGAGAGCATTTGCCTGTCACATAAGAAGGTGCTGTCATCCTCGCTGGGAGCAGCAGGGTTTGAAACAGCTGATTTGAGAAAAACCTGTAACCACAAAATGAGGGGAACGGCGGAAGGGGAAGAAGTACTTTTCTTGCTCTTGGGTGTGGAGGCAAAGAAATTTGGCTGAGCTGCTCAAGATGATGGTATATCTTGACACGTGATCTGGAAAGCCCATGTGATTTTGAGCAGCAGCCAAGTAAAGTAAAAAAGTTTCTTGGTTTTCAGGGCAGCCTGAACTACAGTGTGTAGTTTTTGAGCTAACGTGTTTTGACTGGGTTCTCTGTAATTGCATTATTCCCTACAATTCCAAGAATAATTTTGTTATGAGCTGGGAGTGCCTTGGGCAGCTGCCTTCAACTTGGTGGTCTTTTGTTTCCAAAAGAGGGATTGTGGACCAATTTTGTTCTCTTTGGATCCTGCTTTTTCCTCAGGTTATGGAAGCCAGGCAGGGAAAGAGTGGGGCTTGTTTTGCTTTTGCTCACATTCATGAATGAACGGAAAAGGTTTTGTCCCTTTTCCCATGAAGCTGCCTAGGAGAGGAAAAGGGCTAGAGGGCTGATTCTGGCCCAGTGCAAGTAGAGGCAGTATTTAGATGACATCAAATAGTAATTGCCGTAGGTAAAGGTACCAAAACATCCTCTCGTTAGCCATTCAGGCGCTGGGAGGGGCTTCCTCCGGCCATGGGAGGCGCGTTTAAAGAGGGCTCTGGGGAGCGTGGCACGGCAGTTCGCACAGGCAGGGCAAGCTGGCAGGGTTGCAGCCACCCTCCTGCTAGTGGGGTTTTTATTTCGTGTTGGGGTGTTGGTTGGTTGGTTGGTTTGGGGATTTCTTTTTCAGCAATGGTCCCCAAAGGATCAGAAGCTTGTTCTTTGTTAAAATTGCAATACCAAAGCAGGGAATGATACTTGGTTCTTTTGCAGTTATAAGGAAGGACCTCAGAATTTCAGTAGAATGTTTTCTGTTTATTAGGAATACATCAGTTTAATAGCATCAAATTTGATTATATAAATATAACGGCAGTTATAATCCTATTTAGACTGTCTTTAATTTGTTTTCTACAGAATGAGTTATTCCTGAGCCTCAGACTTCTTTCAAAGCTACTCCCATATTTTTTCTTGTGTTACCATTCCATCCTTCTGGAAGTTGATTATTGCTTGCAGAATTGTCTGCAACACTCATAAATTTACTATCTAAATTCTTAAGTAGCAATATGAAGAAGTCATTCAAGCTGCATAATGTGGTTAATTGTATTCAGACTTGCTTGAGTTAGACACTGCATTCATAATCTAAAGCAACTTTTCTCCTTTTCAGGGAGGTTTAATTACAATTAGAATTTGAGAATTTTCTGGGAAGAAGCACAGCTTGTCTTGAGTATTTCCTAAAACCTGGTCCCTGTGATGCCAGACATAAATCAAGCACTTGTGTACACCACCCCAAGACACCTAGCCAGCACAGTTAGCAAAATTCCAATGCCTGAATTATAACTAGCAGTGTCTTTTTAGAAAATGACTTTGCAGGGGATATTTTAACAGCTCCTGATTTTAGTTAACAGTCAGTTAGACGGTCAGTCTTCATGAGGTTTCAAAGTTTTTAGAGAGATTCCCTTTCTCTTCCTCCAGTATTGCTGAAGAAAAGCAGAAGGATTTCAATAAAGGATGTTGCTTAATTTATTCTCAAAATGGTATCTAAGAAGTAGGAAGAGAAAGTTGAATTCAGGAATCTTTAATGGAAATGTTTTTATTAAGTGATTAAAAAACCAACACCTATAAGAAGGAAGTAGTAAATACAGAAGAGGCTAGAGAAAAGGAAAAAAAGAAACTTCTGAAATGTTTGCAAAACCATATGAAATTCTTAAAGGGAAATGGATAAATCTGACTTGGTTTCTAAACTAATTTTTATACCAACTTCCAAATTTAGAATTAATCATTCCCCCCCAAACCCCCATTCTGCTAAGAATGCTGTTTCTTTGCCAGACTCATATGGCAAAAAGAGTATGGGCATAGTCCCTGTATCTGTGCTGCTCTGTTCTCCCTCTGCTGCATGTTCTGGTGCAGTGTTAAAGCTCATGTGATTAGAGCCACACCTGGCAGGGGGCTGGGATGAAGATACTTCTTCCAGGATATACCACACCCAAATCCTACCTGGGGGTAGGAATGGATGTTAACCCTGATGCTTTCCCCATGCATAAATGTAAGACAGAGCTGCTTGGAAGCTTTCCTCCAAGACTAGGTTAGTGCTGTGTAGGATTAGTAGATACAGTAGCTCATCCAGATGATCTAAGGCGTCAGTAGGCTTCATCACTGACACCAGGGTAGAAGTGCTTATTTTGTGCTGTCTTTGGTCTCTGAAAAGAGAGGACCATGTACAGGAGGTTTTTTCCATTTTCTGAGTCAGCCTGCTTCGCTTGGATCAATACAAGAAGCCCTGTTCTCTCCAGCTGGAAGAGAAACAGAAAATGGATGGTTTGTCTCTCGTACACTTAAGGGAGGTGTATCTGTCTGTCTTCGTGTCTAGTGATAGTAACTGTGAGTTAGTCTCAAAAATACTCATTTATTCATTCATTTTATGTGGATGCAGAGCTGTTTCGTCATACATTTGAAACCCTCTAGAACTTTTTTCTCTAATGAAAAACATTAGAAAGCAAGTAGTTTCTCCTTTATTTAGTCAAATTTGTTTTCATTAATGCATTAGGGAAACTAAAGAATAGCCACAAGTAGCATGGGATACTGACAAGCATGGGATACTGGAATTACTTAGTTCCTCCTTGAAGATTCAGTGACTTAAGAAACTGTACCTGTGCAGAGAGACAATGCTTGTAGTTACATCCTGTAAAAGTTGTAGGGCAGAAGAACAAGGGTGTCTAGGATTCCCTACAGTGTCCTGGAGTAACAAAGGAAAAACAGTAAGCTCTCTGACAGTTCTCAAGCCCAGACAATTAGATTTTGTCGTGAAAGTAATGAAGTCAATTTTGCAATAGTGGGAAGAGCTGTTACATTATGATGTTATAATGACTCACTCCTGTTTTCAAATATGAGTCTGTATTGGTTTATAGTAGGTTTTTAAATTTTTCTCCCTCTTTAGACTGAAAGGCAGCTGCATGAGAAAGAGGATGAGGCAGCAGGAGGAGATGTTGAATGAACACAGAGAACTGATTGATGCTCTGACTGCAGAAATACTTCAAATAAGGGAAGAAAACATTACTATGCAGATACTGAGCCCCCCTTGCTCCTTACCCATCAGGATGACTTGTTAGAATTCTGAGTTCTATTGCAAATATGGGCTGAGATGCATTGTCTCGTGTTCTGGAGATTTTAACAATAAACAGAAAGAAAATGATAAAGTTGAATGAGGAGCCTTATAGTAGCAGGTATGGGTGTGGAATGTTTCGAAAGTCACTTGTTTATTTAACTTCAAAGCCTGAGAAAGTGCTGGGTCTGTGAAACTGAGCTTTACTCTGTCCATCTAGAAGCTTAGGCATCTTCCTTCACACTTCTATACTTTAAACACTACTGGAACAATGAGTGGATGTAATACTACATTTTCCTTTTTTCAGTTTGCAGTGGAGGTAGATTTGATCAATGGCTACATTTGGGAATGGAGTGATTAAGAAACCTTAGAAAGGAAGTGATGTCATGAGTAAGAAAAGGGAAAACAAATAAATTATAAATGAGAAACATGGAGACAATAATATTTAATCCTCACTGGAATCCTACAGACTCATGCAGTAGTATTAAGAGGCCAAATTTCTTCTCAGGACTGCTTGTAGTATATAATTTTCTAACTTATGTGGCTAGAATACAAATTTCTGAATTCTATGCAATCTTTTTTTTTCTTCCTTTAGAAGAAGCTTCAGCAATACATGATGGTAACAGATGAAAAGCTGATGTGTCTCACAGAAGCATTTAAAGGCCTCCCTTTGGTAGAACCTAAAAGAGAACAAAGTCCAAAACATTTTGGAATTGCAAGCAAAGGTCCAGCAGACAGCCAAGGTGTGTACATGAATGTGTGAAGGATGAAAGAAGAGTTGTGGCTAGTTTATCCCTGTAGTGGAAAATCTGGTATTTAATAGATGCCTGCTGGCGCAAACACCCCTTGCATGGGTGTGAATGTCACTTCTGTAAATTCCCATGCCATGGGTTCTGCTGGGAGCACAAGCACAAAAGGAAGGGAGTAGCCTTCCCCCATTAAGGTGGCTTCCAAAGTCAGTTTCATTCTGAGGGTCCCAAAAAACTCCCAGAAACCCAAAGAAATCAAATCCAACAGAATCAGGATCTCATCTTCCTGCTGCTGAGCAGCCTGACAGTCTGAGATTGGTTCTTCCATAAGACACTGGAGGTCGCTGCTTGCCAAAACAGCAGCAGCTGAGGCCCAGAAACCAACCAGCCAGAGAGATCTGTTACTTGGTGTTTGTGACTTTGTGAGAGGGGAGTGACCAGCTGAGGGATGTGTGACATGGAGACAGGCTACGCTAAGCCACTAGCGTTGGTGGCCAAAATACCCCATGATTCACCTTGAACTTCTAACCTTCGTTCATCACTGAGTTTTCTCCCAGCTGTCTTTCCTGGTCAGTTGTTTAAATGCATTGCTTTTGCTCTGAAGGTCAGTAACTTCTTGTGAATCCCAAGATTTCTCGGAGTTACTTGTATTCCGTAGTTAAATGTTGGTTTTGTGAGTCTTTGTAGTTAAAAATTTTCTTCCTGGAAGAATTTTCTTCTCGGGAAGAAGCCACATATCAGATCCCTTTTTTTGTGATTGACCCAGGCCTTGTAAAAGCAAACAAAAGGAAATCACCCCCCAAAATATAAAATCCAAACAGGCAGAAAGGCCCCCCTCAAAAAAACCCCAACCTAAAACCCAAACCTTCACAATCAACAAATCTGCAGCACTAGAATTTTCAAATCTTCTCTCCTTACTTTCCTTAATTAAATACAGAATAACATTTTTTTTTACTGAAGAGATGTCTCATTTAAATTAAATCATAAGAAGATCAGCAAAGAGCTCAAAAAAGTCTTGAATTGTTTTCTACCCAACCATTGTTGCCATCAAATTTATAATATGGGGCATTAGGCCAAGTGCCTAAGTCTGATTTTCTCAAGAGAATGTTACCAAATGCAGCTCAAATACCTGTTCAAGTCACGTATCTGTAAGTCTTGTGCATGAGCTACAAACAGATCTCATTCTCCTATCCCGAAATTGTGAGGTTATGCGTAAGAGTTCTTCTCGTTCTTATGGCCACTAAATACTTATAATGTGCTTGAGTGGAAGAGTTCTGTACCTGGGCATCAGAAGAAAGTTAGGAGTGTGTGCGTGGAACATCCTCTAGTCTGTTTTTCAGATACCTGAACGTAAGAGTTGTTATTGAGATTTTTCCTATTTCACTATAACTAATTTTTGTTCCCTTTTTTTTTTT